>JAVJGI010000062.1:2257239-2274157 GCA_035590275.1 Ibycter americanus
TGCCGTGTGGTGTGGCATGTCCCCTTGGTCAGCTGGGGTCAGCTGTCCTGTCCATGCCCCCTCCCAGCTCCTTTCCCACCCGCAGCCACTTGCTGGTGGGGTGGGGGGAGGGGCAGAAAGGGCCTCGACTCTGTGTCAGCGCTGCTCAGCAGTAACGAAACCATCGCTGTATAACCAACACTTTTCAGCACAGATCCAAAACACAGCCCCACACTAGCTACCATGAAGAAAATTAACTCTGTCTCAGCCAAAACCAGCACACCCACACAGACAAATTGTTAAACATATGCAGGGAACTGCAAACAAACTGCAAGTGATTCTTGTAGGCTCTGCTAACAGATATTCCAACTTTTCATTTTTTAACTCCTTTCTTAAATGCCTACACCTTCAATACATCATTATATTTATTCTAGAAATAAGAATGAGACAGCTATCTGTCACGAAGGAAAGTGCTATGTCTATATACTAGAAGACTTGGAAATGCTTTAAAGATATTGAGGAAACATACCATATAATAATGAAGCTAAAATTAGAGTCTAGATAGTTTGTAGGAGAACATTTTTTAGACGTGAGGAGAGTCAGCTGATAGAACGAGGCCACTGCGGGATTCTTGGTTATGGATCCCTGACTAGCAGGCAGTCAGTACCTGGCAGTACCGGCTTACATTTTTGTTTCTCCTTGTTGGGAATCAGGGATATACTTTGACATTTCAAGAGAGGCCAGACTACAGCCTGTCTCTTGAAGTGGCATTGGGTGTAGGTGTCAAGGATTCGGTAGCAGGGGGGCTGCGGGGCGGCCTCTGTGAGGAGAGGCCGGGGCTGCCCCAGGGCAGGCACAGCTGGAGCCCCAGTGGGCCCAGCACAGGGCACGGCCGGCCCGCAGCCCGGCTGGTGGTGCCTCGGGGAAAGCACATGTAAGAGAGGGCAGTAAACACCTGGCAGACAGAGTATGAGAGGAAAAAGGTAAGAAACAGAAGTATGAACACCAAAGTGAGAGAAGTGGGCAAGGAGGGTCTCCAGGCACCAGAGCAGAGTTTCCCCTGTAGTCCATGGGGAAGACCGCAGTGAAGCAGATAACCACATTGCAGCCCACGGAAGACCACGCTGGAGCAGCTGGAGCATTCCCTGAAGGAGTTACGGCCCACAGAGAGCACATGCAGGAGCAGGGGAAAAGTGTAAGGGGGAAGGAGCAGCAGAGAGGAGCTGCTGTGGACTGACTGACCTCCATCCCCTCTGCACTGCTCATGGGCTGAGTGGGGACAGGGGCAGGAGCGAAGGAGTGAAGGTGGGCTTGGGAGAGGGGGGAGGAAAGGTTTTATTCTAATGTTCCCCTTTATTTCTCTCCACCCAGATCTGTTTTACTTGGCAATAAATTAACTTTCCCCAAGCTGAGTCTGTTTTGCCTGTGACAGTAATTGGTAAGTGATCTCCCTGTCTTTACCTCCACTCATAAGCTTTCTCATTCTGTTTTCTCCCCTGTTGTGTTGAGGAGCGGGAGTGAGAGGATGGCTGGGTGGGCTCTTAGCCCTTAGTCAAGGTTAATCCACCACATGGAGTTTTTCATTTTTATTCATAAAAATGTGCTTTTACTCATTTTATAGGGCTCCAAATAATCTCTGAAGACCTCACATTAAGAAAACGTCTGGGTAGACTCACCTCAGATATTTGGATACCTTGGTTCTTATTAAACCTTTATATACATTGAAGGAAAGAAGTAAACGGGGAGGAAACGATAACCAACAATTCGTAAATCTTACTGCTTGCACAAGAAATTATGTCTCAGCTATCAGTATACAAAAAAAATGTAGTTTTCTAATGTTTTGGATTAAACGTTCTATCTGAAGAAGCATTGCTATCTGTGAGGATGAGAAAGGACAAAGTGGGTGATGTTTACAGTATGCAGTTAGTCATTCAAAATCAGAAGATACTGAGGACTAGTATAATTGATGGGTTGAATAGTAGACTACAAAGCATTTCACATCTTATTTAGGTGTATGAATGTGGCTTAGTTTATGGTGAACTATTTTATAGTAGTTGATGGCAGTTATTTTATAGTTGTAAGGTGGCTATGTATTTCAAAAGAGAGAAAGAGACAGACAGACAGGGTGGGAGATATATATATATATTTATATATATGTAAAAAGGTCTAAGACTGTGTTTGTATTATAGCAGCCAATATTTCTACATCATGATATGCACTGGCTATTTTACAGTTGCAGACTGTCTTCTAGAATGTTTTGTTTTGTTCCCAGATTAATACAAAAGTAAAAACGCCCATTTTAGATCATCACAATTAGTATTACTTAAGTGATCTCAGCAAAGAAACCAAAGGTTGCAAAACATTTTAGAGAAACTAACTCTTCTATTTCTGTCTATGGTCATTTGGCAGCTGCGTTGAAGCCAAAAGTTGCCATTCATCACTCATATCAAATAATTTTACATTCCAGTATACAGAGTTCTAATGAGGACTAAAATGTTTTAGGACACCCCTCCCCCCCAAAAAAAAAACCCCAAACCAAAAATCAAAACAAACAAAACCCCTACCCCTACTCTGTAGGGGGTATTACTCTAATAATAACCTATTATTATTAGACTGTTGTCTTCAATATGAACTGTTCATATACCATACAAAGAGTTTAGTTCTTCACTAAGAGGTAAATCAGGCAGTTAAAGCATATTGAAAAGTTTTGCAGTTTCATGGGAGGTAGCTTTGATGGTATCAGGGTAAAGAATGGTGCAAATACTTACTGGATTTCCCTGATGCAGCTACTACTTTTGCACCTGTTGTTAAGTGCATACAAAGAAACCTTTCTTTGAAAACCTACCTCTGCCTGTTTAAAAGGAATTGTTTATACAGTCCTGACAGTGCTTTGCTGCTTGATGGTCCATCACTATATCATTTAAGTATGTGCCTAAACCCCACAGAAATAAATGGTGATTTTCCCAAGTGCTTAGCTGAACTGGAATGTGGTACTGCAGTAGCATGTAATACATTATCAAAAAATAAAATCTTAAAATCTTTATTAATTTTTTTCATTTTTTATTCCTGTCAAATCACCACTAAATTCAATAAAAGTTGCAGTTCTTTGTACGCTCCAGTATTTATTCCAAAGTGATTTGAACCAGCGCTCTGAATATACACACTTACACAGGCTACTGCAATGGATTTCAGTGTGACATTTCACCACTGTACTTGATATACACAATCTAATTTTTGTAGGTCTCTCTTAAGTTAACTCAATTTTATAACCATGAAAGCTGCTACCTACATAGCATTAAATTTGAAAAATAACTTGCATGAAATATGATCCTTATGCATGGTACTTACCATAGTAAATATAATCTCTCTGTTACAGGCTGCTTGTCACAGTGAAATGGAACTGGGAAGTTTATAGGTAAGGATGGTACAAATATTAAGCACAAACTGTTTTTACATTCTTTTTATTTATTACAAAGAGCAAAATTGAGTCAACATAATTTGTAGTTTAGTGTGAATATTTCTTGCACAATACTATGTATTTTCTTTGTTCATATAAATTTTGATAGTTAAGAGTTTTTTTCACACAGGAAGTCTTCAAAAAGTAAGTATATACTGTCAGATCTCAAGGGCATGTGGTTCTGTGCCTGACTTGAAGTTTCCAGTACCAGAGCCTTCAAAAAAAGTAGAGATTCTTCAGCATAAGCAGAATTGGGTAATGTCTTTGCCACATTGTGTTCTAAATGTTAAAAGTTTCCAAACCCAGTGTGCTTCTGGACCTGCAGGTTCCTCTGTCCCAGTCTGACAGAAGTGACTGCGGCTGCTCACATTTGCAGGTCTGGCTAGTAACAAGGATCTCCAAACATGAAGATGCACGTACAGCAACATAACCACCACACAGCCAAACACAGGCCCAAGAGAAGTGCCTTACTGGCAAGCACAAAAACACCAACAGCATTTACATAAACATGGACGACATAAATCCCAGCTCTTCAGATCAGGATGGGGCTTTGCTAATGTCTCTCACATACACACATACTCAGAGATTTGCCCAGTAGTTCGCCCCGGTCACTTCATTTGTCCAAGGCTGGCCCCAGATCCCAGCCACTACAGTTGCCAGCCCCGCAACAAGCAGGCATCTGTAGCCTATAGCCCCCTTCCAGTTGTTGCCACCCAGGGCTCTTGTACTACTTGCTGCCTGGTCTGGCTTGAAGTTTGCTGGTGACTGCATCCATACACCACACACAAACACACTGGAGAGCACACTCACACAGCAGTCAGGAATAAAGCTTACTGAGGAGATAGGACAGCAGTCAGGTGCAGGCTTGGCCGTACAAGAATAGTGACAGTTTGATTAAATTTGGGCAGCTCTTTTGTCCCTGCCTCTCTCCATTTCCCCACATTTGTTCTCCAAATCACCTGGATCCATTCCTTTTATGCTTTTGGTTCTTCTTCTAAGTGTCCCACAATAAGTTTTATATGATCCCACATGACACTTCAGCTATCCCACAATAAATCTGCTTTCTCTCATGAGACTAACACTAATCTTGTTTCCACTTTCTTATCAGTTGGAAAGTTCAGTTTGAACTTCCTCAAGGTTTTGGGTGATTCCTTCAATGGCCCATCAATCAGAACCTGAGTCCTGATCTCTGGTATGGTCTCTGTTATTTCCTGTACCTTAGGGGTTATATACCTGGGTGTTTAAATTTTCCCTTCTCCTGTGTCTCATACTAGACTCTTACGCTGAATATACAGCCACCAGTTACAAATCGAATATCATTCCACAAAAGCAATGTCTCATAGTAAGTGTCCAGCTTACTTCTTGAGGCAAAGGGCTTAGCAGTCTTTCTCAGTTTCCTCATTAGTGTTCTTAAGCTGTCGGAAATGAGCCCCACAGTCTAATTATACATCGTGTGAAGAAGTATTTTCTCCTACTGTTTTTTAAAATCCCTGATTCTTCTATTATCATTGTGCTGTCATTCTAACAGTGGTATAAGACCAGAAGAACAGACATTTATCTCCTGCAGGCCATTCATTATTTGATATGCATTCATCATAACTCTTTCTATGAATGTTCTTTGTAAAAGTAACTCAGTCTTTTCAAACTTTTTTCAAATTAGTGTCTTCCTTGATCTTGGTCATTCTTTCCAGGCTTTTCTTCTCCATGTAGTTTTTTGAGGTAAATAACCAATAAAAAACATGTACCTTCTCATAACAGGAAACAGGAGACCTAGGTAGCATTCAACTTTGTCCCCAGTTGTCTTCTTTTGATGTTGGCAACCCACTTCCTTCAGTTGTGTACAGATTCTTTCTTGATATTGCAAATCCTAGTAGAAGCTGGAATAATACATAAAGACTGAGATCTTGGGTGTAAACTATCTCCTAACATCATGCTGTGGTGCACACAGTGTTTTAGATGATGCCAAAATATTGTTTTATACAAAAGAACTATGAAACTCTGCTATTCATCATCTTACTTCTTATGCAGCTTAATGTTTTGCTTGCCTTCTGACTGCAGTTGTAAATTAAGCAAATACCTCTCAATTACTGCAATGACTAATGGTTCTTTTCTTGAGACAGAGGTAAGCAAGCAGCTTAAGATTTTCTTCATGTATAAATTGCTTTGCACTTCTTTATTCTGAATATTATTTCCCCCTTTACTTCATTTGTTTAGTTCTCTAACAGTACTTAATCCTCTGCTTTGGATTAACCCAAATAATTTTGTAAACTTCATATTTTGCTGTTACCTTGTCACTTATTAAATGTAATAAACACTGTGGGATTTAAAATGAAAATGACTGACTTGATAGCAGCCAACACATTAATACTCTGTTTAGCTGTGCATATCAAATTTTAGGGGACAAGTCTGCCTAATAGTATAAATTTGTAACTGCATGAAATAAGTGTAAAAACATTGCAAAGCCTAATTATCATTATCGTAATGTCATTTGAATTCCTGAGTTGTCCAGTGTAGAAAATAAATGTTTTTCAGGGTTTTGTTACTGAACAGTTATTAAATTTTGATTAACTGCTTTGGCCAAATACTTCACGATTTTGTGAACATCGCTCTTGATTTTGTTTAAAAGAAATCTAGATAAGCAGAGTCATTTAGGTTATAAAGTATATTGCCAAATGTCATGACATGTCAGCCAACCATAAATTAGTAATCCCTGACTTAATGTAGGTCATCTGTCCTCATTTTCCTAACTATACTTCTATCCTTTTCCTTTACTTTCTTTCATGGTTATGGAATTGACTTTGATAAAATAATTTTGGAAGTTGCTCCTGATGTGAGAAGTTCTGACACTGAACTTCTAGAAAATTACAATCAGTAGTCAAAGATATATAAATCAAATTCATACTTTCAGTTGACTTCACTGGGGACAAGAATTGGCTTCTCTCGTTGGAAATAACCAGTGCTATCTAATATCCTTCTACAATAAAATTCCACCCTACAATAGATACTTAATATAGGTGCCTGACACATACTCTGAATGTATTTGCTCTTCTCCTTTAACTGAAGGTGGAGGGAGAGGGGGAGGGAGGGAGAGGGGCAGAGAGAATGAGAGAGAGAGCGAGCCTCTTGCTTGGACTAACTTTGACTGGCAGTAGATGACATGAATCCTACTTTTTATCACCCATATATATACAGGAAGAAGCCATAATTATCTAATGATTAAATATAGTATTAAAATGCCTGGTCTTAATTTAGAAAACAGTTCACAATATTTTTGCAGCAAAACACAAACATGTTTGTGAAAGAAGTATGAACATTATTAAAATTAAAAGCAGCTTAGCAATAAGTGACTAACAACATTTTTTTGTTTGTACTAAAGAGCAGTGGCAGATGCTCTGCCATATATTCAATCTGTTTCAGTAAACTCTATCACCGGAAAAAGATGAGATTTTTTTCTTTTTCAAATTAAAAAAAAAGAAAAATCCCTTTTTCTCAGACCTTCAAATTCTTCAAGCTACTTTTCCACTTAAAAAACTTATTTTTTCTTCTAATGCTTTGTTTTAATGCTGAACTATTCTATCATAGTGAGTCTGCTACAGCAGAGGGTATCCATCTGCACAAATCTTTTAACCAGCACAAGAGGAAAGAACTCTAATGCCATTTCTGGAGAAACCACTTTTAAACAATGTGTAAAATAGATTTTTGCTTCTATGTGCTCTACTGGCACAGATAATAATCAAATCTCTAAAAGAAAATTCAAGGACACAGTCCTTCACAGGGCACTAACATTCAGAGACTGCATAGCAGAGCTGTCTGGTAAAATACAAGCAGGGTAATGCACAGCTGTTCCTAAACCTGTCATTACTGCCTTTTTCTTTTGTTATAATGGCAACAATTAATAAATTTTGCCAGCAAATCTCTCTAACCAAGTATCTGAGAGCAAAGTAAGTGTCTTGAAAATCTCTTTAATTCAGTTTGGTGTGTGTGTAAAGCTAATATTAAAACACGTTGATGGTATTTTCTTATTCTAAAATAATTTCTCCACTTTCAGAGAGCAGAATGCTGCACAGACAGGAGGATAATGGCAGAGCACTCTCAGACTGTTAATAGACGTAGTTATGTTGTGGGACAGCTCTCTTGTTCATTCTCTTCCTGCTTGGTAACATAAAGAACAGGGGGC
The DNA here is from genome assembly GCA_035590275.1 of Ibycter americanus. Lineage (NCBI taxonomy): Eukaryota > Metazoa > Chordata > Aves > Falconiformes > Falconidae > Ibycter > Ibycter americanus. The sequence continues at coordinate 2,264,853 of JAVJGI010000062.1, forward strand.
CGAGCACCCTCTCCTATTTTGTTCATCCCATAGATCTGTCTCTTTAGCCTGGCTATTAGGTTTTATGTTTGGACTCCAGAGCAGATCTGTCCTTCTGTGAAGCACCAGTCATTTGACATATCCAGAGAGTGGATACTAGATTTGATGCATTACATAATTTGATATTCTAAAGTTTGTAATCTTGCTTTACATGCAATTTTACAACAGGATAGTGCTGCACAACTTATTGGGTCTACCTCTGATATATACCAGTGTAAATGAGTTTCAGAATCATTAATTGGCCATATCGAGTAGAGTGTGTATAAGGAAATCATGAACAATTCTTTTTTAAGGGAAAAATATTTCTAAATTTGAGAGTATCATCATTTCAGTGTGAGAGATATTTTGTATATCAAACATATATGGAAAAGTAAAAATAATCCTTTCATTGTCATAAAATTCCCTACATTTGTTGGAGTTCTACAGAAAAGAGGCTTAGTGAAAATACAGTTAAATATTAAATATAAGACTATGCCGTCCAGGGGAAAAAAAATAAATCAATATCTAAATGCATTCAGTTGGACGAATAAAATGATTGTTATGGAATGAATGATCTCTAAGCACACCTACTTAGATATGCTTATCAAATGGTATATAATGTACCCAGAACATGATTTCAGTGCTTTTTACTGTCAGGGCAATAACATAGATTTCAAATTAAGTTAAATTCTGTAACAAGAATAATAAAATAAACAATAATGGTCTTTCCTGAGTTGCCTTCAGCTCACTAGTGTGATTCAATTTACCATACAATTACATGGTCTAAAGTGAATATAATGAACATGTTTAGAAAATGATTAGTTTCAAAAGTTATTCTTTCATATAGATGTACTTAGTGAGATACTCATTAGTCAGTGTATTGCCTTGCTGTTTTTATATACATCTCTTCTTTTAAGCATTTTATGTTCTACACTTCTGCTAAGGTAAACCAAGAGAAAGAAACCAGAAGGGAGAAATCAAAGCAAACAACCATGAAAAAACAAGACCTCATCTCTGCAGAAGCTAATAACTCCAGATTTCTCTGCAGTCAGCATTTAATATGATTTCTAATCTTTTGATGAGGTGCATTCCTTAGAAAAAAAGCATATGATGATTGATATAATTCTTTTGTATCTATTGTTTGTTTCTTTTATAGTTCGTGCATATAGAAAAAATAAAAATAAAAAATCAGCACCAGCACAATTTTAAGCAGGGGCAAAAGAGCAGAAGTATTTCATATTTTACTGAGTGAGCAAAGCTGTGTGCCTTATTAGACAAATTAGGAACATGTGGGCACTGGTAACATCACAAAAAAAATGGCTCGGATTCCAGTTGATATAGGTTTGTTGAAGAAAAGGACGTAGATCCGTCTACCTTAGCTGAATATCTGCTCTACACCTTTAAAAGAAACTAGATCATTTGAAAGTTACTGTATGTCACAGATTGAGCCTAACTGTGAAAAGACACTATTCTATTATTGCCCTTTTCACTGCTGGCAGTAGATTTCACAGAAGAACCTAGCCCATCCTTAATTAGGACACTCCACTTTTTTATAAACTTGTCAGAGAGTTGCTGAATTTCGCTGGCTTGTCTGTTGACCTGTACACTCCAGAGGCAGGAAAAAATGCACACAGTTTTCAGTGTGATTTTAGTTTGAGTAAACACTGCATGATTTGACCTCAGAGTATGGTATAGATGAGTAAGTTCTGGTTCCATTTGGCTACTGTAAAAGCAAGAAGACAGTATCAAAAAGCAACTTAATTGGCTTTTGAAGGTCTGATTCAGGGCTCACTGAGGTCAAGTGAAAGATTCCTAATGACTTTAATATGTTTTGCATGAAGCCTTACGTCTGAGAACAGAGTAGACATACAATAATGAGATTGAAACACCACACTTACATCTGGTAATCTTAAATCCCACATTTTATAACTGGAAATATGATGCAGCACTTTGTCATCTGTGACAGGGTTCTCTAGGATGGGGGCTACCTCAGCGTATGTCTGTTCACAGTCTGACAGGATGCAGTATATCAAGAGAAAGGCCCTCAATATTGCAAAAAAGAAATTTTATGGGGGAAATGGAAGAGTGGATGCTGTTAATTATGTTTGAAAATAAAACTACTTCTAACAGTCTCGGGCTGTCAGACTGCACCTTCTTTAACAGTGCCTTCAAACAGCCATGTTTATGAAAGAAAGAAGACCAAGTAAGCTTTCAGGTTATACCTGCTGCTCCTTGTAAAGAAGTTTACATCATGAAACTTTTCTCCGCTGCTAGGAGTTCTGAGATGTGAGGTGGATAACATTGCCATGTGCAAAAATACCTAGGCATTTGTATGACCTCCAACATTGTGTGAATGAAATCCTACACTTCACATGACTAAGGTGATATAGTTCACAACAGGCCATTCTGATGTGGTATTAATGTTACATAAGCTTAACAAAAACTTAGACATTTGCCAGAAATTCTGTTAATACAGGAATAAGAATTATTGCATGACAGGCAATAGTCCTCAAAAACCGCTCTGAGGGATAAATGCTCTTCCTGCACAGGGCAAAGGTAATTTCAGGTCTGGGCTAAATGATACAGACTGGACAGAGATTAACTGTCCTTTGCAGGAACTGCTGTGTTTTGTATTACCAGAGTAAAAAAAAAAATTAAAAATTACATTTTCAAAATATTGCTTTCATGCAAAACCCCCAGAAGATACATGGAAGTTGTGTTACCTTTTTAATAAACATATTAAGTCTGAATATTTGTTCCTGCTACGGACTTTACAGACCTTGAACAACAAGCAAAAATCTGTGATTTTGAATTTGTATAAATGAGTGAGAATGTTTCCTGGAGACATTTCCACTTTCCTCTCAGTAACATGATTATGTTAGGTAGTATAAATATAGCCTTTCCATCACTATCTATAGCTCAGCAATGATGGCATAAGAAGTTTCAATTGCCAGTCTTTCTGACTATCATTATTTACTGGTTACATACTGTCTTCCTTATTGCACTTTAGATTCTTCTATTAATAAAAATATGCCCTCACATTTTTTCTGAGCGGCAAGATTTTTAATCGTTTTGGCAAATATTCACCTTTCATTACAGAACTCATTTAAAGGTTTGGTTGGATTTACAATATTTATTTTACTAGAAGTGTCTCAAATATTTGAAAATAACATATTCCTTGCACAACAGTTTTTTGTCTTTGTTTTGGATTAAATGACATTAGTATTAGTTATTTAAAAGGCAGAATTGTCGTTTCACAGGGCTGTCCAGGCTCCTTTCATATGCAGTTGGAAAGAAAGACAAACTTAGCTGGGCAATTCACCCCCGTAGAATAACACAAGGTGATCAGCCCCCTGAGTAGCCCACCTTTTCAGTGAGCAGTAGCAGAAGCCCTGATAATTACCTTAGTAAAGAAGCCTGGATCTTAGATGAGTAAGTTAACCTAGATGAATTCCACCTTTAGGATGTCACATTCTCATTCTTTTGATCTCTTGCTTTTTAAGGCATGAGAATCGCATAGCCCTGGTGACATACTATTCTCTGCTTCTCCTGTTGCTTCCTATATTAATCAGAAAATCTCCATCATCTTCCAGACTCTTGTATTAATTTCTAGTTTGTAATTTTAATTATAGTTCAAATCACTCCCTAGATATGGTATGTGTTTTGCCTACATCCTCATTTTCCCCTGTAACTCAAATTCTGCTGCTATTTTAGTTAACATAGTACATGTCATTGTTCTAATTCTGTTTATGCTAATAGATGAATTCTACTCTCTTAACCTGCTATTTAGAATAGAATACAGTAGAGTTAATTATATTCTGTGTGTAATGTAACTCCAGACTCCATGGGATGGAAACAGAATTCGAATTTTCTCTGTCTTTGCTATCTTATTACTTCCTAGGTTTAAAGAGATTTACTTCAGGTGACCTAATGATCAGAGATTTTATAAGTGAACTGTAGACATCATGTTCATATGGGCTTAGTTATGATTTAGTTTTCAGTCACAAAATGGCAATGAGATCTTATGTCACTCGACGTGTGAAAAAAATAAAATCGTAATCCCTCCAAAAATCCGCAAGTATCTGAGACCTGGTTTGTTACCACTACAGTCATACAGTAGCTTTACATTTGCTTTCTTCATTTACTTCTTTATTTCACATGATCAAGTAAACAAGTTGTCAGATCTGAGGAAACGTATGGACTCAGTGCTACTTTTTTATTGCTGCCGGTTTTGATGTGTTGTATTTTAGGAAGCTAACGGCAGAAACCCCCATAATTTTCAATGACAGATTCTATTGCATTACTCTGGGTAGTGCCTTATGACCCAGGCAAGATTATTCAAGGTCAAGTTTTTAGATGCTGCTGCCGCACTTGTTAAAAAATTTTCAAACTACATTTTTGACACTTTTGCCATGTTTTTAGATGCGATTGTGACTATTGAAAACTATTGGAAGCTAGACTCTCCCATGGGACCTGTAATTCATTCTAGATGTAATAGCAAATCTGTTCTAAAATCAGAGGCCACAATTTGGCCATAGGATTTTAAGAAAAGTGTTTAATTTTCTCAGAGGCAGGTGTTCTTTTGTTTTTATTGTGTTCTAGGCCTATAAGCTATACAATCTTCTTCAGAGTAGCTGTGCAATAAAAATGTCAGGCCACACTGTCCTTGTTACAATTTTTAAATGCTTCTGAAAACAATATTAAACTGTTTGGAAGAAGAAATAATAAAGGAACAGGGATTCCAGTGCAATAAGAACAATAACAACAAAACTGAGCGTTTTTGTCCCCCTAGTATGGGATGGGATGGGATAAATAGGGATGAGTAAGATGGAATTCTTATACTGAAATATTTATGCTTCCTCATACTCACCTGGTGGACTATTAAATAAACCTTTATTCGGGTTAGTGGAAATGTGATTTTCCTTATTGTCATGTGCTGCATCTCTTCTTGCAATAAAATAAGAACTTTGATAGATCATATTGTTTTCTTCTCTAAGAAATACAGTATGTTATTGTATCTCTGTTGTCCCACAGAGCCGTAAATTGCTTCCATGAGTTTCTCTGCTTTTTACTTTTGTTGTCTTGACAACAAAATTTGTTCTTATGTGTGTATTATAGTCAAACATAGTAAGTTAAGGTTGCAAAATTTTTTTCAGCAATGAACTCAAATTTCAACCTGGACAGAACTTTCTGGAGAAGTCTAAATTTAAACTAAATCTTTCTTGGCTGAAGTTTATAACAAATGCACCTTACCTTTAAGTTAATAGAAAATAATTTGCTTCTTTTGAATGATGCACAAAAGGCAAAAAATATTTCCCAAGGGAAAAGAAAAGATTAATAAAGACAGGATTCTTCTCCCCTAATTTAGGTACCTAAAAGTTAGCCATATAAGTCTAATAATTTAAGGGTCACTCTCAGTGGAGAGAAACAGACACCTCCAGAGATCTACTCATTTCATTCCAAAATAGAATTTTAAAATAAGGGAAAGTGGGAAGCTGAACTACCCTCTGGAGATGCCAATTTCTCTCCTTTAATTGTAAGGAAAACATTGTGAGATTACTTGGAATTCAGCTAAGTTTTAAATGCCAAAACTGGGGCAGATGAATTCCATTCAAGAATTCTGTTCTTAGTAAGAGTAACTCCAAAACACAGGACCTTAAAAACTTTCTCTTTTGCATATGGCTAGTCCTAAACAAGGGGTTTTTTTCTTCATGAACCTGATTTTGAACAGCTGAGAAACTATTAATTAAATTAATGGACAGATTCTTTGAAGCAAGAGGAGTTGCACGTCCCTGGCTACATACAAGCGTAAGGCTTCATACAAGTGTTTTACTCACAGAAGATTGAATGTCAACCATTTCTTTCAGCCCTTCTACCAAAATAATCTAATGATTTTATAGTGCTTGCTGGACACTTCACATTTGATTGTGACAAATATAGAAAATGATCGAGGAGGTGGAAAATGCTCAGTTGAATTCCAGGCCACAGAGTAGTCAGTGATCTTTAGGCAGTCATTGAGTCTATCCTTTTCTGTCAAATGGATCATAATACTGAAGACATTGTACTGATTACTTTTCAAACTGTTTGCTTTTTTCCCTTCTAATTAACATCCCTTTAGAATATAAATTGTCTCCTGTCTGTTTCTGTACATCACTGAATATTTTGGTCATCACCAAAATATTTAATAAGAATTTAAACTTTTTATTACTTATTTAGAGACTTTATCTTCCTAGATTTCTACTCTTTCCACATTAACAATAACATATTAATTAGATTGTAGACTAATAATGCATAAATTCTAGTGACAGACATCCTACATCTTACTCAGAGCAAGTTATGTATTTCCTGGCTAGACATGTTAGAAATTTTTTATTCTTAGCTTTGGCCAAATGCCAGCCCTGGTCCTAGAGAAAAAAGTTCTGTTTGATTGCTTGTTTTTTTTCTCTTTCTTTGTAGAAAAATCTGAGATCATGAGCCTGTAAAGGTAGCGTTGTGTCCTTTATATATTTTTTCAATAAAAAGCTACATTTGCTTTTATATGCAATACTCTTTAGACAGTCAAACATGAAACCTATCTTTCTCTTGGGGTCTTGTCTACCCTTTTCTTTTTTAGGCCTTTCAGGGGCTACCCCTTTTGAGATATCCATACAGACATCAAACCTCTCTAGAGGTTTACACTGCCACACAATGATATTTTCGATTTTGTTCCTTTACTTTTTTCTAATAGTTTTCAAAATGCAATATACCTTCAGTGCAATTCGTCATTGAGCACTGAGCTGGTAACTATAAATCTGTTGACAGTGACTCCAAAATCTCCTTTCAAAGTGGTAATAACCACCTGTTTTTTGCAAACAGAGAAGGACTAGTGGGTGATGTGATGGCTGGAAGCCGTCTTGGGCATAGCGATCACAAAATGATAGTTTTCTCCATTCTTGAAAGAAGTAAGGAGGGGTGTCAGCAGGACTGCTACCTTGGACTTCTGGAGGGCAGACTTTAGCCTGTTTAGGAGCCTGGTAGACAGAGTCCCTTGGGAGCAGTCCTGAAGGGCAAAGGAGAAGAGGAAGGCTGGACATTCTTCAAGAAGAAACTCTTAAAAGTGCAGGAGCAGGCCATTGCCATGTGCCAAAAGACAAGCCAGCGGGGAATAAGACCAGCCTGGCTGAAAAAGGAAGCTGGTGAAGGGTCTAGAGCACAAGTTTTATGAGGAGCAGCTGAGGGAACTGGAGTTGTTTAGACTAGAGAAAAGGAGGCTGAAGGGGGACCTTTCTGCTCTCTACAACTACCTGAAAGGAGGTTGTAGTGAGATGGTTGTCAGTCTCCTCCCAAGTAACAAGCTATAGGACAAGGGGAAATGGCCTCAAGTTGCACCAGGAGAGGTTTAGATTGGATGTTAGGGAAAAATTCTTCACTGAAAGTGTTTCAAGCACTGGAACAGGCTGCCCAGGGAAATGGTTGAGTCACCATCCCTGGAGGTATTTAAAAGACATGTAGATGTGACACTTAGGGACATGGTTTAGTGGTGGTTAATGGTCTTTTCCAGCCTAAATGATTCTGTGATTCTATAACAGCTTACTTAAAGCCCATGACTGTGCATCAATAGCTAATATTGTTTTACCCATGGGCTTTTGCATTATAATAATTTGTCACTTTATTATCCAGACTCCTCATCCTGTGAGATCTCTCTGCAATCAAATTTCATTTTTACCATGCTGTATAATTATGCATAATCAGCAATTTTTTTGCTGCTGATACTTTCTTATCAAAAGCTTTCGGAAGCCTAGTGTGTTTAACAAATTGATCATCATCCTACAAGCCTGCAGACTAATTCATAGACTCTAATAGGTTTGTAAAACATAGCTTCCCTTTGTAAAAGCTGTGTTGATTCTTTCTCCGTGTTAGCTTATGTAACTGAATAGTTACTTATTCTGTTCTTTATTAGAATTTTAAACAATTAACCTATTTCTGAAATCAAACCTATTAGTCTGTAATAGTTGACTGTCCCTGGAGCACTTTCCCAAAGTTGCTATAATTTTAGCTTTTTATTCCTCCAATTCTCCAGCTAATTTATATGTTAGTCTATATAACACAGTTACTAGTTAAAGAGGTTTTATTTCTGAGTTCCTTTAATGCTTAGAATTAAATACTACCTAGCTTTAGCAAGGAGTTGCTTATTTATTGTTATTTCTTCTTTAGTTCAGCTGACACTGCAAATTGAGACAGTTCCTCCAAGTCATTTCGTGTGGGAAAAGGTTCCTGCATAGGGTTCTTGCTAAGTTTTTCTTTAGTGAAATGAGATGCAGATCACTGCTCCAGATTTTCTACCGTGGTCTTACTCCTTTCCTGTATCAAATATCCTTCCTTTCCTATATTAAGTATTTGTTGACCCTACAAACTTTCTCCAAGTATTTTTCTTCTAGCAGGTTTGAAAACATATTAATAAGTTCACACCTTGGCAAATTGTTCTTCAAAGTCTTTTTTTGGTTTATGAAAGTTTCAGATCTAATTTACCAGAGCTTATGCTCTTTTCCATTCACCTTATCTGGACACGATACTAATTTTCTGAAAGATAACTTTACTTCTGTTATCCATTTTATTTTTACTGTTTAACTATTGTTGTTCTCTACTGTTTCTATTTTTTAACCACACTGATTTTATAGTTAGTTTGTCCCCCTAATAAGGTGTTTCGAAGGAAGCTCCATATTCTCTACAAGTTTTATTCTTTGGCTGGTTCTTTTAGTTTACTTTAGCAACTTTTCTGGTTTTACATAATTTCTCTTTTTGAAACATCTCTGTAGTAGTTTGTGTGTGTGTTTCACTCTTGCTGTAGTTTTGAACTGGAGTGTATCACACTTAGAAAGGCTTTTTGAGAAATATATTTTGAAATAAGTCCAAGGTACATCTCATAAGAACTGTTTACTCACAAGAGTAGGCTTTCTGAATAGCTGTTTCAAGAAGAATTTGAAGTCTAACAAAGTAGCTTCCATCATCTGAAGTTTGATCTGGTACTACTTGTTCAGATGTTTATCCAAATCTTCCTGGAAATAACTTCAATTTTCCACCATTGCTCTGTTTATTGCTCTTGCAGCTTTTCTGGTGTGCTGGTTTAACCCCGGAAAGATGCGCTGGTTTAACCCCGGCCGGCAACCAAGCACCACACAGCCACCCACTCACTCCCTCTCACCCAGAGAGATGGGGAGGAGGATCGGAAAAGAATGTAAAAGTTAAGGGTTGAGACAAGAACAAGTTAATAGCTAAAGCAAAAAGCTGCGCACACAAGCAAAGCCAAG
>JAVJGI010000062.1:2274257-2293602 GCA_035590275.1 Ibycter americanus
GCCCTCTGGCTGGCAGGGCCCAAGGAACTGAAAAGTCCTTGATTTAGTATAAACATCACCCAGCAACAACTAACAACTTCAGCACGTTATCAACATTGCTCTCACGTCACAGCCAAAACACAGCACTGTACTAGATACTAAGAAGAAAACTAACTCTGTCCCAGGTGAAACCAGGACATCTGGTCTCTCTTAGTCACAGTTAGTATCCAAAAACTGACATGAGAGTTGTAATACCATCCTCTTCCTATTTATGTAAATATTCTAATTTTTTATTTTAAACCATGTGGCTTATTACTTTATTTGCTGTAGCCAAAACCTTTGTCTGGCCTGCTTAAGTAATTTATAACCTGGCATGGCATGTTTGAAAGATTAGCTTCCTTCCCCCAGGTTCATAAGACTGTTAAGTTACTGTCCTCATTAAAAATCAAGAAATCGATTTCACCCATTTTATGCTTTACACATAAAGCATTTAAATATGTGAATATGTCCATTTACTCTTGGGATAGTTTTCTCCTTATATATGCCTTCCTTAAAAGCAGTTTCATTTGCTGAAAATTAACGTGGTTTTTTAATTTGTTATTGTTTTATAAGATCCTCATTTCTCTATACTTAAAGAGTTTATTTCAATGTGATCTGTGTGCTCTTCTGCAGCTCTGGACTTCCCCATAGTTCTTAGTGTAAAAGTTCCCCATAAACTTTTAAGTTTCAACATCATGATTCTATTTTCTCTTAGATGAAGCTCATTTAAAATAATAGTTTCATGAAACAGACATTCCACCTATTTAATGATATTTGTCCAATTTCTAGTGACTTTGGTTACATTTTCCCCACACAACTGTCTTATATATGAACAGAAACTTGATCTGCCCAGGCTGATGCATGACTTTGGTCAGTCTTGGTCTTTTGTTCTCACCCATTAATTTAACTTTGGCTCTAGAATCTCTATTCTTCTGTCCCATGTCATGCGATAAACATGGGCCATGACCATTGTTTCCATTTTAGTACTGTCTAGACCACAAGGTCCTTCATTGCATTAAGTCAGCATGTTCTCATTATTGTCATTACAGGCACAGCTGTCTAGCCCCTATTATTGTTCACTTCACCAGATTGTTCTGGAGGAGGTTCAGGATATTCCTCTCTATCTAGTCAGGTCTTGTCTGATGAATATTTTCAACCTTTTATAGAATCACAGAATTTAGAACAGTTGAGGTGGGAAGGGACCTCTGGAGATCCTCTGGAGATCTGGACTCTACTGCCCTGCTCACAGCAGAATCAACTAGGAGGTTGCCCAGTACCATGTCCAATCAAGTTTTGAATACATCCAAGGATCAAGACTTCATGTCTTTGGGCAACCTGTTCCAGTGCTCAGTCACCCTCGGTAAAAAAGCTGTTACATTCAAATAGAAATTCCTGTGTTTCAGCTTATACTCACTGTTTCTTGTCCTGTCATTGGTCACCAACAAAAGGAGACTGGTTCTGTCTTCTTCACCTCCACCTCATGCCCACCAGCTATTTATATACATTGATCAAATCCCCTTGAGCCCTCTGTTCTCTAGGCTCAACAACACCAGCTCTGTCTGCCTCTCCTTGTCAGTTGCATCAGTCCCTTCATCAGATTCTTGGCCCTCTGCTGGACTTGCTTGTTTGTCCATGTCTCTGATGTACTGAGAAGCTGACACCTGAACCCAGCACTCTAGAAGTGCCTCACCAGTGCTGAGTAGAGCGAAAAGGTCACCTCCCTCAACTTGCTGGCAATGCTTTTCCCCTAATGGAACTACAGATGCTTTTGGCCTACTTTGCTGCGGGGACATGTCACTGGCTTATGCTCTATTTGTTGGCCATCCAGACTCTCAGGTCCTTTTCTGTAAAACTGTCTTTCAGCTGCTTGGCCCCTCAGCATGAACTGATGCATGGGCTTATTTCTCTCCAGAGTCATGTCTTGACATTTCCCTTTGTTGAACTTGATATCTTCCTGCAAAGAAATGGTTTCCCTCAATGACACTATTTGATAATGGCCTGAAAGTAGGCATACTTAGAATGCCTGCGTACTTTCTCTGTGGTTGTGTCACATTTAATTTATGTCACTTATAAAAATAAAAAATAAAAGGAACAATGTGGTTTTGACCTGTTGGTATGTGGTATATTCTACGTCACTATGCCTGTCTATTTCTAAATTCATCTTTGTCTTTCTGTACCTCAGGTATGTGCTACCTTGGCTATGATATTATAGAACGAATAGTTGCGGAAGCTAAATTATTTTCATTCAGATATTCTTAACATTTCAAATCATCCTAGTTGAACCTATACCATGTGTTAGCACTTGCTGGCAGCTGCTGCTGCCTAGTGTTCAATGATTCCTTCTATTCACTTTTGCTTAAAATAGTGAGCAACAGTGAATTCTTCCATAAAAAACTCCAACATTTTTTCTCTGATAAGCAAAATCTATAGTTTTCCTTAAGTTTTTTTTCACCCTTTACCAGGGTTGTTCCTAAACGCTGAGTGATAGTCTTGCCACCACAGTACTGCTCAACAGAGCTTGAAATTAGCAAGAGTAGCTTAGGCGATCTGACAGCTAGTCCTGCCACGGCCACCAAGTCTGAACAAACAGCAGCAGCTATTTTGCTCACAGGGGAAATAAGGTTAGTGAAAATATTAAAGAAAAGTGAATGCCACTGCAGGCTTGGCAACACTTTGCAGTAATTGGCTCCTTGTGATTCATGCTGGCCTGACTCAGAGCTACAGATGGGAAGCTTAGAAGCTTTCGTTTGGAAGCTCTAGTTTGGAGCTTATAAGCTCTTCTTAAGAAATGGCAAACAGATCAAAAGTTCACTGAAGTAGGCAGAATTCTGTAAATTCCAAGAACATTTCTTGCTAATTTACTTTTGTTTGAGAGAATTCATCTATTTGAACATGTAGGATAATAACTATTGTAACCATTAAGTTGCAGGAGCTATTTTTCCATGAAAAACTGCCATCTTTGATCTTTTCCAGAGCTAAACTCTAAATCATTCATCAACAGCTAGCACTGTCCATTCCATATTATGATTGAAAGTAGATTTGTATAAATAGATGATATGATCAATTTTGAAAAATGTTGCTGACAATTTGGTGTAAATACTGTTAAAGTGACTAATCAAGAAGAAAACTTGTGTTCTTCAAAGGTTAAATACAAAACCAAGCAATCATTAACTGACACAAACGGTGAACACAACTTGAAAAATTTAAAATTTCTACTCAGATATATATTGCAGTATTGAATGTAAATACGAACCAAATCTGAGCTGTCCCACTTAGCAAATCAAACTGGAATTCTCAAATTAATTTGTTAGACTCCCAGTAATATTTAAGAGATTTTTTTGCTTTTGGTACTCTGTTGCTTGGCCAGGAGTGTGGTAGTTGATGGAGTTTCTATTTTTGTTCCTGGTTCTGCCTTAACCTGTGAAATGGACAGGAAAGATTTGGGGGTGGGATGGGAGGGGTGGGGGAGAAGTGAATTTTCCAAACCTTTTCCAAGCTTTATGTTTAAATGTGGGGATAGTGCAGATATGTTTGAGTGAATTCACTTTTGTCATTTACAGATGGTAGCTCTGCTTTCTTCATCAAATTTCTACTGATAGACAAATGTGATAATACTACAGGTCGATAATGATAGTTAATAGGTTGTCCAGAGCAGCTGTGGAGTGTCCGTTCTTGGAGATACTAAAAACCCAGTTGGACACATTGCTGAACAACCTGCTCTTGTTGACCCTGGTTTGAGCAGAAGGGATGAACTAGGTGATCTCCAGAGGTCCCTTCCAAACTCAGACATTTGGTGATAATATAAGTATAATCCACCAGAAGAACCTGATTAATTTAATGGCTGTGATATTTTTTCTAATATGCTTGTCTTTTACCACTTTTATCAGAGCCCTGATCCTCAGTCTTCTGAGTCTGCATGGGGTCTTATAAGGCAGGTAGCCATATATATTGTGCATTTTCATTCCATCCTGGTTTGTTTACATGTAAAAATTACTCTGAAGTTGAGTATACAATGATATGTCAAGACAAAGGATACTTTAAAGAATATTATCATTGTCTCAAAACCAAAACCACAAATGTTAATCTGGAAATGTAAATGTAATGATGCATTTAAAGAAAAGCATGCACTGTGAATTATGCAGCATGAAACAGTCACCTTTATAACCCTGACAATTCAAAAGAAATAGAGAGGAAGAACAGAGCGAAGCAGTGTGTTTCAGTCACTGTATCAGATAGGTGCAACACCACCCATGTGGCTGGCAGCTACTGAGCCAGAAAATCAAGCTTTACCATGAGTGAAACATTAGATCCCACATGCGTCTATTTTCCAGTCTAAATGGTTAGTAGCTTTAGTAGCATTTCATTAGGACTACTCACATCATCACATCCCAGTGATCCTGTTCCATATCAGCTCTGCCAGCAGTTACTAAAAAAATTCTGCTATACTCTGTTTTGATTACCTGCAATATGAAAATACATTCAAAGATGACCTTTTAGGGAGCTATTTTATACGTGCTGAGGGCAGTTCTATTTTGACAGCTGAATTAAAATATAGAGGATATAGCTAGTCAAGGCTTCGAGCATATTGTTTTTAGCATAGTAACTACAAACAAAACTGCTTTAATCCTCCACAACTCATTTAACCTTGAAATTAAATATGCATGTAAATGTGATGGTCCCACATCTCAGTTTGTGTAGACTTATAACTATCCACTGGATTATTTGTGTTTCCAGATGCCTTAAAAATTCAGGTTGCCAGTTCAATTCCTTAAAGACTTGTCATGCCTACCCAGCAAAGTAGTATTACAGATGTTTGATTAATGTCCTGATATACCATTCAAATTAGCAGTGTCATTTCAAAGTATTTCATCTCCTGAAGGGAAATTGTAGCTTGATATTCAAGGGATTAAGTTGCAGATAAAACAATTATCTTTTAATGACATCTCTCCTCCTCATTTTCATAATTTTTTCATTATAAGGCAATAATAGAATTTATAAACAGAAAAAGCTGTGTAGCCTAACATATTTAGAGATGTTGCATTTAAAATACTGCATGTTTTGTCTTAGCAACCAAACAAAAGAAAATGTGAAAACTCATTCAATCATTCTATACTTCTGCAAAATCAGCTTTTATTAGGACTGTAGAAATTCAGCAGAGGTTTGCATCTTTTGGAGATACTTTTTCTTATCTTATGACTATTTTGAAGTTTTGAAACAAAATCTTGAAAAACGTACATATTCTTGTTAATAAGAAGCCAGTATCTTGTCTAGAACGGACATTGTGACTGAGCTCTCTTAAATAGGCCAGGACTGTAAATAACATTGCTTTTGTTATGCTTTAAAGAGACAATAACAGACACAAGGATAAGCGTAATACAAGGAAAAAAAGAAGTCTGAAGAGCATACTCAAAGGAAAAACATTACTGAAAATTCAGTAGTGTGCTTTAGTAATCAACAACTGTTGCAGCACTACCAAACTATCAAGCTGCAACAAGGCTTTTACTGTCCCATGCCACCGTCAGTCTCACACAAAGTTTCAAAAGTTCATCTACTGTCCATGCTGTTTCTTCTTCCTCTTCAGGCCAGTCCACCCTGCTTCTTGCCTCTCTGCTGCATCTGGGTTCTTCCTTCTCCTGGCTCCTCTTCCAGCCAGTCTCTCCTCATCCAGGCCCCCTTCTTCTCTTTGCTTCTCCCAGGGCCTCTCCTCATCTCTCCTACACCCAGGGTCCACTCATCATCTGATCTCCTCTCTCTTCACCCAGTGCTCCTTCTTTTCTGGGCTCCTCAGTGCTATTTAGCTACTTAGCAGGAACAAGCCACAGCTGTACATTATCCACATCAGCCAACCCACAGCCCCAGAAGCAAGCCCACAACTGTATATTATCAATGTTAATTAACCCACCCTCATTCCTCTACAGTTCCTCTACAAATAACCATTGACACAACAAAACCACCAAATTTATTCAGGGTTATATTGATCAGAATAAATTGTACTTTTATCTCCAATTAATGTGGGACATGTGAGAATATTCTGTATTAATCTACTGTTCATACTCTTATTTGAACCTGTTCTATGCATCAACCCAAAGAGGGGTGAGTGTGGTTTTGATCTGAACAAGCAAGTTGTTTGGCCCTGTGGCAATGATAATACTGTACAACAAAAGCATTTCAGATCCTGAAGTGAATAGGGATTAAAAGGGGCTGCTGGACTATGTCAGGACACAAAATGCTTTTGACGTGGTAATAGTGCTTTGGACATGGGTCTCCTTCTGGTCCTTCCAGAAGGGAAGCCTGTGAAACCAGAATATGTTAGCAGTTATTTTCCCATCCTTTCCTTAGCCAGTGCTGGGGGGGACGTGCAGGGCAGGGAAGGGGCGGGAATAGAAAGAAAAATTTTCATTTAGATATGTGTAAATGGACAAGATGGCTTTGTCATTTCTTCTCCAGTTGCTAATCTCTTCTCAGTATGTTTAATGAAAATAGGATATAGACAGCTTCTGTCAAGTACAGGACAGCCTTACCACTGAATACAAGGCCTTTTCTGAACTTCCCTGTTAATTGATTTCTGTTACAATGAATAAGAGAGTGCCTCTGGAGGGTGTTTCTACATTTAAATAATTCTTTTGTTCCATTTCTCCTGTTTGCTCTACCTGAAATTTGTTCATATTGGCTTGTGACTTGTGCTACAGTTTCTGGCCAAGGAAGAACAAAGATGCCACATCAAGAGTTGTATTTATTCTATAATTTCACAACTCTACTATGAAACGGACAGCTCTGAAATCCTTTCAAAACCCACTTGATTTGAAATGGGTTTGCATGCAAACCATGCAGTTTTCTTCTGTGCACTTCTTGCACTCTCCGAACACCATTTTTAAAACTCACCAGGCAGAATATTAAGTGCTTTAAACAGTGTGCCAAGAACATTGGTGGGGCTTTCACTTCCTGTTAATGTATGTGTGCACAAAGGAAAAACACACTCCCATCAATATTTACAGTAAATAGACAAACTAAGGAGTACACTCTGAGTAATGAAATTGGTGTGTGATAATGTCAATAAAAAATAACAGACACCTTTATGGAAAATACTACTGCCTCTGGATATATTTGGGTTTTGCATTAATAACACCCCAGGTGTCTGATTCTGTACATATAAAAGAGAAAGCTTGATTTATTTCCCAAAGAACTAAATAAACATCAGTGTCAAATACACAGCACAAACACACTCACACACGTATATATTCACACAATCACACATACAAAGACAAGGCATTAGAGAACATATGGCAAAATCAAACACTGCGGAACTTGGAAATGTCAAGCATCTTCCTTCACCTTCATGCTTTTGTTCTATGTAGAAAAGAGCACATACAAAACTTTTGCCAGCTTTGCTTTTCTTTTCCCCAAACCCACAGCAGTGTGGCTTCACATTGATGGATTTTCACCAGCAGCAAAGACACATCCCGGACACAAAGATCATCTCCATCAGTCAGCAATGCGTACATTGTTACCCTAAAATAAGAATTGCTAAATGTTCTCAAGAAAAGTCTGCCAGAGTATTTTTAACATAGGCAAAGAAAATATTTTTACTTCACTTGTTCTTAGAAATGTCTGAATCATCCTGGCTGAAATTTTCTGGTTGTTTCTTCAGTGACATATGGATTACAGATCTGACAGATGAGCTGAACTTTCTACTAGAGAAGAGAATTCTTCTGTGTGTACCTTTTGGGTATTCAATCTGTCTACATGAAAATTTAGAATACATATTTCCATGTCTTTATATATGTATTTCTCAACCAAGCCAAGTTTGGATCTGGTTTTTGTTTGTTTAATTATTCATTTGTTTCTTTTTCCCCTTATTTTTGTCCATAAGTCATTAGACAGTTCACTTCCTCTGGTGTTAGGACTATCCTTTCCACTCTTGTTTTTAAGAATTGTCTCCTTTTCTTAGATTCTAACACAGGAAACTGCACAAATAATCTTTTTTCATATGAAGAAAGATATTTTGTAAAAATAGGGCAATCTTGGAAAAGAAAGAGAGAAAAGAATTGAGGAATAAGTTTTATATTTTGTTGATCTAGTACATGGAGCATGTCAGCGGCACTTACGAGTGTTGTATTGAATTCTGCTCAGGTGCAGGTTTCATGTGTGACCTTGCTTTCTCTGCTGCTCAGTTCATGTGTGTAGGTTGGAGACACTGTTTCTGCAGTATAACTAGGTAGTTAGAGAGGCATCTCTGGAGGCCATTTCATCCTATTCTAAAACAGGTGTTTAAAATGAAGGAGATAAATCAGCGGAGGAAGTGATTGCCTCTCTCTATTGTCTTAAAGGGAATTGGGAGAAGTAGCTTAGATGGGATACTAAATTTATGAATAGCTAAAAGCAAATGAGACATATCATAATTTTGGGGAACAACGTGTTTTTGATGCTTAAAGAATTGGTTGACTTTTGATGTAATTAATTTGAAGTAAAAATATTTAAGAAGCTTCTGTGTTTCCAGGTAATAAAGAAAAAGTAGTTTGTTTTTCTCTCTGTTTCCCTTGGATTCCCACCATCTTACTTTCCTCATTGGTTTTGGGTTTTTTTATACATTGTAACTCCTGACTTCTAGCCAGTAGCCTTGGATCTTTGCAGCCCTTTAAGTTGAGTATCTGGTACCACTGCTGTGAAAAACAAGGGATTTATGCACATGCAGATCAAAACAGATCTTTCCTCAGGTTTCTTGTGTCCTCCTTAATTTTCCCACTTGTTATTTCTTTCCTTCTTCCTTTCTTGTTCTTCTTCGTAAAAGCTACTTCTTCCTAAACTGCATTTGGCAATCTAAGACATGTCTCTTGAACATGAAATCAGCATCTAATAAGAAATAAGCTGTTTTAAAATAGGCACTTTTCATATACACTATTAGATAGGACCTCATATGCTGTGTATTTTGGAACTGTTTTCCTAAAGATTCAGTTATTTCCTCTAGAAATTATAATTTAAAATCATATGATCACTCCAGAAATACATTGCTTATTTTAGAGACTACCATGCTCGCTTAGCTCCCAGAATAATTTTATAATATTCATGTATTTACAGTCCTCCATTATAATGGGACATGAGGGAAGAACTGCCTTGCTGAACTTCATTTGTCAAGAAAGACATCCCTTTTCCACTTTAATTCATTTAGAAATCTCAGAAAAATATCTGTCCAAACAGCTATTAAAAACTGACTGCAAAGATTTTGCTGCCAGGATGCAAAATACAAAACATTTACGGTAAACATAAGCAAAGCCTTCTATCATATTCAGATAGTTCTTCATAAAGCTAATGGACTGCTGAAAATAGTTTTTTAAAGCCAGAAATTACCTTAGACCCACTGATTTCAGGTTTTTCATATTACAGGTCATAGATTATCATCAGAATTAGGCCAGATAACTTAACAATTGTCTAAAGCAGATATCCTAGACATTTATTTCATCTTTCTCTGAAAATTTCAGGAAATAGGAAGTCTGATGGAAAACAGAACTCTATCTAGTTTCACACAAGGAACTGACTTTTGACCAAATGCAAAGCTCTGTAAAAGTAATAGAAACTATCCCCTGGACTTGGTCAGAATTTGTGGTGCATCCAGGTTATATCATTGGTCCAGGGCAAGTTTATGACATTCATTTCTTGATCTGCCGCCTTTGCATTCCAGTAAGTACTTGTGAGTTTCCACATGCACATCTGAAAGGTTTAAGAGGTAAAGTTCAGGGAATAGATGAAGGTTAGCTCTGCTAACAGCAAATCTTAAGAAATATGTATCCTAAAGTTTCTGCATAACATAATTTAGGAAGTGTAGTTACATAGGAATTACCCCACTGAGTATACTATCTCCCAGCTGACGCATCATCTCAGTGTGATTTTTCTTGTTTTGTTTCTCCAATTAGAAATCTAACAGCTTAGTTGAAACCTCTAGTGAAGTTGTTTTTAGCTAACAAATAACTGTGTTGAAAAGGGCAAGTAAAGTTCAGGTAATCAATCAAAAAACCAGTATCTTCTTCTGGATCACTCTATGGCGGTAGAAAAAGTGCTTTCCTAAAAAGTTCTGGCCTTCACTGATCTGTCAGTGGCATAATTTGTATGAACACTCCCTAATTTGTTGAAGCAATTTAACACCAAAATTTTGTCAAAAATAATGGAGCTGTTTTTTATAATGTTGCAATGACGGTAGATTTGCAAAATACTTATGTTTCATTAAAGTGTTGAGAAGCAATGTCATGTATGAGCCAGCTGGATCAAAGGAAGACGTTTGTTCTACAGCCTCATTTGCAGCTTAGAGACAGTTGAAGAAACAGCTGATTACTTTCTTCAAAATGAGATACTGCTGATAGCTGCTGGTCACTAACCATGTAGGCATACCTTGTCCATTTCACTGCAAAATCAGAACAGGTGAGTATGAACTGCCTTTTTTAGATGACAAACTAATCAGTTTGACTTGCACAGAAATGGGCTGAGGTTGTTCACACTGTTAGTTGAAAACTCAAAGTGGTGTAAGAAGCTGTGACTCCCCCACTTCAAACCCACTGTCTTTGGGACCCTGGCTCCAGATGCAGCAAGAGAAGGTGAAACATCTAGGATTCAGAGGTGTAAGAGAGTGGACAGCTAACGAGAAAGACTCAGGTGCAAGTTAGGCACATCTAGGTGGGCACACATCCAACTGGACTCAAAATTATACTTTTTGTCTGCACCTTTCCAGGAGCATTTGCCCTTACCCTGCAGGCAAAGTCCTGCCAAGCCTGAGACATATTTGACTTTTCCAAACTATCACACTGCAATTTGTACAACTGGGTGTAGACTAAAAATTCAAAACCAAAATTAATCCAGAAGGTCACCGTCTGCTACCTAGGTGGGATACCACAACAAGATCACATTTAGTTGATGAGTGATATATATACTGTCTACTACATATAATGCATATTAAATTTTCTCAGTAGATCACAGTCTCAAATGATAGCTTAAAATATCTTACTAGCACCAAATTTTAGGATGTTAAACTGGGTGATAAACATGCACATAGATGAAATGGTAAGAGAATAGTGAAATATTTTAAAAATTTTACCTGTCACCATTATTAGTATTCTTTCTCATCTATGGTTTTAAGGAAAAAAATATTTTTCATATTAATAGTTATGCACCTTGTTCTATTTCCCCCCTACCCCTCCAGTAAAAAGACATATTTGCTCGAACAAATCTGGATGCTTGATTCTTCTTATGGTATTATGTTCACCATGATGTGACCTGACTGACTCCAACTGAGTGTGAAGCACATTCTGTTATACACATGGTTTCAAACAGTGAGTTCAACTACAGTTGCTTGATACACATATTTTTAGCTTTGGATCCACTGCTGTCTGCTGCTGACTACTTGTCATACTTTTCCACCTGTGTTTGATTTTATACATTTAAAAAAATTATGATACATCTGACATATATTTAAAACATTTGCTAATTCCTGTGTTTCACAGCTTTTGTGTAAAGGATTATGATTTTACATTAGCAGAAAATGCCCTTTCTAGAGCGTAAATACTGGATTCCATTCAGCACAGTTTAAGCTCTATGTATTTTGCATTTTTCAGGAAGTCACTGTTATAAATCTTCATTTTGTTGGACTCTTCTTCTGCTTCAAAGAGCAAAACAGAAATGAAGATTACTTTAAATGCATTTCATTATTACTCTGATGATGTGTGAAAGGTTTGCTGGGATCTTTTTCTGGAAAACTTCAAAGCAGGATTTTAAAAAAATGACATTGTCTCCCTTTTCCATCTGCATTTCACATGGTGTGGGATGAGAATGAAGTTCAGTGCCTCAGTTGGCCACACTTGAGTTGATGGGACTGATTATTAGAGGTGTGTAAAATTCATTGCTCATTGTTAAGTAGGGATCCTATGCTATGTCATACTGCAATTCAAAAGAAAAACTGAAGATGTAGCCAATAAACTACTTCATTACCAGAAAAAAACAACAAAAAAGATTTATTACCACCTTTAAATTTAATTAGATTTTAGATTTTCTGCATAACCCATGCTTCTTTTACATTTCTCACAAAATTCTAATTCCGATTAAGCATCTTGATATCTGACTGTTTTTATTTATTTATTTAATGATTGAAGAGAAATCAGAATATGTAAGACAAATGAATGTTAGGAAAAGGAAGCGTTACAGTTTCATTGATTTGTGGATACAAATATATGAGATCTATAAAGTGGCGCTGTAACACCCGTTAAGTCTGAAGAAGAGACAGCTACATAGGGAACCTAGTATCCATCTTTATCTCTCTAACAGCAGAGTGTGTTGAAGATGGAGTCAGACTGTTCTTGGAGGTGTGCAGTGAAAGACAAAGAGAAAACAGAACTGGAATCAAAGAAAAATCTGTTTGGATATTAGGAAAAAAGAAATTTCACAAAAAGCCGTTAAGCTTTGGAATGGGTTGAACAGAGAGCCTGTGGCCCTGAGCAGCCTGACCAGGAGTAGCTGATCTCCAGAGTTCCCCTCCAACTTGAATTACTGTCTGATTCTATACAGGAAGTTTTCAATAGAATTATAAACCGAGTTGGAATTTCCTATACATAACATAATGTTAACATAGCCCTGGGAGCAGCAAAAGCCCATTCCCTATAGCTTTCTGCATATGTTTGAATTCTCTTGAACATAATACAGCTAAGCTGACCTTACAGTCTTTCCCTGAGTAAGGCTACTAACAGTACTATTCTTAAACAGGACATCTGGTTTTCTTAAAACTTGTAGGAACTTTATGGCTTAAAGACCTTTATCCCTCTTTGAGAACCTGCTGAAGCTGGCCAGTGGTTCAAAAGCCATAGTCACACATACCCAGTGTGATCATATAAATGTAGTTTCCTTAGGGATCCAGGCTATAACTGGTATGGTTATGTGCCCATCAGTCAGCTGGGACATCTTCAATTTCGTGGACATTGATGCTTCTTCCTACGTAGCTTGCTGGATGTAAGAAGCACTCGTGCCTGGATACAGAGAGAACTTCTTGCATAGGACTTTGTGGGCCTCTTCCTTCTCAATTGTAACCCTGAGTTTCTATTCTCTATAGATGGCATTATAGGTGATTATGCTTCTCTGTTAGTGCATTTTGGTTTATTTCAATTATCTTGCTGATGAAGAGAAATGAGACCTGAGAATAATAGGATCTGTTCTGTTATAACTCTTTCTGTACTATAATAAAAGGCAAAACTACCCCCCTTCCCGCCCCCCCACTCCCCCACCCCACCCCCCAAAATGAAGAGCAATGATGTGTGTGTATGTATGTACACGCGCAGTTATGTTATTGTGCAGGATTGCAGCCAGCAAGATTTGCGATTCATTAGTGAAAGTATTATTACCAGTTCTTTTAATCTTTGTTATATAGTGTTGTGAAGTTTACAGAGAAAAAGCTAATACTTCAACATTTTGATGCTTTGAAATTTTCAAAAACAAAGTGGTACATATAAGAATGAGAAGGTTCCTGGGCAGGCTTGGGCTCCTGTTCATTAGGGGGAGCTTACTTATTGCAGATTATGAGTATTGTAGAGCACAGGTAGCCAAGTTACTCACGCCTGTAATTCCTCTGGACAAACTCTCAGACTACTAGTTACTAAGGAAAAAAAAAAAAAAACATCCCAAAGAGCTTCAAATTTGAAAGGTGCATATGTGAAGTGATCTTTCCCAAATTCATGGCCATATGCTACAAAATAATGATTACTTGTAACATGACATCATAACATACTTTGCTGGATTGAAATGTAGAGTGAATTCTTAAAACCTTAGATGTTAAGAGCCCCAGTTAATATGCACAGAAAGAAACCATGCTGGAATGGCTGAGCAGAATATTGTGAAATTACAGTTCTATTCGTATTTATTTTTTAAAATCTTCTCTAAAGAGAAATAATTCTGTTTAAATCCCCTGTTAAACAGAAAAAGCTCCAGTTCTTGCTGTTGTATAACTGTTCATGTCAGTTCCACCTGATAATTTCAGAGACAAAGGAATAGGATGACATTAAAATTTTATGGTACTGATTGAAATGAACATCTATGCTCTGTCAGAAGCCCTGCTAGTAAAATGTGGCAAAACCCACCCCATTTTTGACAGACACTGTGTTTTCAGGCCAGCTAGCAAGTATTCATAAAGCCAAACGAATTCTACAAATGTATGTTCTATTTCCCTCTTCATCCTGGCATCAAAAAAGCATACGGGTTCAACATCTTCTGCCAAAGGAATATCCAGTTACTTTTGTAATTCATGCTAATCTCAAACCACTCCATAAGGTACCATAAAGTTCATAAAGTGCAAACATGTTATTAAATTTTCTGCATAGTATACTCTGTTGCAACACTGGCTTTGCCAGTAGCTTGTAACCAGCCCTTCACTGTCCTGAGCTGTGATTCTTTCCTCCAGAAGCCAGACCACACTACTCCTCTTCCATCCAGCCTCAGCTTCCTACAGTCCTCAGTGTTATTTAACTGCTTAGCCCAAACAAGCCACAGCTGTACATTAGCCACGTCAGCCAACCCATCACCCCAGAAGCAACTGTATACAATCAATGTTAATTAACCCTCTACAATTTCTGTACAATACTCTGTGGAATGAAAGATTGAACATTAACCTGGGTCTTCAAAACAGCTGTGTTTCATTTCCAGTGCTGACACCAGCTTTAAGTTATTTATCTCATCTTTAAGTCCACCATATCTAAAACACATTCACCTTTTTCTATGCCAAAATATCTATTGTTATTGCTTTTAAACAATTCACAGTACTATGTAAGTATTGATTATTGCTTCTATTGTGTGTACTATGATAATGATGATGATGATGAATCAGCTTAGTCAGATGAAATAAGGTGCAACATCATTTTAGCAGACATACTAACCTGGTAACTTTCTTTAATAAACTTATTTTCTGAATGAAAGAAACAGAGTAGATGCCATGCTTCTGGACTTTTAGTAAAATATCAGTTCCATAGGAGAGACACAGAAAATAATTAATTAAACCAGAGAAATGCATAAGCAAGAACTAGCTAAAATGAAAACTACTATAGATAGTGGTGTCAGGATCATTATATTACTGTCAGAATTCCCTAAAGATAAAAATAAGATAAATATTAAAATCAGTGAGGTGATGTGTTGTTTGAATTTGCTGATATCCTAAAGTTCAGAGATACTGCTACAATGAAAGCTTGCTGGAGTATCAATGAAATTCAATAGTAAGGATTTCAGAAAACTCTTAGGAACTAGTAATAACAATCTAAGCGTTACTCTGGAAATGTCAGCTGTTGGAATTTACTGAGGAAGGAAAAGAACATTTCACATTAATTGATTACAGGTTGACTATGAGCAACATGTATCATATGGCTGTGAAAATGGAAATGTGATACTGAATAATGTCAGTCTAAACATTTCCAGTCAGGTTTGGAAAATATTAACAAGATGTAGAGCCTACAGTTTAACAGATACTGTGAGCAGTTCTGTCATGCAAATCACCTATGTTGAAGAAGGATAAATTTAACGTCAATAAATGCAAATGAGAACCGCTATGATGGTCGGAGTGCCTGAAAATCAAGGATGTAAGCATGGTGTACAAAATGTAAATCTGTTTAGCAAAAGTCTAGAAAAGGGAAGGAAGGCGGGATATGGTAGGTCAGTGTGTACAGGCAGGGGTGTGGGGAATGAGTGATATTGAGGGAACCAGAAGCATAGCTGCTTTCATTAGTGGACAATGATGGTATTTAAGTAAGTTATCCTCTACCATACAAGAGTCCCACAACCTTCCAGTGGGAATATGGAGGACAAAAACCAATTCGTAAATGGTATTTGATTCATTAATGAATAATCCATAATGTAATTGCTTTCAGGGGACCAAATTCAATAGCCCAGATAGTCCCTTCTCTATGAGAAGTACTCATGAAGTCTGTTGCTGCAAAATGGTCTGCTTTTGGCTCTTTCTTAACAAGGTTACCAGGGCAGAGGAGGGGAGCTATAGAGTTGCAAATTTACCTGCATGTAAATGCGAGAGAGGCCTCTGCCGAGAGTCAGAGTAGCTTTAGGATGAGTCTATACTAGCATTTCAGTTTGGATCAGGCACATGTGTTTGAATGAAATCTCCCAGTTGTATCTGGTACTGTGCTTTGATTTGTGACCCGACAAGAGGTTGGGCACATAAGTTAGTCTCTGCTGAAACTAAAATAGATGATTCACTTTGGGGGCCACCTAATACTATTCATGCCCAGTTGACTGCTCAGTCCGCAAAGCAGCAAGTCAGAAGTTAAATTTCCTGAAATGTGTTGTGCATACTGGACCCTTAGCAACAGCTGCTCCTCTGTACGGATCTGCTCCTATTGGGTAGCTGCTTGCTAATGCAGATATAGCCCATGCATCTCCCAGGGCTAAGCATGACAAAGAAGTAACAAGGCCCACACTGTCTCTGGGAATCTGCCAACGGATGGCAAAGGACATTACTGCTTGTGAGTACAGATGACAATCAGTCTTGTCACAGAGCTGCCAATATCTTTAGGAGTTTGATGTCCTTATATTTCATTGCAACAAATGCAAGAATGTTAGTTATAAGAAGAACTGTTTATAGCATAGAGGAGTGAATCACGTTACTGTTTCATTTGGTCCTCGGTAGTGGGTTCCTGCTATAGTATCCATTTGTTCAAACTGTTATGAATGAAATGAGCTAAATTCCAATCTGCTGAAAGCCAGCTCAGCAACAGTCTTGAATTTGGCTTGTATGTGTCTGTTAGGACCGGTAATCTTAGGATGGATATTCTCCAGAAGCAATTTTTTTTTCTTTTTGTGTTAAAGTGCCTTTCACATACCTTTAAAAATAATAACATTACATTAGATTTGGATTTTATTTACTGTCCTTTTCTCTTAATGGTACTCTGTGCTTTTTTAAAGATGAAAACAGCTGCAAGCTCTGATTAATTTGCGTTCTGCATAGTGCAAGACTGTATGAAGAGTATACATGTTAGCTCATTACCAAGATGCAATAAGGGAGAATTTATTGTGGTACCAGCATGCTTTCCTACTAAAGATGAGTTATTAAACACTGACTCACTTACACATGGATTGCCTGTGATGAGTGGTACCAGGCATAGATAAAAGTAAAGTATCTGATGTAGGTAATCTACTTTCATAACTGTAAATGATATCATGTGTTTGCATTTACTTTAGAGTTTATCAGAAGTAACAGCAGATAATGATGGCATGTGGTAGAAAACGTGCTGACCTTTTCTTTCACTTTTGTGCACTTCTGACTGACTCAAAGCTACAGGCTTCACAAATAATTGTATTATAGAAGGTAAGTGGACAAAAAGAAAAAAAAAGAAAAAGCATTATTAATGAGCTGCCTAAACCTTGGTTTATATACAATTATATTTGAAAAGGTATATTTGGTACCCACATCTTCATCCAAAGAACAGCAACTGATAAATAGGAGTAATTAATGTTTGCTATATGAGAATTCCTACTGGAACATGTAATCTCCATTACTCTGCAGTGGAAGATGAGCATTCAAACCACATGAAATCTTCTTGGGCAAAAGGCAGTCCCAGAAAAGGATTATGCTGGAACCATATTTTCCCTCAATTTCTTTTTACTAAGCATCTCACTTTCAGTTTGATACTCTCTGAGGGAACTGGTTTTCAAATTAGGAAAAGGACTATAGACTCAGGTTTAACCCATTTCAGGACTAGACTGGTAGCTCCCAATGACTATGTACTTCAGTCTCTGCTGTGGAGTCGTTGTGTAAAGCTAATAAAACATTTACTGAGATAAAGAAAAATTGAATGGCTACCTAGTGGATCTCTAAATTTTCCTTTTTATTTGGCTCAGTGAATATTTACTTAATTCACACAAATATGGTGGAACTTCCATAGCAGGAATAGAAAGAGGTAGGGCTGTTTTCTGTGGGACATGTTGATGTACGTCCTCCCCAGACAGCAAAAATATTGGGATGTGATATTCTTAAAATTTTAGATGTCTAGCCAGAGGCTGCTGGATAAAAGAGGCCTGGTGAGAACATACTGTCCTGGTGTTTTCCTTTCTGATATAGCTGGTGTATCTTTCTCAGACTAGTGAAGACAGACTGAGTTGCCTAAACATAGACTGTTTTACACACTGTGGGATATTCAAGACATCTGCTTGCAATTTACAGCTCTCCCAGGCTCTGTAAGAGGCCCATATCCTTCTGGGGTGGCAGCTGGAGAACATTTGTTTGGACAACTCAATACTATTGCTCCAACATTTTCTAATTCTCCATAGGCTTCTGCTCACTTGCTATGATTATGGAATCTACAAGAGTTGAGTTAATATCAGTACACACTCAGTGACAGAAGTAAAGTGTCTGTGCAATTTGATACAATTTTTTGGAAATGTGGGCAACCATTACACTTCAAAGGTTCTAGGATTTGAATTCTGAAATTAGGATTGTGAGGCTACTGTTTGACCCAATTGTGTATCTGAATCTGACTTCAAGAGACAGAGGACCAAGCCTCTTAAGCAACCACACAAAAGATAGTGACTAAACACAGCCAAGTAATCACAAGTTATATGTTTCCTTATCTATACAAGTCAACTTAACAGAGTCAGACTAGAACAGCTTGAAAATAATGAACTATTTCCATATGTTAAAGTAATAAAACCCCCCAAACACCAGAAGATATAAACAAAAATAGGGTTTTTTGTGTTTCTAGCAAAACAAAAGAAACCCTAAACCCCAACATAATTTAAGATTCCATACTTCCATTTTGATTTTTTTCCCTTTACTTACTTTCTCTAGAATAATCCTTTCTGCTTCTCCAGCAGAAATAATTTTGGTGTTTTCATTCTTTTCGGTAAGGCAGCAATTATAAAATAAAATTTCAAAGAAAAAAGTATTTTAAGAAATCTAGACAAAAATATTTTTTCTTCAATGTATGTGTTCATGGGAAGATTTCATCTGCTCTAGGTAAAACCTTATGATGTGACTGCAATTATTTGTACAATTATTGTGTTAGCACTTATGTTTTATATATATATGTATTTCATAAGCTACTTTTATACTAGCTATTTGAAAATTAGGGGAACAGCTGAAAAATAACTATCATCTGTTTTATAGTACTTTTACAGAATTATTAGGCAATGGTCTATATTTTCTAGAAGTTATGCAAAAAAACCCCACTTTAAACTTAAGAAAAGCTTAACTTATACAGTAGTGTTACTGAAGTATATGTAAATGTCACAATACTACAAAACTAGCCAGCTGCAACAAGGCTTTCCCACACAAGGTTCCAAAAGTTCATCTACTGTCTGTGCTGTTTCT
>JAVJGI010000062.1:2297290-2421576 GCA_035590275.1 Ibycter americanus
ATAAAAAGGCTTCTTTAGAACAATAAAATGGCTTTTGTCTGATCACATTGATCTCTGACTGAGTCCGCTTTGCGGCAGATACCACCACCTTTTCTAGTGAATATATCGGATAAAACCTGAAAGATCATTTTAGTGCATGAGTCTCAGACTCGCAGAATATTTAAACAGTCCTTACAGAGTGAACCCACTCTAACATGAAAGACAACCATTGCAGTGTTCAATAAGCAGGTGCTTAGCCTTCATGCTGTTATCTAGACCAACTCCAACACTACATCTGTCTTTGATTGCAGAAAAGGGATCTAAACTTGGGTCTTCCACCTTCCAGTTAATATACTTAACTGCACTGGGATGCTGGCCCACTGCTCTCTCATAAGTGTAATATATCTAGAGAAGAGATGCTGATATTTTGTTTTGACAGTGACTGTGGTTTTATATGAGCTGTCCAGTGCTTCTGTTTTTCCTCTGTGTGTTATATATTCAAGGAACCCCTGGGAGTCTGCTTGGCCTGTCCAGGCACAGCAAGGTTTACTATTTGAACTTACTGAGCCCCAAGGAGGCTGCTGGACATGCTCCAAAAAAGTTGTCATAACCACAGAATCTTGATTCTCTTTATTTGCATATGCTCCCCTATGTCATTCCCCCCATGGTGGTAATTCACATTAGACCTCCAGGTTGATGCTGTTTCTGTGCTTTAAACTCTGTCTACATCACCTATCATTATTATCAGGTCAAGCTACAGCCAAGCCTTTTTCTTTTATGGTTAGTTGGTGCTGCTGCTTTTTGCATTACCTCATCTGGCTCTCCTTCTGTGAGAAAAAGCAGAGAAGAAACTCACAGCCTAATACTTTACTTACTTTTTGCTTTCTCTTTTCCATCTTCACTCTGGGTGAGCATGTAAGGAGTCTCCATCTTGTCTTGCTTGTTTGCCCTTTTCCATTCCTTTCCAAATAGGGATAAAAAAGAATAGAATAAAACTTGCCCAACAACAGCATAATAACCCCCTACATTCCACCCCCCACCCCCCACCTCCCTTAACATTTATAATAAAACTCTCTTAACATTCTCTTCACCCAAACAAATGCATACATTTACTTCAAAATGAATCTATTCAGAAAACCCTGTGTGGCTAGCAATGCCATTTTGGCCCTGAGCAGGCAGTATCTCCAAGCACAGCAGCACTGTGCTACCAGGATGAAGAAATTGTCCTCTGGGGTGGAAGAGAAGGAAGAGGGAGGTGGACAGTCTGAGTCAGGTGGACCAGCTGTAGGGTCCAGGATGGGTGAAGAGGTGCATGGTTGTCCATGTTGTCCTACACCAGGTTACTTGCCTCAGTTCATCAGTCAAAGCTCAAAGGCTTCAAGCACCACTGGTTTGTGGTCTCGCACGCAGAGGTAGTCTTAACGAGGGCAGTCCACAAGCAGTGATGTTAAGGCTTTTGCTGATGTATTTGTCTACAAACAGATGGATTCAGCCCAAGGACAAGTAGCCTTTCAGAAGCTTTCCACAACCACCAAGATCTGTCTAAATTTTAACTCCCTCACACCTAATGCCAAAGGAGAAAGACCATAAAGGGTATCGTTGAGCTCTTTACAATATTTTAACTTCATAATTTCTTCTGGCAAGAAAGATGGTGTGAATGCATTTTCTCAAAAACCCACAGTGGTGGAAACCTGAATTCAGCTCACATGTTAGGAGACCCACAACACGTTTCATTTCCTACCTGCTCACACTCCTCTGTTTCTCCCTCTTTCTAAATACATAGTCTGCAATTTCACACACTGAATGATTACTGCAGATAAAGTTGCTAATTGAGAGGGCCCCCAAGTCCACTGCCAGCCCTTGTTGTCACTGCCCACACCCCAGGGCTTCCCCCACCCTGTCCATGGCCCAGGACCCCTTTTCAGCCTCCTGGGGCCATCAGCTCCTGCCCCACTGGTGCCACAGCAGGGCCTGTCTCCAGCTTCTCACAGCCCTGCCCTGCCTGGCCATGGGCACCCTGAGCCAGACTGACCTATGGGCCCATGTCCTGACATGATCTTGGCCTGTTCCCATTCCCATTAAGGCACCTGGTGCCCCCTGGCTGCCCTGCTCCTGGCTGGGGTGCTGGAACAGGCACTGGCTCTTGGCCATCCAGGAGACCCTGGCCCTGACTGTGAGCAGAAAACTGAAGGAAACTTCATGGAAAGGGAAACATTGGACTTTTTGCCAGACAGACAAATGTAGTAAATTTCAAAACATGAAATATTTCTCTTAACAGGTTTCTTTTCCTGTCTTTAACTTCATATATCTTCGCATGAAGACCTCTAACCTCTTTGAGCTACCATAATCCTAATCTGGAGTGGGGCTGGAAGTGTCCACCCAACTGTTCCCCAGCCCATATCGTGTACACTGACTGCATGTTTCTGTTGCTTTCCTTACACTGGCAACTTCTTAATTTTTAATTTTTTTTCAGCATGCAAGGGGTGTGAGAAAGGCATGGACGAGGCAAACTGAAGGGTGTGGGTGGTCTATCTTTAGCAGCAGCAGCACGGTTTTAAAATGACTTAATCTGCTTGAGACATCTTAAGAAACTCCGGGTTCATCCGTGATTCTACTAATACTTATTAATAGTAATTCTACAAATATAATTCTTCATGAGAAGATTCACAGGCAACTTAAATAAGTACTTATATCACCTCACAGTAAGTGGGTATAAATGGCTGAAAGTCGTGTAAAGATGTGTCTACAACACAAAAAACAGCTGAGAAGGTGTGTGTGAGCGAGCAGATTCATCATGCTTATTAAAAGACAATGGAAATATATATTAGGCTGCTTTTGTTCTACCTCTGAAGTGCAGAGCATCCAGTACTCAATATGCTTTCCCTCCTTAATGAGTAAGGGAATAACCAGTTAGCTGTACAACAACCTTTGAGATTATGATTTCCTGACATATGAGTTTCCAAATGTGTATGGATAATACTAATTTATGGTGCACAGAGATTTAGATTCCAGCTTCCAAGCAGCAATGTGGAAGCAAGCTACCTTTATACTGATGGATCCTTATCTTAGCCTTAATGTAGTCCAAAATTAACATATCCCCATCACTTATACTCCATGGTACATATGTATTGGAAAAAAAATATGGAAAATCTGAATGCTTGAATGTGATTACGAAAACTTCTGAGAAATATCAGCAGCATTGTGCAGTTTAAAATGAGACACACATGAAACAACAGACAGCTCCTAAAAATCTTAATTTGAGTTTCCAGAACACATCAGTGGACAGCACAAATAAATTATCAGTCAGTTATTTCATTGATGGCTATCGACAAGAGCTAAAAAAGTTATACAAAGGTCCAGATGAAAAAGTAGGGCAGAGATGATGAGGGAAATGAAGCAATACTTGACACATTCAGGGCAAAAGACTCCTGATGGACAGTTGTAGTGCCATTGCCAGCCCAGGAGTGTCTGCCCCAGACACTACACAGTCAGGAAAAACATATGATTTCTGTCTGACTGTTTAAGTGTATATACCATTCTTTTTCAGATGGGTGTCAGAGTACTGGCTGAAAATTATTGTTTTTTGAAGTGGCCTCATATCTGTTCAAACAGAAAATCCAGGCTTCAGGTTACTCTGATGCAATGTCTGCCTACATCGAAGATGAATCTGGTAAGTATTACTGCCCCTCATCTTCACTCTCCTCAGTTATTCCCAGCACCACTGGTGCAGCAGATTCTTTTTGTGTCTTCACTTGCAGAAATTAAAGATTTATCACAGAGAAGAACAGTATTTATTGAAAAGGAAAAAAGTTTGAGGTCTGAAAATGTGCTTTTTACACACAAGATTGTTCAATTTATTTTAATTTAACTCGGTGCCCAAATTTCTTTGTTATTTAGTTATTAACTAGGAAGATATAGGTCATCAGAACTGAAGCAACACATGTCTCATCTGCTTCCCCCAGTCCTCTACTTTTAGAGTCCTTTGAGTCACTGCAGCTTCTTCCTGGACATTCTGTTCCCTAAAGAGTGCCCTACAGCCCATTGCTTCATGTTCTGCTAATGGCAGCCATCTAGGTCAAAGCCTATTTTCTCTCCACTGGCATCTCTTTAGAGGTACATGGGAGAAGGCTCTATCTTTCCCTCAGGTTACTGCAGCTCCACTAGTAAGTACATGCAGCACAGGCAACCTAACTGGTCATATTTCCAAGAACTTTTACTAATGTTATTCCTGATAACTCAGCACCTTGCCTTTCTTCTTTATATTGAATGTGGTTTTGCTTTAATACGCTGTTCACTTCTGCAGAACAACCATGATAGCAAGTCAACACACTTAAAGAAGAAAAAATAATCTTCTTTAATTGGCTGTGGTGATGTACTTGGCTTTTCATACCCTGTTTGTGTTCATAAGATTTTCAGTAGTGGTTTTTATTAGGTAGGAAATCAAACTAGTCTTTTTCCCCAAAAAAGAATAGGACCTGCAGCTGATTGTTATGACACAGTTGTAGTGATGTAGGTATCTGGAGGAACAAGAGACGACCTGTGCACATGAAACTCCTGTATTACTGATTTTTTTAAAAAGTGTGGAGAATTACTTGTCTTCTATGCTCCATTTTATGAATTTGTAAAATGGAGGCTCTTTCTGTTGTTTCATATGACAGTTACAGCGCTTTCAATCCAGAGTGCTCTTCACTGATTTTAAGAATTGTACTGCTTCTTTCTTAGCAAACCTATAATAAGATAAAACATTCGGTAGGTGGAGTTTAATAACGTCTAAATTACATATCCATGCACCAAATCCCCAAGTCCTTATTTAAAGTCATTTAGCATTAACCCTTATGCAGGCAAAGTCTCCTGATCTTTGATCTCAAGATCCTATATGTTATATTGAATACTACTTCACAAGTGTTTGCCATTTTCTCTAAGAATGACAGTTAGGTCAATAAGTAATTAGAGTGGTCAAAAGTTTTCACATTATGTATTGTTTTTTTTAAATCAAAGCTCCCTTTCCTGAAAGACTGCATTGTAAAAGAATGAAATTTCTTGAAATGCATGCTTATGTATGCCAAAAAACAAAATAAATTGAGAACTTCTAATTCATTATCTACGGCAGGATCTTTGAATCAATCTGGGCAGAAAGATCTTCTTTATTGTTACTAAAAGTAGATTTCTTTTGCTTGGCAAAATTCCCCTTCCCTTGGTAGGAAGGGGACTTGGCATTTCTTGATGAAATCATTTCATGGCTTCTAAGCAATGGTCTGCGGTTTGACAAGGGAGGTAACATGAAAAAGCCTCAATATTTTGTAGCCTGACATTTAATGTTTACAGACACCATATTAAAACGGACTGTTGCTGCTTTGTCACTGTGTCAGATTATTTTGACAAATTATACACAAGATTTTGTTATTTTAAGATAAATTCTTAAGCAGTTTTTGAAGATGGTTGTCTTTAATATGTTCAATTCATTTATATTGAGTTTACATCCCAAGTCTCAACAAATTTCACATAACACATATTATATGTGTTGGAATTACGTATGACATCTCCTAATGATCAGTAGGTTAAACGTCAAGTGTTAAATGATTTGCAATTATAAAAGGTCACGGATTGCATCTAGAGTATAATTAGGCGTTTGGGAATGCAGATCCTTAAATCAAACATAAGAAAGAGTATTTAGTGAAAATTTTACCTAGAGCTTTTTTGCTATCCTTCCACTGATGAACATTTCCTGTTATCTCCTGAGAATACATATCCTGTAAGCTGGATGGGGATACAGCATTTTTACAGCTGAAAAATCCTTAGGAGCTATTTTAACTGGGGGTTTTGTTGTGTTTTTTTTTTTTTTTCTCGTATAGTAACAGAAAAATCACAAAACCTATTCGTATTTATATCAAAGGCACATTTCAAGTACAAATGAACACCCTAAAACTTTTGTCTGTCTTAATGGACGGACAGAGTTCCAGAGCAAAATTCTAACACATTTGGCAACAATGAACTTGTTAAACCCATGAAAAGTGTAAAAGCAAGAGAAGCATAGAAGAAAAACTATCTTGTCATGTGACTACTGTCAGCTGCAGTTGCAACAGCAATTTGTATGTTAGGGTTTGTTTTACTCTATGAATCTATTACACATAAAAGCATCATGAAAAATAGATTAAATACAACTGATACTCACTCTGAGCATAAGATTTTTGTCCCTTCTCTTACTTAAGTATTCTCTTTAATTCAAATATTGTTAAGCATCCACCTGAACATCCATTACCCCAGATGGCTTATTCCTATCTAACTAAATACATTCTTTCAGTTTTGTAGTATGTTTTAAAGACTATAATGCTAAAAATGACAAATAAAAATGAAAAAAATTTGTAAGCCTTGAAACCTTGCTGACCTTTTAAACATGTTTCCTATATTAGAAATTAAGACTGGCTTATTAGCACCGGGAATATGCACTCACTATGTGAACACTTTAGGTACTTAATATTACAAGTAGACATGAAACATCTAAATATTAAAAAAAAGAAAACTTAGAAAACCTTCATATTTTCACCATTTAATCTTAAAGCTTATATCACGGCACTATTCTTAAAATATTCATAGTCAGTTGAATAAGTAGACTTGGGTCTCGTGACTCTTTGAGTTAAAAAGTTATAAAGATACACATCTAACTCCAAGACTATAATTAATTTTTCTCACTGAGATGTATCACTGTACCTACAGCTCCAGGATGAGATGCAATTAGACCTAGGCTGATGCAGAGAAGACTGACCGTAATGCTGAATTCTGAGACGTTTTTCTTAGCAAAAAGGATAACAAGCATCAAAGACTGAGGTGCATCTGAAAGTGGCTTTCTGCAGGGCCTTGCTTAGCTGCTTTTGTGCAACTGGGATTTAGGGTCTTCAATTTACACTTTGGTTCATATGCACAGGTCCCTCTTTTCACTTAAAATACCAGCAGGTCAAACTTCTGCCTTTTAGGAAAATAGTTTGGTGGTAGGAGCACGTGTGGGCAGCATGGTACTTGGTTCAGTTCTCTTCAACCTGGGAAGGTCTGAACTTTCATCTCCTCCATCTATTCTATATCAGTAAATAGAATGCACTAGGACCCCAACAGTGAGTGTCGTGGCATACCTCATATCCTTATGGTGAAACTCTCTTTATGCTCCTATTTATACTGTTTAACTGAAACAAACCCTGATCTGGCTACATCTGGAATTGTGCCTGGGAGACTGCTAGTATGGATGGGCTGGGCTGGGCCAAAACCATGGCTGAAAACATGCTGATGACAGAACACTATGAATGACAAAGTGTCACCATTGGACCATATGTCCCGGCTCTGCTTAATTTAGCAGAGTAGACGTAGTCAATGAATATCATGATCACAAGGTTATGGGGTGCTCCATGTCCTCATCGTTCCTCCTTTTGAAGCTGTGCCACTCTTTAGCCAGGAATACTTGATTCAGAAGCCCAGAAAGAGAGGAAGTGAAAGACAAGTGACCTTGTCAGTGGGGTTTAAAACACTCTATAAAGAGACAACTAAATCTGGGAGTCTTACTTGCTCAACAAGTGTTTTAAAGCGATGTAGATCAAGCAAACATCACCTCCATTTCCCTCCTTATTATTTCAAAAAGAACAAGAACTGCTGAGTTTTACCATGTGGATTCAAAGTGGATGAATTCACCTTCAGTTTAAGGGGAAAGAGAGATAACAATTCAAAGATGCCTGTATCTCCACAGTTCCCTGTTTATATAATACTACAACACAGATTGCAACCACTTTGATAGGCAAGGCTCTTCCTAAACCCTAGCTCATTTGTACTGCAGACTTTGCACTCCATTCACCAGACCAGATGAGAGGTAATCACTGAAATAAGGCAGGTTTTGATATTCTAGTCAGAATTTAAATAATAGCAAGAATCAAAGAATTCTTGAGGGGTATTATTGATAAACTTTTTTCCCCATCTTCCTTTAATAACACAGCTTGTGAAAAATATTTATAGGTATTTGCCGATTGTAGAGGTGCGATAACTCTTTGGAGAAAGCTTGCATGTTTTTTTAGGCTATTAGTTCCACAAAGCTGAAACAACATCTACAATGTGCAATAAAGCTGACTAGGACTATTTAAAGTCCACTTTAAATCATAGCTATCAACAGAACACATGAGCCCCAATTATCTAATTCACGCAGATGTTGTAAATTGTATTCATTATTTAATTTTAATAGGAACAATTTTCTCACAGTTTTACGAAGTGTACACGGTCTCTTTCAGCGGTTCATTGAATATGTTGTCCACTAGGTGGGGGTAGACAACCTTATTCAAACAATTGCTGGCCGAGGAGAATTTAGTCAAAGGTGGTATAAAAACCACACTAAATTTAGATTTTTTTGAGAGGTTTTGTTTTGTTTTGGATTTTGTTGTGGGTTTTTTTAGTGGGTTTTTGTTTTGGTTTTGTTTGTTTGTTTGTTTGGTTGGTTGGTTTTTTTACTGTGATAAAACGAGCATCGCTGTTTGTTAACTACTGGACGTTAAAGATGATAATGAACTGAGGTCACAAGCAGTTATGTTTCATTTGAGTTGATGGAGAACTTAAACTTCCAGTCAGGTCATTCCTATAACAATACAAATTTTACTGGAAAATGAGATAAGTGAGTTACTGAAATATCACACATGGGTATAATATGTGTGCAGACTAATGTGGATTGATTATTTTCAGCTGCTTATTGAGCATCACACTCGGTTGATTACAGTAAGTAGTCCATAATAGGTAGATTCAGGAATTTTTGAAATGTTAAAGTTGGCCATAGGCCCAAAGGCAAAATGACCTACCTTGTCAGAACACAGTGAGGCAGCACAAGTCAATACCAGTATGATTTAATTAGCAAGTTCACAAGACCCAAATATTGTATGTGCACCTGACACATCCCACGTGACTCTCTATTTCTGAATGAAAATTACAAGGAAAATCAAAGTGAAGTCGGAGTGGCTTCAACTTCTAAGCTGCAACACAGATGAATCACACAAATAAGACCAGATACATATATTGAGAAGAATGACTGCCTTTTCTGGAGGTCAGCAAGTAAAAATATATTAAAATAATATACTTAAAATATTGTGAAAGCTTAGCTGGCAGGAAATGCCAGCTGTTGCAAATTCTAGAGGCCTTGCATAAATCAGGTTAGTGGGGAACAAGATTTTGTTAGATTAGTTTTTTTTTGTGACCTCAGCTAGCATTTAAAAAGCGTGGTAGCTAGACTCAAAGGTTAGTAAATTAATCTACTGCTCTCATCCTTTTAAGCAGCATCTTTACTGCTGCATGTTTCTTAATTGTTGTAACACAGTGTGATTTGAGAAAAGAAGTTCATGATTTTATAAGAACATTCCATTTTGCTTAATTAGACAAAGCCAACATGTTATTTGAGAACAATTAAAGTTCAGTTTCCAGCACTTTCAAACTATCATCAAAGAAAACAAAGTAAAAATAAAATGATCTTGTAAAATTCTAATAGCTCAAATTATGTGTGTGCTGTAATGACTCTTCCATTTTTAGTTTATTTTCTAATTAATTTTGTCACTTTTCTTCCACAAAGTACAGATACGTTCCATCTTTTGTTTCAGTCTCTGTCACATTTCGTTTGCTGAGGCTGTAACAGTCTACTTCCAAAGGTATTTTGTCTCATTTGAGCTAATAAAGAACAAGGGTTTTTATTTCACTACTACATTCTAGTTGCATCATTTTGTCAAACCTGGAATAAATGTACAAGGGGATAAAAATGATTGTTGTATAAATTTTAAACTTACTTCTGCATGTTAATATTTTCCCATAATTGAACATTACACGCAGAGGCATTTTATTCTATCTGTAAAAAGACATGTCAAACTCAAATTTGGAACTCGCTTCTATATAGCAGTTGTAGGAAAAAAACGCTTGCAGCAGCTCTAGGTCATATCAGTGGTAATCTTTTTCTTTCACTGAAGGATTTAATGATACAAAAAAGGGTTGACAAAGCCAGGGGATATTCTTTGACATAAGAAACAATACTTCAAAATATATACCTGCCTGATTGCTGTCATACTCTGTGTAATGATGCTAAACTATAACACATTACAAGTTTTTTAAGAAATTAATATTATTAGTTTCAAATATGCTAAAATAGGTATTTTCAGTGATGCAAGTGATATGTAAAGGTTTATTGAAGTACTTTAGGCTAGTAGCCACATCATATTAAATAATACCTCCTACTCAGATTGGTTTAACGCAGGTTTAAAGACGTTTTAAAGAGTTTTAAAATGTAATTTGTTACAAGAATTAATCTAAAATGTGCTAAAGTATCAAGTGCTGAATATGTTTGCATTACTATCAAACCACCCCGAACGTTCTACATTTTGAAGACACATTTTACTGATAGGTTACTTAATATGACATAAGAAACACTTTCATATACTGAAGTAGTTCCATGAGTTGTAGCAATACATACTCATATTGTACACATGATAAGTATTTACCACTCTTTACAGAATAAACTTACTTATCATATTATACGCTCTTTTCTTAACTGCTTATATGCAGGTTGGAATTTTCTGTTTCCCACTGTGTTTTATTCAATCTATTCAAGAACCCCTTAAGTAAAGACATTTGCCAATAACCATAATTATTTTTCACCTCCTTTGTGCCACAGCAAGCTCTTCTGCAGCTACTCTAGGTGATGAGGCATCTCCCTTCTTCCTCTGTGCGTACCTTTTTCCTACACTACACCTGTCTCCACCATTTGTCCAGTGGCACGGCCTGAACATCTTTCTGATCTAATTGTTCCACAATCTTCTCTCTTTTTTCCACTGTCATCATAATTCAAAATCTACTGCAGCTGAGGCACTTTGTACACTTCAGCATAGTTACACAGTAATAGTTGTAATACCAGGAAAAGAGAAATCTGGATCCCAATGAAGTCAATGACAGCTTTTGCACCATGAACCAGATTTCACTATTAAGCTTTTTAGTTGTATTCTAAATATTCGGGTCAGTTTGCAAATATCAAACCTCTTTATTTAAGCTATCTCCAAAATTTCAAGCAGAAATATGAGTGAACATGCTGTGCAATGCTCGATTGTTGCAGCTATCATATTCCACACACGCCATGGGGACACTGAATACATGTGCAGCCAGTTCAGCATGCTGTAAATGTGTCAGGTGTGTTAAACACTGGCTGATACACTCTGTGAACAACCCAGTGCAGTCCTGATGATTTCGACTCCGTGCAGCTGCAGAGGGCTTTAATTGTTTTTTGCTTTAATTTATTTTAATTGCTCTTGTTCTGATGGAGCAACTGTACTTCTGGGAATCCAATCCAAATGGCCAAATTCCTCCTTTCTGCACCTAGAGAAATCCCTTTTCCTCTAGGCAGGGGGAAAAGAAAAAGGACAAAAAAAAGAAAAAAAGAAAAAAAGAAAAAAAAAAAAAGGCATGTTCAGAGAAACCAGGACACAGAGCTATATCACTAGCAGTAAATTAAACAGTATCAAGACCTGCTCTCTGGCTTTGAGGCCAAGTGACACAAATAAGACATATCTAATTAGCCATTACTAAACTTTCTTACCCTCCAGAATATGGCATCTGCATTCAAACTAGTAATGGGAAATTGTCTTGGCCTTCATACTCACTTCAAGTCATGTCCAGAAAGTGTCTGGGAGAATACTGGTTTGATAGGTCAAAATCATACTAAAGGACTGCTCTAACTACTTAACAGGATAAGGAAGGATTTCTCAAGGTTTAATATGTTAGAATAGAATAGTCACAATGCTTTTAAGAGTGATGTTGATAGGGTGAAAAGATTGACCTGAACAGACCTGTGCAGTATTATCTCTGCATTTGCAAGTATTTTAGCAATTGAAATAGATTTTAGTTTTGTATTAGGAAATTTTGGCTTCCTTGACTATATAACAAATTGTATAAAGTGGAGGGGGTTTTCCTTTTTTTTTTTGTTTGATTGGAAAAAACTTATTCACCAAACTTTTTCTAGTAGCTGAAACTCCTTACAAATTCAGATTGAATATATACTTTCAGTTAAACAAAAATAAATGAAACATTCAAAAATATCTGAGAAGGTAATTTCAGCTGTTCACAGGTGACCTAATCTGGCTCTGGTCTGCAGGGAGGCATGCTGGGGACCAGGTGTAATTCCACAAATTCAGGCCAGAATTACTAAGGCAAGCAGAGGGAAATTTACAGGAAGGAGCAGGCTACTGTCAAGTTCTGTCTTTTCCTAGTTCAGAACAGAAGTCTCACCAGAAATCTTCCCTCTCTCAGCAAAATGCCTTAGTCTGCAAGTTATAGAACAACCTGGAGTGGGAAGCTGTTCCCATTTGTATGAATTGAATGGTTTTTAATTCAGAATTAGGTAGCTGCCTACTCCTCTTCCCAGCTGAGTGCTTGAATCACAAAGTTTGCGATATGTGGCATGAAGAAATCAATGCTTAAAGGTATCAAAATTCCTTTAAAAATTTCCTCTTAAAATTTGTGAACTTGAGACAATAGCTTTCTCTTGATTTTGACAATTTCTTTGATTTTCAAGAAATGTTTAAAAAAATAACCCCCAAACTGAATCAAGTATACTGGACAGAATTAATTTCTTTCAGCAGCATCAGATCAGCAAACACTTAATTACCCACTGGATTTCAAATAGAAAAGAAAATTAAAAAACCTAGATTTTTGCATTTTATTTTTACTGAAGTCTTTGAAAGGAAAGAAGTTATTGCTTCATGTTACTCAGTAATCTTTTTCTTCCAGTTCTCAACTGAAGTTTAACAGTTATTTGATTTTATTTTACCTCACTTTATTTTCCATGTTTTAGTTGGAATGTCAGCCAGGACACTAACGTTCTGCATATCCTGGTGTGTATGCAAAATAAAAGGCTCAAAGCATACTAATGACTGCCAGTTCACGCTGTCTGTGGAGGATTATTAAGGATTACATGTAATTATCTGAAATTGCACACTGGTTTTTGCTAACTTTTTTAAAAAGTGGAATTGATAGGGCTTCTAATTTCCTGCTAAGATTTTACTTTTATATTTTATATTTAATATTTTGTCTTCTATGAAAAATAACAAATTACTATAATAAAGTCTCTGAAAGTCACTCAGTGATAAAATACACATAAATCTCAAAACTGAATACAAAAAGTTAGAGATAATACTAATAATTTATTGTATATAGTACAGAATCTAGCACAAATTCTACTTTTCAAATGTTGCTGTTCAGACCATGGACCAGAATGCTATTTTCATTTTAGTGATTTAAATCAGAATAACAGAAGTCTCTGGGATCGTTTCAGATGGACAGTGAGAAAGAGAACGAAGATGTGTCACAGAAAAAACCCAAAAATTAATAATATCTGGAAAGTTTTGTAAATTTTCACATCTTAAACACAAAGAGTAAGGTTCTATAAAACAAGTCAATCATTATTCTTTGAAACTTAAAATGGACAGTGAAAATTTTAGGTTGAAGATATTTTGAGATGGAAGTCTATACTGTCAGACTTGACTTTACAACTTTTGCAAAAATATCATTATCTTCAAGGCCACTTCTCCTTTGGTATCTTTGATGAAATTGGACAATGGGTTTAAAATTTAAGCAAATATTGGGAAAAAAATAAAAAATGAAGAAATATAAGCTTAGCAAGAAGTTTAGATTTTATTGGAAATGGAGAGCGTGAAATTTATGGAAATTTATATTCCACTTGAGTTTCTCAGAATGTTGCTATTTTCTGTCTAACATTTCAGATACCTAAAATTCTTAGGCCGTTTAGTTTGATTTCAGTAGTATGTGGACGTTTTTCTAGTCCTTGTAGTATCATATGGTTAACACAGATATTTTCCATACCAGTGGAGAATGCTTTACTATTTTAAAATAAAAGGTCTTCTCTAGTAGAAATTCTTCCGGCTTATTTACTGGAGTTGACCTTGGGCAAAAAGCAACCAGACATGATCAGCCCAAACAGGGTAGATGAGTGACGCCAGTGCTCTGTGCCTGTTACTCATGTAAGAAGTTCTTGCTCTGCTAGTATGGAATTAAGTAAAAGCTGAGCCATTTTTGATGTTTGATTCTAGAAGAAGATTCAGGGACAAGGACCTTGGACAGAATTGGGCATTCTTCTAATTGTGGTGTCAGACACACAGAGCAACTTTTAACTACAGTCCAACAAGCTGTCCTCATCAGCCTGCCTGGCCAGTTTACATGGCCCCCCTTTCC
Organism: Ibycter americanus; assembly: GCA_035590275.1. Lineage (NCBI taxonomy): Eukaryota > Metazoa > Chordata > Aves > Falconiformes > Falconidae > Ibycter > Ibycter americanus. The sequence continues at coordinate 2,311,505 of JAVJGI010000062.1, forward strand.
CTGCCTGCCTCAAGTTTTCTGGTTTCTGGGAGTCTGTGGTGTAGGAAATGAGTGTAACAAAACTCACTGGAAGAATTTATGGAAGGAGGAGGTGATACTTATTTCACAATGTTTCTAAGTGATTTCACCTACTCTTATTCTCACCCTCCTGTCTTCTCAAGCTGGGGACTCAGATGATCTGGCTGGGACCACTTGTATGTCAGCTACCGAGTCCTCCTTACATCTCTTGAGGCATTTTTGATTAGCAATGACAAACTAGTTTTTCTTTTAGTCTTTTCATACCCTTTAGAAGGGTATATAACAGTTACTTATGTGATTCTTTTGCTTCACAATTTAGTTTATCTAAGCCTCCATAAATATTAGGCAGGATTGCCACTCATTACCTCTTTTTCTTCATTTGGAATATAAAAATCTTTATGGTTGCAGCCTGTCCTCCTTTTGGACAAATGGAAGAAATAATGGCTTGTGTGGTGTGCTGTAACTTTGTTTTCATCCTCCTGTTGTCACAATGCAGTGCCTTCTGCCAACAAGTTGTCTGTGCTGTGGTCTTACAGACTGCAGGCCTTCCAGTCCTGATAGCAACAACACATTTTTCCATTTTATTGCTGTGAACAGTGGTTTTTTTAACAATACATGCTACTCTCTTAACCCTTGTTTTGCTGCTGCTTCTGATATTTACATGTATGCATTCCCATTCATAGTTCACATCAGTCTTAATGTTCCTGTTACAGGTCTCCTCAGTGGCATTTTACTGCTTCTCTCAGAGAGTCTGAAAATTGAACTCCAAAAAACTCTCAGAAAAAATGATCAGTTTTAAACTGTAATGGTAGGTCAGCAGGGATGAGCCTTTCTGGTCAGTGTTATCACACATACTTCACGACAAATTACAAATTCTGTAGTTCAAGAAGAGAAACAAAAACCAGAGAAAACTACCCAACGAGGTGGGGCAAAACCAGGATCATTTTAGTCTGTTGCAAACACTGGCATCACACCAGTCCTTACTCTCACTAAGGCACTGGCAAAATGGAATGGAGATTTGCCGTGTCTGGGTGTAGGTTAAATGAGCAGAGGCTGTACAGCCAGCAGGTGACTCTTGCATAGTATACAAAGTTTATGCTGGGGTAGGAAAGATATTCTATTATTTAAAAATCTTTGGACTATATTTATTCTCATTGTCATAAATGTTGTGTGAAAGACCACTCAGCTTTACTGCAGCGTATGGTGCATGTGGTATTTCAGGCTACTGCAGGAGTAAAAGTTACTGCTATGTTTAGTTTTCTCTAAGGTTCATCAAGAATTGTCACTTGCACTTTTAAAGTTTACCAGAGGAGGCCTCTAACAGTTTCTTTTGGTCATTTTGGTTGATCCGTCTATATTTTATGAAACCCACTATGTCTGAAATAAAAGGTTTTCATAATTAGAATGTTCAATTTTTCAGCTTACATGAAAAGCTTTATTTAAAGTTTTTTGTTACTGCTAATGAGTGATATGAGATGATGACTGGTACATTATAATTACATTTCCCAGACTAGGGAATTACCATAATTAGACCTTCAAACATAATCCTTGTCACTTTACCATGAATCCCAAATTCCTGGTAGAACTTTATTATTGCGGGTTCCAAAAATTCATCAAAAACCACATAAAATTCCATCTCTACACCTAGATTACACCTTCATTAGCAAAACTAATTAGCAACACTGTTAAGGGAAAAGAAGAAGCGAAAAAAGCTTGAGTTCAGTCTCATGCAACTATTTGACAGACAATGAAAACTTGTGTAAGAGGATTCATAAAGTAGGAATGTTGAGTAAAAATCAACACAACATTCAACAGACGATTTAAAATCATTACAGCATATGGTACAGGTAAGTAGGAAACTCCTCAGATACTAAGAAATGCTTGCAACACTACAATGATTAGAGCTTTGTTCAGCACTCACCTGAGTGAGACCCAGTTCTGAGCACTCGCATCTGGCATAGTGGGACTGGGGGTACACTAGGAGCTGTGGGGACCCCTTTCCCCTCTCCTCTTTATGTAGTGAGGATATATCAAGCTGTAGCCCTATATATAGTACCACATCACTCACCTGATGAAACCAAACTTTTCAAAAGTGTCAAAAAAGTGTCTTGATTTCTTATCTAAAACAGTCTTATCTTCACTATTTGATAAAGTTGTAAAAACTGCTTAGTCTTTTACTTCATGTAGCTTTCATCTGAAGAATATGCAGATATTATTGGTCAAGGTAAAATCTTAGAAACACAATTTCTTTTTTGAAACCTTATTTTAAAAGAAGAGTTTCAAAGACTAAAGAGGATGTTATATAGCAAAGCCTCTTTGATTTCCTTTGGGAGCTGAGGACATGAGAGCCTTCTGTGCCCTTGAAAAAAGTCCACCGAGAATCAGTCAAAATTGAGAATATCCCAGTGTATCATCTCACTGAAATCCACTGACTGCCCTACATCAGACTATGGGGCCATGGGTGTGTGAGTGTATTATGTGTAAAGAAAAGGACAGAATTATTTTTTGAGGTCATCCAGAACTGGATGCTGACTGAAGGAAAAAAAATATTTCAATTTTCTTATTTATGAGGCCTGGACTGAACTAAAAATTTTGTATAAATTCAGTAAGAAAGCATGTAGAATGGGCTCATCAAAAAAAGTAACATATGAGACAGATAAAGTGAAATGTCTCAGAATGCCCATATAATTCCAACTTTGTCAGCTGGTCTAAATTCAGACCGTTCCGCTGAAGTCTGAGGGGTTTTTCGTGTTCATCCCTGCTGAGCACTTGGGCAACTAAATGTATGAAGTCCTGGCAGTCATGCCAGATGTCAGGGAAGATGTCAGTTTGAATGGAAACTTGGAGTCAGTGAAATCCTCCACATGCAGTTAAATAGTGGGCTGCCAAAAGGTTAAATCAATGCACCTTATTAAAAAAACCACTTCACAGTTCAACACTCAAGGAGTTAAAAATGGATCAAGAGCTCATGAAAGGTCTAAATGCTAGGGTTGGGAAAGTGCCAGAGAGAGGTGCTGGGGAAGTTGTTCCTGTTTGCAGGACTATCAAGGGGCTGATTAAGCTTCCCACAGTCTCGACTTCCTCAGGTGGTTTGTAACCTGTATTAAATCTAAAGCCTTAAAATGTCTCAAAGGTCAAAACAGTTCAGGACAGATGCCCTTCAAGATTTAAGAGTGACAGTTTATAAAGGAAGTCTGGTGCTAAAGTCAGGTCTGAACAATAGTATGCTAAGCATATCAATTCACTAAGATGACAAAGAAGCTCTTGGATTTGGTTGGATAGGGAATTTATACCTATGGGAGGTGATGACTGCCCTGTCGATAATGTTGAGGACATCCATCGCGCTTTTTAGTGGACACTTTTCCTAGCTTGCTCTGTCATCAGACTCTTCAAGCCAGGTAAAAAACCAACGACAACAACCACCACAACAAAAACCTGTGGGAAGGTTGCTTTCAAATGGGGGATTTAAGAATAAGAATGGTTTAAAATACAGATCAGAGGGGATCAGCAGCTGCCATCAGGATGCACCAGTAGACAAACGCAGACTGGTAAACAAGAAGTGAATTGTTACTGTGTCTAAGAAGAGCAAGTGACAGAAACTAATTCTGCTCCGACATGTGCTTGCACTGATTCTGCTGCACCCTGTTGCATTACAGGAGGTAGATGTGTGAGAACCAAAGACTGATTAGGGAAAACAGATTAGCCCTTTAAGCTGGCCACCTGGTATCCACCCAGTTCCTGCACAGCTATGGACCCATGCTGCTTATTGTAAGAAATGTGGGAGGGTCTTGTCTTGTCTTTTTTCTTTTTCTTTCTCTTTTTCTTTCTCTTTTCTTTTTCTTTTCTTTTTCTTTTTCTTTCTCTTTTTCTTTTTCTTTTCTTTTCCTTTCTCTTTCTCTTTCTCTTTTTTCTTTCCTCTTCTTCTTTCTTTCAAAAATATCCCCCCAAAAGCTAAGCTTCACCAGGACTGTCAGATCAAAATCTTATCAAAACTGAATTAATCATGGTGGACTCAATATAAAATGCAAATTAAAATATCTGATTAATTATAAAAAATAATTCATCTTTATAAATTTTAAGAAGATTGCTATCTACTTGGATATAAATTCTAATTAGATAATTTGGTCAATCAAGCGATACAATAGGTTGAATGTTCAATGCTGAAACCAAATTATTATCTGATTTTTAAGCCAAAATTTCAAGAGTAATACTAAAGTTTCCTACTTAGAATTCTATTCTTGTATGATAGTTAACCCTTTCCTGCCTAAGAGAAGATACTGAACAAAAATTCAATAATCATCACTTGTAAGAAGTTGTGGACAGAAATCTTAGTCTTGATAGGTCTTTAAATGCAGAAAATAGAGCATAGTCTTATGGTTAATGTTGAGAGAAAATATTTAATTGAGATTATATCTAAAGCTCTTGCTTTTTGTGCCTTCCCCAGTATAAAAATTAAAGAGCTCTATGAAAGTGCATTCAGAAATCATACTTGGGAAATTCAAGCCAGCTACTTAACATTTAGTCATCTGCAAAATAGAGAACAAGTTCAAATTTATGAGTAATAGACTGACACCAAACTCTCTGAAACGTAGCATGTTCTGTTGATCTTTCCCTTTTGGAGCTGTAAAATAGCTTATCTTTGTGAACAGGACTCTCCAGCCTTGTAACAACTGCATTTTTCCATTGTGTTTTGCTCAATGGCTGGCAGAAAATATTCCTAATAATGTAATGTGATACTGGAAAAAATTTGAGTTAGGCAGAATAAATTAATTTACTAATAAAAATGTCATTTCAATATGAAAAATAAAAATATTTTGCTTAATAAAAAATGGTAGCTTTCCAATATTTATACTTTCCATCTTTATGTCACGTTAGACCTCAGTTTAACCAAAGTTTATGAATGTGCTTTTCTTCTACCCCACAAAAGATTCTATTTCCTACTTTTGGAGGAGGGGTTACAAATCCCCTATGTATCAAAAATTCTGACTCAGCTTTAATTTAAAGATTGTAACTGTTTGAATTAGTTCATGAAGGAAAAAAAGAAGTGAAAACTTTTATTGGAAAAACAGAGGAGGGCTTAGGAGGCTCCTACTGTCAGTATATCACAATACACAAGTATGCATTGTATTATACAATATATATTGAATGTTGCTAATAAACAGCTTTTATGTATATTAAAGAGAGAAACAATTTTTATATTATTTCTTGTTACAAGACAGCATTCCAATTCTGTTCAAGAGATTGAGCCAAAACCCAGGAGATTTTTTTTTCTTTTTTCCTTTGTATTGCTTATCCAACTTTTTTTTTTTTTTTTTTTTTTTTTTTTGTGTGTGTGTGTGCTAAAGTTATGAAGAGTAGATACTTTGTATTTGAAACCTAGAAATCAATGTTCTGGTGCATTGATCTTATCCCAGAACTAAAGTTTTGGAGTCAAATATCACAAGACACTTAGGACACATTTTATGGATTTGAACCCAAAAGCTAGGTTCTGTTGTCATTTGTACATTTGAGACTCTCTGTGTGTGCACACAGGTATGTGTGTATATATATATATTTTTATTAATATTTTTTTCATCATGACACAAAAGCCTTTGAAAGCAGTGGAACTGTTCATAAGAAGTCCATGTATTCATCCTGCTGAGGAGGTACTTATGTTTCTGTTTGCAAATGCATTTTTACTTTCATATCCTAATTTGCAAATGGAATAGTTGTTAATAGACTTTTAGGTTACAGTCTAAAAAAGCACTTTTAATAAGTTGGTTTTATTTTATCCAAATTTCTGTGAAGATGCTGTTCTAGTTGCTTTCTTATTCTACTGAAACATGCAAGAATGAAGAATAAAATCCATTCAGTCTAGATAAAAGGAATGTTAGTGATTATAAATAAGAATGTCTTGCATGCAACCAACAGACATTCCTTCCTACCCCTTTCATCCTAAACCAGAGAAATAAGAACAGCTCCTTAATAAACTCAAAGAAAAGTTAATGAGTCTGCCTTCGGTGAATCATGAGAGAGGGAGTAGAGAGTGGCTTTCTGTGTGAAGGATCACTCACAGAAAATGCCTTGCTTCTGCTACTAACTTCTTTTAAAATTAGCAGACGGAAGTTCAAACCCTTGCACTAAATACAGTAGTAGTGCTGTCACAGGCAGCAAGAGAAAATCTGTCAGCCAGCCATAACATTAAGCCTAAAATATTCTACCTCTAATCTAACTTCAGAATTTAACACCATCACTCAAGCAACAATCACTTACAATTAGTAACTAAATTGAATGGTGTTTTCTACAACTTCTGATTCATATTGCAATGTGTAGGTAATTTTATTTGGATCAGTCTCTCTAACTTGATTTAAGACTTTAATTATGGAAATATTATTTGCCCTCCATTTCCCCTTTAAAAATGTACTGAGTTCCCTGGAAGCTTTATTGTCTTGATAATAGAATTTAATCTGAGGTTAATGACACATAAATTCTACCTGAGTACTTAATTTCATATTTAATTCACTTTTTTTCCATTTAACTTGGTTAGAAAAGACTATGGTAGAACTGAACTAAGCCACTGTGCTTTTTAATGTTATTTTACCTTTGATCTACTTCAAAAAATATATATATTCTTCTACCTTTTCCTGAAACCAAGTGGCTTTAATCATAGTAATTCCAAGTCAATAGGTAAAGTGCCTTGCTTCTTGAACAGAGCACTACAGATGCTGGCAAGATCATATTTGTCTGCTTTGGACTGGATGTTATTTGGTTGTGTGAGAAGCTCACCATGAAACAAACATACTCAGGGAAACTGGATTGTTGAGAGGGTTTTTTTCTTGGGAATGCACAAGTTTTAGCTTATTTTAGTGTCCATATGAAAATGTTCATATAAAACAGATGGAAGTTTAAACGTTTTGTGTAGTATGGAGAGGTACAGTGAAGACACGCTCCTTTTCCCAAGGAAACACTAACGTGTATTTGTCAGAGACAAATGCAGCTCAGTGCCATGCGATGCCACCTTACACCAGGGCAGGAGACACAGAACGGAGAGACCCAAATTCTGATAGGAAGCTCAGCACTTGCCAATGACCAGCAAGGGGAAAAAAACCAGACATGAATTAAAATTATAAACATAGCTATGTTTAGCTTGCTGGTAGGCAGAGAGCTGCCTATGCAGCTGGCTAGTGTCACTTTCTAAGGCTGGTGTACGTCTGTGTGTACCTCTTGTCACAATCTTCCTATGTCATTGTAAATTCTCTGGTGATTTTTTTCTGCTTAATTGTGGTTTGTACAGCATCTATAGCAAAATGGTTCCTTGATCCTCACTGTGCTTCTGGTTGTTAACATGCTATCAAAAAATATGTATTAGAAATAATAATAATAATAGGCAGGTGTAATACAGGTGGAGGAGCTGCTGCCTGAGGCAGCAGGATAACGCGAGCACAGCAAAATCATGGCTTTGAGACAGAACAGAAGGAGCGAGCCAGGAGTTTCAAGGGATGGAGATGGTCCTGCAGACTTCATCCGTCCTGAGCAGCTCAGGGTGCTGCAGGCTCCCTAACCCCAGCAACAGGGTGCACTTCTGAGCCTATGCTGGGCACTGCTCTGAACCCGGCTGCGACCCTGCCAGCTGCTGCTAGGTGCAGAGGGGACACTCACGGCGTAGACATTGCTTTATTTGAACAGAAGGAATAAACTGGCACCTGGCCATACTCTGTCTTAGTTTTGTCTTACCCAAACTGGCTGCAACATTTCTTTTTAAGAGGGATCAGGCAAGTTGTTCAGATAGGACTAGAGCGTCGGCGTAGCCCCCAGGTCGCAGCAGGCAGGTGGGCAGTGTCGCTGCTTGCTGAGGACAGTGCCCAGGACAATCACTGTCTGACCTGTCTTGCTGAGAAGCCTGAAACCAGCCCTGCATAAACGACAACACCCAGGAATCCCCAAATTCAGTCAAGGTCAATGTCTGACAGGAGGAGTCAATGGCATTGCTAAAACTGCTCAAAAATCTCCAGGATGGTGGTGAATTTATCAACTTCACTTTTCCCTTGAGAAACACCAGCATACTCCATAAAGAAAGAAAAAATCTATCTTGAAACAAAACTCCTGGGGTGGGGGGTGGAGGGGGAGGGACAGAGGGAGGAATGTGCGGGGAGGTTAAATCAAACTCATACTATTTGCAGAGGTGATAATATCAGAAACAAGGAGGAAATGCTCAAAATTAATATGGGAGTCAGACAAGAAAACATTCATAGAAGAACTGAAACAATACATCACTGTCTCAGGAAAAATAAAAGGCAGGCTAAAAGAATTAAAATAACACTCTTTGCAGTGCTAGCCAAAAGAGATTATTTCAAGAAATCTCTGGAAGATCAGTCACGGAAAACCCCAGTTCACAGACCCAGAATACATTATCAAGATCTGGAGACAGCATGTAGGAGAATCCAGCTAAACTGCACAACTTCAAATAAATTCAATTGGAGATTCAATAACAGGAAAATGTAAATAAAAATAACAAAAATGACTGACTAAGACAACCTTTAAAAACAAAGAACTGGAAAGCGCAAGGACCAGATGTCATCCACGGGTTTGGATTAACTGTTTTGCTCTGCTACAGCCACTGTTTCTATGCGTTTCATAAGAAGAAAATCATTGAAAGGATGACACACAGCAGCAGAGCACCCGCAATGAAAAACAAAAGTGAACAAGTGATTTCAAACAACTAATCAGTCTTATGTCCCCCTTACTTTTCCTTCCTCAGAAACTAAGGCTGGTTTTATAATGTCAGATTTTGAACTCTGATCGACATTTAACATAGGATCAAAATGTAGACAAATGAAAAACAAAAGACATGAAAGCTCTACTTCTGATTGACTTCTGGTTTCAAAGACTGTTCAGTCCAAGTCAAGAAATTATAGCTGGGAGGGTCTTTTCATAGACCACAGCAAAAGATTTGATTCAGCAGTGACCGGGACTGTTGCAACTGTTCCAGCCTGCATCTGGCTGTGTACAATTTACCAGGGATGAACAAGAGCCGCAAGATGTCTTTTCTCACCAGATTAAGCAATGTCTTTCTGGGGAAATGTTGCCTTGTAAGCTGTCACTTTGTCCTTAAACTGACCCCTACAAGAAAACAGGAAGCATACTTATAAATCTTGATATTCCTATATTCATCTCAGCTTGTGGGCTTCTGAGATTTTGTCGGGGTGTCTCACTGCATGTACATTCTTTGTTTCTGCAGGAAGCAAGTGGCTCATATTTCTCAGCCCCCCCAGCTTCAGTCTTAAAAAAAATACAGAACTTTAAAGTCAAAAGCATGCAAGTTTAATCTAGAGATGCAAAAGTTGAAATTCTTGATTACAAAGCCGGAAATAACGTTACTAAACCAGGAAATTAAAACAGTAAAACATGTTCCTTATTACCTTGCTGGCATCAAAGCAACCTTCCATTTAAGCTCTTTGAGATACATATGGGCCATAGAAAACAAAGGCACAATTCAGCTGAGCCTTCATCCATCTTCTGGATGCCAGCATTCAGCATAGGACCTAAAATTACTTCAGCAACCAGTGCACCTATACCCTTTCTCTCCCTCTCTGGTGCCGTTTTTCTGAACTACATTTTCTCTCTGAGAGATGATTCTCTCCCTCATTTTAGTTTTTACATGGATCAAACTGTAACTGCACTGAACTGCAGTTCAGTACATTTTCCACATTTCATAAGCATTGCCATACTTTTATTTTTTAACTTGTATACACCTACCAGCTTACATGCCTTTCTATCAGCATCATTTTCATGATGCAATGTGTATTGCATAATAACAAGTATTTCCTGAATGTGTTATAAAATATAAAGCTGCGAAGTTTACCTTGAACTTTATAGAGTCATGATGCAATATTAATCAAACAACAGCCTGATCTCTGAAAACATTTTTTCAAACTATGTTTTCCAAAATTTTAGGAATTCATGGGAACAGTATAAAAGACAAGACACAAAAATACAGTGTATTTGTCTGTCAGTAATACTAATATGAAAACCATATCGGAAACCAAGAAAAGGCTGCATCAGCCAGCTCATGACATCCAAGTGGATATTACCTTATTTGGCAGAAATATGCCTTTTCAGCTGCATCATAAAACTGGAAATCAGGAAAAACTGACAGCGCTGAAGAGGATGACAAGCAATCAGTATGTGTAGAGTTTTAGTTCATAAATTATACCAGCTGAAGATCAGCTTTAGAGATGATAGGCAAAACCCTCTTAGATGGGCAAAAGTGTTAGAAAGCTGGTAAATATTCTGCTAAATGATCCATAACAGACTATTTAAAACTGTTCATTTGTTACAGATTCACAAAGCCAGGCTCTTCACACAAATTCACTAGCACATCATGTTTTGAAAAAACACAAAAGTACAGAAGATGCAATATGTATAGCGAGATTGTTTCTGAATGGTGCTGGCAAATTCAGCACAAGATATTGGGGAAGTAAACATAAGGCTTCACTGGGACCTATATGGCTAATACTCTCTCCCTACCAGTGTGGGGTGGTGGGAACAGAGGCATGAAAGCAGTAAACATCACTAGTAATTTTCCCCTAGTAACCACCTAGATTATTAAACTATGCTCTCTACTGACTAAGAAAACAAAAGAATCCATGTCTGAGACACTGTGTGAGAGATATACCTGCCCAAACATAGCTGTCCTGTGCAATTCTAGACAAGCTAAGGTACTTTACCTTGCTGATAACTGAAATTCCCAAACTGCACTAGATGCTAGCTTTTAGACATCTTAATTTCCCTCACACCTTGACACACACGCTTGTCCCTGGAATGAACACCTGTCAGATAAGAAAAAGAAGATAATAATAAAATTAAAAAAAAAAATAAAAATTGAAAAATCCCTTTTCAAAGTATTGATCCTTAAGAATGAAAGAATCAGCATTTAAAGAAAACAAAAAGTGAGAATCGCCTGCCCAGATGGCTTAGCAGCTCTGCTCAAGAGTATCCATGCCTTGGGTATTTCCATCAGAATGCAGAGCTTGCAGAATGATGTTATTTTGGAGATAATCCATACTGGTAGATCTCACTGACCTCCTAAAGATCCAGTTGCTTTAACTTCTAGATGAAAGATCACTAGCTTGCACACAATGACATCGGTACTTGAAGGTATAATTTGAAATAACAGTGGTCATGGTGTAATAAAACTGCTCTGATTACACTTGAAACATTTATTTAAAAGCATAAGACATATACCGGTTTATAACAAAGTGTCATAACTCAAATATTTAGAATGTGCTGACTACATTTAAATCTTAAACATCTTTTCTTAGTGTTACTCATTCAAGCAAAACTGATTGATTTCAAAAAGTATTTTGGTTGAGTTAGAACTATAGACTCTAAATATCTAGCCCTACCAAGGTGAGGAGGCAGATTGCTAGAGCGAACATAATTAAAATCTCAAAATAAAGATTAATTCAGCTATTGAATTTTAACTTTTCTGTAGAACTATAGCAGGAAAAATGAAACAAAACCTCTCTCCAATATTTGAGTATACTCCCAACCCAGCTAAATAGAAAAGGTCATTCAATAAAGTGTCCCTGCTGCCTGTCACTGGAAAAGAAGAGGAGAAATCCTGTGAAAAGAATTCTCGGAGGATAAAGTTTTATCATGAAAACAAAAATAAATTGAATTCAACAGTTTGCTAACTGCAACCTGCTAACCTTATAAAAATATATCAGTGATGTTAAAAATAAAAAATGCAGTCAAGGAAAACAGCCAGATTCCTGAGGGAATAGATTGAATTCTCACTGGCAATGGTTAGCCACTCACCTGTCTCATCCTGATAAGCAATTAAGATGCTATTCTGTTAAAGCCCAATGCCAGCTACTCTTAGCTTGGCTCAGCTTGGATAAATGAGCATGGACTATTTCTTTGGTTCCCTGCCTTTTTTTATTAACTGCCTATGAACAGCAGGTTGGCAGATCTTGTGCAATAAGTGTTAACTAAGGCTGCTGATACAGTTTTAACTCTTTTTTTTTTTTTCTTCCTACAGTAGATATTTAGAATGCTTTATATTCTTTAGTAGCCAAGTGTTATGAAGAAGTTTATATGTAATACTGACACTAAAGTTATTGGAAGCTTTGAGTATCAGTATGCTGCAGAAACATATGTTCTTAAATGTGGCTGATGGGGATAGCTTGCAAATCTTTTGGATTTGTGGGGTTTTTTTCCCCATAATTCCATTCTGAGATAAAACACAGATCATTTGTAGAATTTTTAATAGCTATAGTTAGGGCCTTGGTACTGACTACAGTCTGATGGTAAAAACATTCATCTGAAGACAGCTGTCCATGTCTCTGTGCTATCGAATGTTTATTTATTTACACAAAAGGAATAGATCCAACATGAAAGATACCCACATCATAGTGGCTTGAGGGTTAAACAGTCACCTGCCACTGAGAAGAAAAACAAAGCAGAAACTTGAACGCCTTTCACTTGCATTTCAGCAGAATATCATCATCACACCCTAGTATTTCTCTCTGCATGCCATGACTCACGCCCACTAACCAGCTGGCTTAGGAAAAACCTTTCTTTACAAAAATTTCAGCAGAACTTGTATGTTCATGTTAAAAAAGTCTAGTTATGATGAACATTCATCTATGAGAAGAAGAAAAAAACAAAACAACAAACAACACTGCTGAGAGACAACATTTAGATAACATTTCTTAGGGTTTATCATAAACCCAGTTTATCTGTTTTAGTATTGAGCACAGATACATTTTATATCTCACTCATATCTTGACAGTGAAACAATTTCTAACTTTACTAAGCCTGTCAGTGGTTTTAGGCAGGCTGCAGCTTTTTGTCATTCATAGAATGAGAAATAAATGGTTTGGAACTTCATTTCCTTTCTTCAGAGCTGAAAGCCAGACTCATCTAGCCAAGGACAGCATGAGGGTTGTGTCAACACAGACAACTCGGAATTGACACCGCCACAACAAAAGCTTTGACGCCCCGTTTCCAACTGACAGCAGAGAACAGAATGCATTTTCAAGCCTCTATTGCTCTCAGAAAAAAAGATCTCTTGAATCTTGCAGAGGCAGCTGATAGGATTATTTTCCTGCAAACGTTTGCCCTGCCCACCTTCTGCTTCACATTTCTGGCTAACATATTAGTGCAGACAGCTGATGAGGGCAGGTTGGTGGGGGGGAGTGTCATGTGAATGGGATGGGTGAGAATCAGGGAGATTTGCCATTCTTTGCAGGCTACTAGGAGTCTGTTTATGTTGCTTTTGCACCAGGTGCTGTAGAGGTATGCAGTGGAGAAGGAGGGTCTAAAGCATTCTGGAAAGAAAGAAAGAGAGTTGAAGTTACAAATGTGCCAATCTGTGTATGTCAGCAGTTCCTAGTGCTATTACAAATTCGGTTGTGAGAAATTAAATTATGTCAGGGATTGGATACAAGCCTGACAGAAATGGAGGTACTAACTGCAAAGAGGAGATCAAGAGAGTTGGTATTTTCTTGATGAATCAGAACGGGCAACCATAAAATCACAGATACAGTTTCTGCCATAGTATATCTGGAAACTTCAGAAGGTCCCCTCTCATGTCTCTGTATTCATATTTCTGTGCAATTATCATAATAATGTTGTTCTATCCTGATATATGTTTAATTAATTTCTATTAGAGTCAAGGAGGGAAAATACTGTTGACATACACTGTGCAACTGAATCTGACATAAGTTGATAATGCTGATACAAATTATTGATGCTGCTTCTGATTTTAGGATTAATAAAACTTAATTTTTACTAGGTTGACAATATTTTCTTTTTGAATATTATTATTAGACTATATTCAAATAAAGTAAAATAAAGTTTTAAATACTGGGAGTAGAAAAATTTTCAGCAAATATGAGATTTTTAGAGAATGGATTTTGTGTCTATACATCATAGAAGCAAAAAGTGATCATCAAGTTTAGACTCAACCTTCTCAGAGGCTTACGTCTTTTTGTTTCATTCAGTTTTACAAGGAAGCAGATATTCTATGCATACTCCAAAATAACTTTGTTTTTTCCAAGTGCCAGCTTCAAACGTTGTGGAAGACTTAGTCCATGTTTTGCCACCATTAAATTTCATTTCAGAAAAGTCCTTGCTCCTGGAACTGCGATCAGACAATTAAGAATCAGGAGCTGCTAGCAAAAAGGTGGTTTTGTAGCTATCATATGGCAGCAGAAAAAGGAACAAAACTCACAACTAAGCCTTATGTTTCTTACTGAACTGTGCTTCTGGATTTAGACCCCCAGGTGTCTGCTTAAATGCAGAAATCTAGAACAGTGCAGTGACCATGAATAATGTTTCAGTTACTAAAGTCTATCTTTTTTCTTGGAAGCTGAGAAGCTTTGGATAAATGCCTAATACAACTGCTGTCTAGTTGCCAGACTAATTTCTTCCTACTCTTTGGAGCTGTGCTTATGGCATACACTTGAATATAGGATCTCCACTGCAGTTCAGCTGAAATCAGTTATCCAAATAATGCATAACATACTTACACAAAGCATCTCACTCTCTCGACTTATGCCACCAAGTCTGCATATATTCCCATAAAATCCACACATTAAGCTGCTTTAAAATACTAATTGACTACATTAATCCTCTAAATAGCTATTGTGTAATGTCTGTTTAATATCGAGGCTTGTACTCTGAGCAATGAAAGACAGTAGAAAACAGATACTTTTAAAAAAGGAATAGAAGGCACACACACACACACACACACACACACAGTTATGTTTATAGTAAAAAATAAAAGCATTCTGAAAATGATAGTACACACATTTGAATTAAATTACACTTAGAACACATATTCCACTCACACTAAGACTTTCCTCCAATCAGAGCATAATTATTTTATTCTTTATTAATAAGGGATGCAGATCTATGAATTCCATTCATCAGTTTTATTTAAGAAAAGACTATAAGGTTATATTGAATCTCTGTTTTGTTTAATTTGGTGTCAATTCTTGCAATTTTTAACAAAATGCTCTGAAGAGAGCTGTATGTAAACTTAGTAAGTTTTATATGAGCATCAACCACATTAAGATAAGCCTTGTGCCTCTTTTTTTTTTATTATTTTCTTTTTTTTTTAGACAATATTGAGACATGTAAAGTATTAACGGTCTGAACATGCTTGCTTTTATTATTAGCAATGGCCACATTTTTTCTTAAAGATGTAATAATCTGAGCAAGCTAGAAATGTTCTTTATTTCTCCTATGTCTTCCTAAGCACTTTTTAGATTGAGGCTATATCATAGATTTTTTGATTGCGAACGCAAACTTTATTGACTCTCTAGCCTACTTAATTCTTTCATGTAGCGTGTTACAATTTTAAGTTCCTGGACTGCCACACTAATAGTTAATACTACAAACAGCACAGAACATGCACTTCACTCATGCACTTCTTATAAAAGTGCATGAAGTTACTGCAGGAAGTACTGAATCTGTTTCCTTAGGGAAAAAATAAAGTTAAAAATCAGATCTCCTCTCCATAAATACAGCTTCCTTTAGGTTTCAAAGTCATTTAAATCTATTTGTTGAGGTCGGCCAAATTCTAGTCTAGTAGTATTAGCAGCAATGAACCAATAGATTTAATATTGAAGATAAGCAACATGAGTATAATTTTCACTTTTCCTGTTAATTCCATCCAGTATCTGTACCATAATATTGCTATGAAAAACACTGTAAAAATAATACAATCACAAAAAGAGAAATATTAAATAAATAACAAAAGAAATAAAACTCCATAATAACTTGCATAATTTGTGACTTATTTGCATCAAAACACTTGCAATTATTTTACTAATCAGCATGTGTTTCTATCAGGCATGAACTCATGCTACATGTCGGCTGCAATATTTGCTTTCCAAAATTAGTCACTGTCTTTCTTTTTTCAAAAGGGATGGCACAGTCAGGTAGTGCACGTCGGCTAGGCAAACCGTGCTTATCCTAAGCTGTGCGCTTAAGCAGTGGACAGAGCATCTCTCCCAGCTGGGAGAATGGAGCTGACTGTCACCGGCTGAGGAGCCAGGCCTGTGCTCTCTAACTATGAAAGATGGACCTTAACGACTATCATTTAGCCTATTCCAAGCTTGGAATATAGAACTCTCTTCAGAGTTAATTATTGGGTGGTGTGGTTCACTGTGACGGGTTTTATTGCTTTATTTGATTTCTATGTGTGCTAGCTTTCTTATCTATCTTATCTTAAAGTGCTTAAAATATTAATGCTGAATATTATCCTTTTTTTATCCCAGAGTTCCTGGCTATTAATTGGAGTTCAGCCACAAGTTTTCACAATAAAACAAGTACTCTAAAAGGTCCCCAAAAGCAAGCAAGGATAATAAAGATAATATATGCTACAGTAAGCAGCTGGTAGAGGAAATTCACAACTTATTTTTAACTCATGTAAGGTTTTCCCTTCCTTGAAAATTGCTGGACATTGTGACAAAGAGGTGATTTCTCACTGGAGAAATCCAGGGTTTGTTCTTTGTACTGCTGTCCCTGCTTCCACTTCTATAGGTCAAACTCTGTAATCTATAATCTATAATACACAGCCTGTAAGATGATGTTTAGTTCTCAGTCCTTCTGAAAGTACATGATTTTGGAGGTGTCTGAATCCTAATAAATCATCTTGCCTATTTCCAGCATTTGTGTATATTCACAAATAGGGTAGATTTTGTAAGATGCCGTGATTCTTTTTTTCACAGACCTTATCTTCCTACTAAGCTAATCAGAAATCAAACAAAACAAGTTTTTTGAGCATTAATTGCCATTTGTTTCCTCTAAGAAGGTCTTCAAGGCTTTTTGTGGCACTGAATTGACATTCTTGGTTCACCGCCAGAAGGCTGGCTTTGGCTCTCTAGTTGTCCACTTAAACATGGAGAAAGTCATTACCTGGTAAGCACAACTAATTTAGGAGTGATAATGGAAATCAGAAGTGACCTGTCTGAACTTTGTTGAGGGAATAGTGGATGTTGTTAAATAAAGCTAACTTCCTCTGTAAGGAGCTCCATGCATGCCTGCATGGGTGAGGCAGTGACAGAAGGGTCTCGAAGCTTTAAAATGTAAAACATGGAAAATAACATCCATTTGATATTGTGGTGACCCATGCATTTAATAGAGTAATAGCTACTGATCTCTTTGTATAATTTTGTACAAAATATGTGTGCAAGGGGAGTCAAAAATACTTTCATCATTCCTTTCTTTATCTCATTACAATAAAAACTTTCACCTGATCACTAGCTACTGCTAACAGGCTTAGCAATTTAAGCTATGTGTATAATTTATTGGGCAAATTTATTTCTTTGGAACCACAAGAATCCTTGCTTATTGAAAATTTTTGGACAAGAATAGTATATTTATGATATATGTTTTAGATGTATGGCTCTCAACTTTCCATTTAAAGTTTCTGACCTTATAGAGGTTGCTGCTCTGTAATAAAATTGGGCTATTTAGAAATTAAGGATGGCATTTGAAAGGAAGCTTTCAGAATTCATGTTCTTCACATGTCAACAAAAGGTCCTGAATGTATTGTATGGATATCCACATGTGAGGATTCTCCTCATGTGACTTTGGTTCTCTAAAACTTTGGCAGCTAGTTTACACTTAAAATCTGGACTGGCTCCATGGTCAGCAGGTGAATTCTTTCCACCCTAATGAGATGCTTCTTCTTCTTTGTTGATTATGAGAGTAGCTTTAATGGTTAGCTATGATGTCTGAAATTAGACAATATGAAGCCATGTAATTATTATTTAATTATTTAGTAGTAATGAAATAATTACTTTCATCAGTATTTCATCAGAATACAGTATTGATATGAACTAAATTTAAAAGAGTATTTCAAAGTATGCAAAGAGGAGAGTGGATTTGAAATTGTCTGCAGCAAATATAGTCCTGGGAATTCTGGTTCATGAATCTTGACATGTAATAGAGCTAGTTCTTCAGATTTTTTCTGCAAAAGAAAAAAGGGAAGGAAGCAACTGTTATGCTGCTGCCATTGCAGCAATCTACTGTACATCACAGTCCAAAGCCCTCCAACACTGTAACAATTTCTCATCTGGCAGGAGGAATAATTTAATCAGGCTGTCCCAGGGGAAGCTTCTACTGGAAAAGATAAGCTGCCAGTTCCTACCTTTGGGTGACAAGAAAAGTCTGTCTAGTCTTAATCCTCTACCCCAGAGCATTATCTAGAGTTTAAGGAGCTCTCATGACATCTGACACAGTCAGAGGAGCAGTGAAGTGAGGGACTGAATGGGATTGCAAGAGTTTGTAAGAGTAAGTGGGAGTTGTGAGAGCAAGTGAATGAGGGAGAGCACTGTCACTCAGCCACGTTCTCTTCCTGTTGCAGTTGCCTCATAAGTATCGACCCCTCCCTGCAAAGGGCATGACAGTTTGGTGCTTGTTGTTGGATCAGATCTGTAGGGTCCCACAACAGGTGTTTTATATATACCCACATTTTATTCTAAAAAAAGCTAGAGATGAAGATCATATTTAAAATGGTTACATTAGCTCTTTCAGTGAAACCTGAACACAATTTCACAGGACAAAAGCAGACGTTTTTCTAGCTTTACAGACAAGCTTTTGCAAAAAAAATACAAAAAAACCAACAATGATGATTTAGCAGCTGCTCAAAAAACAGCCTCAAACAGTTCTCTTAATGTAGAGTGCAATATACTCTGCAAGCACCAGTGTCCCTATAGATTATGCACTGTATTATATGCTATTAGCACATCCTCCTCTCCAATTGTTCAAACTGATACAGAAAACAATTATTTTTGTGATGTTTTCTGTGACTGTCCTAGACGTTTCTGTTCTGTACATTATGTTGTGGACATCAATCACGCAGCCTTCTAATCTTTCGGTTAGACTTTAAGCCCCTTCACATCCTGTATCTGAAACAAAACAAAACAAACCAAACCCCAACCCAACAACAACAACAAAACAGAAAACCAGCATATGTTTCAGAAGATATGAAAAAAACCCACAGATCTTTGGATTTCAAAAAGTAAAACTAAATCTCACAAGAATTTTAAATCAACTTTTCAACAGTTTTATCTGGTTAGCTGTAGCTCATCAACACTATAGCACACTGAAGTTAGCTGCTTCTCCATCTATTTCCTTCGGGAGGAAAAAAAGAAATTTAGCCATCCAATACTCCTTCACAGAGAGCAGGGGGATGTGGAAGAAGACCATATGGTCTGAAAGGATTAATGAAAGTGTTATCATTCAACACAGATATCCTCAAGCAAGCTCCAGAGCAATAAATTATTAAATATAAAAATATAGCACCTGCTGCAGCAAAGCTAATGGTGCAAATCTTTTAAAAACAAGAACTGTCCTGGGGTATAATCCATTAATATATTCTGCATCTAGAATTTTTAGTTTAATTCTTCTGAAGTCACAGATTGGGCGGCATATGCATTGATTAAAGTAAAATGCTTTTACTTGTATAAGGGATAGGCCTCACTGTGATTCTGTAATGCTGCCAGTCCTCTGTTTATCTTTGTTCTGGCTGTGTAGCTCTAAATCAAGATAAAAAGCAACTCAACATGAAGGAAAATAAAAAGAAGGTCATTTAATCACCCTGTTAGCTTAAAATGATTATTGATTCCTGGAGGTGATGTCTAATTCTGCCAGAAAATCCATTTCAGTAATGATTACTGCCCTCTGCTTTATCTATTATCCTGGAGGTTATTAAAAGTGGGAGTCTCCAGGGAAGTATATAGCTTTAGACCACTAATATCATATTTAATATGTTTTTAACAGAACAGAGTTTCAGACTGTGGCCTTTAACCTACAAGTGAATCGAGTAGACAGTTAGGAAAGTGTATGTCTAATTATTATATATACTCCACTGGGATCTAGTCACACACTGCATGATAGATAAATATCAGCTGGGACAAGGGCGTATTGAACTCTTCATCACTCTAAATTACCAGGTGCACTCAGCTCTAGAAATAACATACTCAGAAAACCTACAGTACCCTTTTGAAATACTTACTCAACTTGCTGTTGCTCTTTACCAAATAATGTTCACATCCTGTGACACTTGTATCACGGTTTCCTCCTGGCTGCTCTTTCAAAATCACAATGATATAAACCAACTACTGTGCAAATAAAGAATTGTCTACATACTGAAACAATTGTACTACAATTTTGTATACACAGATGTTTCTAGAATGGCACATTTCAACTAGATTACATAATTAAACTCATAATGAGGGTAACCAGATAAAATTCAAGGATTACGCATTCTGAAAATTAGACTAGATCATCTAATCTAGTAATTTTTTGTGATCCTAATTTCTCTATATATGTGAATCTCCAACTTTACAAAAAACCTAGGTAAGACGACATATAAAATAAGATATTTGAAATATGTTATTTTGGTATTCCATGGACCACCTAGTGTTAACATTTGAAGTTTTTTGAACCAACTGACCAGTATTAACACTTATGACTTCTTGTAGATCATAATATGCTTATCGCATGATTTTTAAAACTGGAAAAATTATATTATTTCATGGATCAGCTGCAGATCTTTTTCCATGGATTTTAAGACCACCATTAATGTGAATTTGGAGACTGAAAACTGAGACTATTTCACACATGGGTTATTGGAAATAAAATTATTCTGCCTTACTCTTTTTTTTTTTTTTTCCATTTCAAAATCCTAGAGAAACTTTTTAAAAAGTCATTTCAAAGAAAGGTGTACAGAACCTAATTTCAGAAATTTATTTGTCTGACAGTATTTACAATACAAAAATAGCTTAATAACAATAATAACTAAAAAACATATAGTAAAAGTTGTGACTACCTCCTTATTTAAACCACTGTATGTACCTTCACAATGCAAACAATAAAATAAATCATTACTTTATGATCTGCCATAAGCAAGAGATACTGTAAATCATATCAATGATACTGCATTTGAAATGACCAAATGTCCAGAATCAATGAACGGAACCAAAAAGTAGCCGCAGGTTGTAGTCCCATCTTACTGCAGACACTTTGGGCATTACAGAGCATGAGGCACAACTACTTTTCATTCTCTGATATACACTCCCTATAGTCTTCTGTGAGTGATAATAATAGCTAGCCATTATATATCTTCCAGCATTTTGTGAAGGCAAATATTATTATTATTCTTATTTTACCCAGAAAAAACACATGGTAGATTACATGAATCTTTGCTTAGATCCTATCCCATTTCCCACAGAGAAAAGAAATCTGAACTAGTAAATTCTTTTATCAAGGCAACCCAACACTAGTAAATAAGTGCAAGTAGGCTGTCCTCTAAGACCTTGGTCTGATGAAGTGTCATTCACACATGCAATAAGCACCAAAAGTTATGCAAAACAAACACTAATGACTGCATGGATTTGAAATGGTTTGTATACAGAGTTGTGCAATGTCACTACATCTAGGAACTCAGTAAAAAAATATTTCAGTTTGTACTTGTCAGAAGAATATATATTTTATCTTATTGATCTTTGCAGGGTAATTTTTTCTTGCTACTCCTGATATTGTTACAGCTTTCAGACATTTGTTACCTCGTGCAAACTCAGAGAAGTTGCTGGAAAGCTTATCATTTATTTTAAAGAACTTTTAGCCCAATTTGTTAGACTCTAACAGACACAAAGAGAGCCTGATGATTACATTTTGAGACGCATATTGGTCAGTCAGGTTACATACTAATAATTATTAAAAATGTCATGGAAATTTGGTTTAAATTTTTCACTTCAGTTGTTTTCCACATTCCACATGATTGATAGATGTGATCTATATTTTACAAATACAGTGTGTGAAATACTGTCACTGTTGATGTCAGTGGGTATTCCATCATTAACTTTAATAGGGAAAAAAAGGTTTCACACTACATTGTAAAATAAAAAAGGTGTGTATGCTCTAACATACTATGGCTCACTGTTTAAGTTGCTGTTCACTTTGAAGGATCTGTGACCCAATAAACTGTTTATTTCAACTGTGTGGATGCTACAATCTTTTTATGAAATTCTTTTCATAATAAAGTATACAATTCAATTATTTTTATGTAGTTTCAGTAATTCGTTACAATGCTGTCCTGGTTTCAGCTGGGATAGGGTTAATTTTCTTCTTAGTAGCTGGTGCCGTGTTTTCAATTTGGTGTGAGACCAATGTTGATAACACTGATGTTTTTGGTTGTTGTTAGGTTGTGTTTATACTAAGTATACTTGTTTATAAGTCAAGGACTTTTCAGTTTCTCAGGCCCTGCCAGCGAGCAGGCTGGAGGGGCACAGGGAATTGAAAGGGGACACAGCCAGGACAGCTGACCCAAACTATCCAAAGGGATATTCCATACCATATGTGTCATGCTGAGTATATAAACTGGGGGAAGAATAAAGAAGGTGGGGACATTTGGCATTATGGTGTTTGTCTTCCCAAGTAACCGTTACATGTGATGGAGCCCTGCTTTTCTGGAGATGGCTGAACACCTGCCTGCCTATAGGAAGTGGTGAATGGATTCCTTGCTTTGCTTTGCTTGCATGTGTGGCTTTTGCTTTACCTGTTAAACTGTCTTTATCTCAACCCACAAGTTTTCTCACTTTTACTTTTCTGATTCTCTCCCCCATCCCATGCCAGGGGGTGAGCAAGCAGCTGCCTGGGGCTTGTTTGCCACCCGGGGTTAAACCACAACAAATGTGCAGAGATATGTCAGCTATGCCACTTTTAGGATAGTACTGTAATTCCTTGCTGTATTGAATGATAGCTGGTTCATTTATTTATTTTGAATCTCTACAAGTGGAGTTGTATTGCTCACCTTCAGGACATTTACCAGAAAACCTGCTGTTGCTTATCACAGGGACCTCTAAAAGAAAAAAACCCACAAAAGCAATCCTAGATTAACATCCTCAATGTGTCACTGTCAGAGAAGTCAGCCAAACCACAATGCATTCTCTAATGGAAAAAATATCAGCTATTTTCTCTTCCAAATACAGACATAAATATACAGTCACAACAATAAGGAAAAAAAATATTCACTGACCAAAGTTGGGGTCAGATCCTTAGCTGGTGTGAATTTGCATGCTCCATTAACACTGATTGGATTTATGCTCCCTGAAGAAAATATGTCCCATGTTTCTCTGTGTGTAGCTCTTTCAGATGAATAATAGGTTTTTGCTTTGGTATTTTTGTTTGTTTTCTTACCAATTGGGTATCATTGCATTTGTTCTAGTCAGTCTTTAGCTGTATTTAAACTTTGATATGGTTTAGACAGTTGATTATCAGGTTGCAGGCTCAGGTTTAATCAATCAAATATTTTGTGTCTACACCATCTTTAGTTAAACAATTCTGTGTTTGGCATATTGGATTATTTATTTATTATATTTTCATCCATTGTAAAAGCAAGGTTTTAACCCTCACTGATAGTTTTAACAGTTTAACACTGAAAGTTTCTCCCTCCTCGCATCTCTGTTGACTCCTTCATTCTCTCTATCCTCTATCAGAAACAAACTGATTCCAGTCATATACTTAAAATAAATCTTTTCCATAAAGCCTTATATAATACCTATTGCGGTCAAGGGGTTGTGGTGTTGATTTTTTTTACTGAGATTGAAGACTGGGTTAAAACAAACTAGCAAAAAACCTACTACACCTTCTTTACATAGTCAATGAGATGGCTTTTTTGAGCGCTTCGTAGCAAACATTTTGTTCAAGATTTTGTCAATCAGCGGTTCTTGGGTTTAGTTAAAAAAAGTGTCATTAATGAACTTCATTCATCTAAATCTCATGAATCAGAAACTATTAAAATTTTGTCCATCTTTGTCCTTTTCTATGGATCTATTGAAGGAAAACAATGAGTTATTCCACAAGATACACCACATTTGTTACTGTGTTTAACACATTATTATAATTTTTTAAATAGCACAATAGCTGTATTTTGTGCCAGAGATACTGAGATTTCTGCTGATTTATAGAGAAAAGATACTTCCTTTTTCATGTGGAAGTCTTATTAAACTTGTGAAAATAGAGTTGGTGTCTAGCAAGTGTCACTTGAAAAAAATACAGATGT
The DNA here is from genome assembly GCA_035590275.1 of Ibycter americanus. Lineage (NCBI taxonomy): Eukaryota > Metazoa > Chordata > Aves > Falconiformes > Falconidae > Ibycter > Ibycter americanus. Next base: position 2,335,590 of record JAVJGI010000062.1, read on the forward strand.
ACAAATTTGAGGGAAGAGTTAACATCGTTTGTTAAACTGTCAAGAAATTTTATCATACTGTTATTAGATTTATTTTATATAATTTTATAGCTTCTTGACTAACACAAAAGCACTACAGGAGTAGCAGCGAAGCAATTATAATGGCTTTCTTCTCCTCCACCACTGTTCCTTAAAGTTCTCTAGTCTTTACTTTTCCAGTCTTTCTTACCACAATATCATAGTAAAAGAAGATAGGTGGTGGGAGTTATTCATAGCTCCCTTCTTATATCCATTTTACCTCTAAGTCCACCCATTACCAGTGCCAAATGCAGAACAAATTTGTTTTTGTATAGCTCCTGACTATCAACAAATGACCCAAAAAATGTCTATTGACTGGCTTCTGGAGGAGCAGATGTGTCAAAACCAGCTTCTTTTTCTTCTTGTCAGTTCCAAACATCACAGTGAAGACTAGAAAAACTCATATATGATGGGAAACCTGGTGCCTGTTGAGCTGTGAAAAGAGCTGCCATTAGGGAGCCCAACCATTTCTGTCAGGCCAGCAAAATAAAAGTAAAGTTCCCATTAGGCAGTTTATAACTATACACCTCTTTTTTTCTTCCCTTCCCTCTCTCTTCCCCCTCCAAGCCTTTGATAGCCAGCAATTCTGTTTGCTGGCACACATTGTGGCCTTTCCAGAGTACAATTCATAATGTTTATAACTGTCATTTCAGTCTCTGTACTTTGTATTTTTCCATCTCATAATCTTTCTGTTTTCCAGGTCCTTGTCACCCTGGAAAAGAACTGGTGTTTATAACCTCTCTGGCTACATTGACTGGCTTTGTCATCAGAGGTTTTCATAGCATCCTTAATAACCTGTTAGGAAGAATCTTGTAAACATTCTGTCATAGTAAGTGTTAGGCTGAAAATCTTCTGTTATCTTAACTTGTATGCTCAGAATATTGGCATATTAAGTGCTTGGCCATTGACTGATGTGATGGGCTCAATTTAGTAAACTCTTCAGATATTGTTTTTTCTGAGTGGTATTTCTTTTTGCCAGAAAATGACCATATTAATCAAAGAATGGGTATATTATTAGGCTGTGAATTGTTGGGAACTTCTGTGGTAAATATTTATAATTTTAAAAAATCTCCAAAACCTGCAGTATTCATCTAAAATAAAAATAAAAAATAATTGGAAATATTTTTTGTGAAGTTTTGAGTAATATCCTATATCAGATATACATGAAATTCTAAGGGTTTTTTTAATATGTATATCACCCTTATTTTTAGTGGTGGAATAATGTATCAAAACCCCAGTTCTGCTCTATTATTACAACAGTAAGAAGTGTCTGAGGCATCCAGAAAGTTTAGCAGAAAGTTGTGTTATCTACCACTCCAGGAAGACTGGTAGATTTTGTATTACCGCTTGTGCTAGTCTTGCGATTGCAAAAATTGCCAGCTCCTTTGGAATACTATTGCAGCAAAACTGTATAAACTTTCTGTACTAACACTTCGTAGTTGAGAACTAGGTATTGCTCAACTCAAAAAATGACTGAAAATTGAGATAGTATATTTATAATTTCTGTTTCAATTTATGATTTCTGCTTTTGGAATCTGCAAGAACATTCAAATTGAAATAGAATGCTGGAAAACTATAGCTATATATTAGCTATAGTGTCTTCAAGGTGCCACAATTTACATATTTCTATCTGTCTCAGACAGTATTCATATGTATATAAATACCCATATATATAAAAATATGCCTTAAATATATGGTGAGGCTCACACATTATGAAACAATGGTGAGGCTCACACATTATGAAACAATGGTGACGATACAAGGGAAAGGTTTTTCATTTAACAATACGTTTAGCTTATGTATCATGCTATAAAAATATAGACTTATATCAAGAAAGTAGGTTAAAATCGACCTCATGTCCCAAGGAAGCACTAGGCTGCCTATCTGTAACAGCTTCAATAGACCTAAAGTTGTTTTGAAGAGTAAGAAAACTTCAGCTATTAATTTGGCAGAAAACTGGGAGGTAAATCAAAGAAATTAAGTAATCCTCTTCACTATATGGATTTATATCTCCCCTGGATTTGCAAGTCAGAAGGACAAGTATGGGTTCTGGCAAATGTTCCGTTTTCCCTTGAAATGAGGCAAAAGACTCCTTGCTAACCAATCAGCAATTCACTGCTGCCGGGAGCCCACACTACGCCAAGTGGAGAAGTCTTCTGAAAGAAGATTGAGGTCTATTTGAATGAAATTGTGAGTACATAAGTACTAGTGACACTGGGAAACTCAGTCATCTGGAAATAAGGAAATTAATATCACCACTTTATCCAACTCTTTCCACCATACTTAGAGATAGCAAGGCATATTGCTCCATTTCGCAGGGATAAAACAATGCTTGTGAATAAGAGCATCACAGTCATGGTGTTCATGTCAAACAAGGCATGTACTGAAATACTTGAATACCAGGAAAAGCAAAAAAAACCACAGTGAATGCTGGAATCCGCCCTGGAGACTGTTAAATAGTAGTAGCCAAAAAATCCTTAGATTTATTCCAGGAACCACTTCATGCTTATCAACAAGAATGCAGAAAGCCTATCACAGTGGTCAGATGAATGAACTACTAATGGGACAAAGCAATCTGGAATAATTAAATTTTTCAGATAATGCACAGTGTAGCTGAATGGATAGTACTGTAATAGTATGCCTTGATCTCTGTCAGTTCTGTATTCCCACACATAAAGAAAACAACAAAAAAACCCCCACTTTTGAAGATGATCAGAGTCCAGAAATTTCCTCAGTCATCTTCTTTCCAGTCTTTGATCTCACTGGAACTGATCATGGTTTTCAATTCCTTCATAAAGGTATCCATGAAATTATTATTTTCTTTTAAATACATTTTGAATAAAACCCTGTAAAATAAGAGTTTAGATCCTTATCGCTAAAACCAAATATTTATCAGAAACTCTAAGAATGCATTTCAGGTGTGGAAAAAAAAAAAAAAAAAGCTGCCATACTTGCAAAGTCTGTATTTACAGAAAAGTTTACATGTTGTCCACTGGAGGAGAAAAAAAAAAAAGCAAACAACAAAACAAAAAACAACAAACCAAACCTGACAAGAGTAGGATAAATTTTAGACATGTTGCTTTGATATTCAGATATTAGTATTCAGTCATAGCATGGGCAGAAATATAATCTAGATAGACCGAATGCCTGAGAATCAATCATTTGTATGTGGTTGCTTTTTTGGCTGTCAGTGATACAATCAACCCTCTGGCTGGAAGAGAAGGTCAAATATACCTCAGCATTCATAGGAGGATCAGCTGATAGCAGAACGAGTGATGATATTTTTGAATTTGAGATACAAAACCAGATAGATCTTTTTTAGTAAAAGTGGTATAAACATGAATCAAAAAAAGAGAGTAGTTTTGTGCTGACCCAGTCTGGTAAAGCTCTGGAATTAACACACTGTTAGAAGTAAAAGTTCAGTAATACACCCAAGTTGGTGAAAGGACTGTGGCAAGAATGCTGTTAGGGGAATTAGGATTCAACTGTTCTTAATTTAGCTGTAAATTAGGCATTTTGTCCAAATTAATCATCTATTACATAATCAGCAGTTCTTGCTCTGGTTAGTTGTAGATGAATAGATTAGATGACTAGTATAAATAAGATTTCTAGTTTCCCAATATCTGAGATATGAAGTTGACCTAAAGCTTAATTATCCTCTTTTTATTTTTAAAATCACAGACCCTTGAATAGTTTAGGTTAAAGAATTCTCAGGAGGCCACGTGGTCCAGTCCCTTGATCAAATCAGGGCCATATTACTTGAGGTTGCTCACAGCTGTACCTAGCGAAGTGCTGAATAGCTCCAAGGTGAGCATCTCTACAGCCTCCCTCGGCACTTGCTACAGTGCTTGACTATGGTTTTTGTTGCAGCTTCTGGTCACTGTATTATCTCCTTGCACCTTTGAGAGGAGTCCAGCTCTGTCTTCTATATACCTACCCATTAGGTAGTTGAAGGAAATAAATAAGTCTCCCTGCTTTCTTTTCTTCCCCCCCGCCCCCCTTCTGCTTGAACAAATCCAGTCCTCTCTGTCTCTTTCTTATTACCATGTACTCCAGTTGCTCACTGTCTTGGTGGCCTTTCACTGGACTTGCTCCATTATGTTCAAATATTTTTTGTACCAGAGAGTTCCAAGGTGGTCATACTACTTCAGACCCTGTCTTGCAAGCACTGAGCTGAAGGGAATAACCATTTCACTCGGCCTGCTAGTTACAGTCCTCCCAGTACAGCCTAGTATGCCACTGGTCTCTGCCACAAGGGCACAACAGTGACCAATGTTTGTGCTGCTGTCCACCAGGACACACAAATTCTTTTCTACAAAACTGTTTTCTAGCCCAACAGCAGCTAGCCAGTGCTTTCGAAAGGCATTATTCCATCCCATAAACAGTACTTTTTATTTGACCTTTTGAACTTTGTGAGGTTTCTGTTTGCCTATTTTTCCAGCCTGCTAAGGTCCCCCTAAATAACAATGTGGAGGCAAGCCCTAGTGTATGGGCCACTCTCCTTTACTTGGTATTATCCACAAACTTGTTGAAGGTGCGTTTCATCCCAACATCAGGTCAGAAATAAAGAAGTTAAACTGTATTGGCTCTAGTTTCAGTCCCTGAGGGATGCCACTAGCTGCTAGTTGGACTTTGTGTTATTGATCCCAACCCTCTGAGCCCAGTGCTCCAGATAATTTTCCACTCAGCTTGTAGATGACCTGTTGAAATCCCGTCTCACCAGTTTGGCTTTAAGAATATTATGGGAGACCTGTACTGAAAATCCTGCGGAAGTCAAAATAAAAAATATTCACTGCTTTCCCCATGTCCAAGGAGCCAGTTATCCCATCCTGGAAAGCAATCAGGTTGATCAGGCATAATTTACTTTTGCTAAATCCATGCTGGCTACCTACATGTGGTTTCAATGAAGACTTGCTCTGTAATCTTCCTCAGGACTAAGAGTTAGGCTGATCAGCCTGAAGTTCCCCAGGTATTTCTTTCTTGAAGATTTGTGTGAGAACTGCCCTCCAGAAGTCATCAGGAACCTCTGCCAATTGCCATGACCTTTTGGAGACAGTAGACAGTGGCCTCACACTGATACCAGTCATCACCCTCTACACTGCTAGATCTGCTAGATGCATTCCATCTGGTTCCTTGCACTTGTGAATAAACAGTTTTCTGAAGTCATCCCTGATTTCTGAAGTATCTGCTCTGAAGTAATGTTTTATTCCACCCCAGACTGTGCTACTAGATTCAGAGATGTGGACACCTGAAGACAGACTTTACCACGAACTAATACAAAGAAGGCATTGAGTATCTCAGCCTTTTCCATGTGCTTCATCACCAGGTCACTTAACAAACCAAGCAGTAGGATGGCAGTTTTGCTACCCTTCTTCTTGCTGCCAAAGTACCTACAGAAACCTTTCTTATGGCTTTTCCAATCCCTCACCAGTTTCAGCTCCATCTGAACTTTGACTTTTTTAACTCTATCCCTGCATACTCAGACAATGTCTCTATTTTCATAGCAGGTAGTCATTCCTCCAGCCCAATACATCCTACTTGTGTTACATTAAAGATCTTTTAGTGGCAACAGGGAGTTCCCATCATTTGTAGAAATAAGATTTTATTGTTTGTCTAATTAACACTTTAACAATGTAGCCAAAATGCAAAAAAAATTACTATTAGTCTAATTACAATGCTAATACAGTTAAAATTAAGAAATTAATAGAAAAAAGTTATTTGCAAAAGTTAAAATTGTTATATATAAACTATTACCTGCTTCCTCCCCCCACCTCAGTATCTATGTATCTGTTATACCTACCCTTCCAGTGTCCCTGTGATCAGCAGTGCTGGCCTTCCTCAAGCAGAAAAAGGCTGTTTGTGTGGGGTTTTGCTAAAGGACCCATCAGCATCCTCACTTCACCTGAAGCAGTGCGATTGATATCCATGGCAGGTGGCACCAGTTGGAGTTATTTGTGTATTTCTTCTCTTAAAAGTCTACTTCCTTTACTTTGGCTTCTAGCTCAAGTTTCAAAGTTTCACAATAGCCTACACCCACCCCATTCAGTAAAGACTTTGTAGATATAAAAACAAAAAAAAATTTCACACGTCAATAGTCCTGCCTATTGATTGTAATACATTTCCATGAGAACTCTCCCTCACTTTTGCTGAAATTGTCATTGAGCAGAAGTACTGCAGCTGAGACTTGAGATTTCTTTTTCCTCCTAAACTCCATTTTCTGACTGGCCACTGGAGAATGAATATATGCATACAAAAGGTCACAACACATATGCACGCATATTTGCAGTGCATTTATTTGAATATAGAAATTTACAGGGTACTGGAAAACCAATAGAATTTCCAAAGCCCAAATGAAACAATTGTCTCACTTTAAGGTAATCATACTTCTTCAACATGCAGTATCACAGTCATGCAAAGTTAAAGGAAAGAAAATATATGTCTTGTAATATACGATTATGTTTCTCATTTATATGTATTCTGCATGAGAGGGACAGAGGTATGTGTTGACTGCACAGCAGATATTTTTAACCCATCAGCTCACAGAATCACAGAGTGGTCAGGGTTGGAAGGGACCTCTGGAGATCATCTAGTCCAACCCCCTGCTACAGCAGGTTCTCCTAGAGCAGGTTGCACAGAGTCTCATCCAGGTGGGTTCTGAATGTCTTCAGAGAAGGAGACTCCACAGCCTCTCTGGGCAGCCTGTTCCAGGGCTCTGTCACCATCAAGGTAAAGAAGTTTTTCCTCACATTCAGGTGGAAATTCCTGCATTGCAGTTTGTGCCTGTTGCCCCTTGTCCTGTCTCTGGGCACCACTGAAAAGAGCCTGGCCCCATCCTCTTGACACTCACCCTTAAGATATTTGTAGATATTGATCAGATCCCCTCTCAGGCTTCTCTTCTCCAGGCTACACAGCCCCAGCTCTCTCAGCCTTTCCTCAGAAGGGAGATGCTCCAGCCCCCTTGTCACCTTTGTAGCCCTCCGCTGGACCCTCCTCAGCAGTTCCCTGTCTCTCTTGAACTGGGGAGACCAGAACTGGACACAGCACTCCAGATGCAGCCTCACCAGGGCAGAGCAGAGGGGCAGGGTCACCTCCCTCAACCTGCTGGCCATGCTCCTCCTAATGCACCCCAAGATGATCCCATTGACCTTCTTGGCCACAAGGACACACTGGTGGCCCGTGGGCAACTTGCTGTCCACCAGAACTCCCAGGTCCTTCTCCGCAGAGCTGCCTTCCAGCAGGTCAACCCCAGCCTGTACTGGTGCAGGGGGCTGTTCCTCCCCAGGTGCAGGAACCTACATTTGCCTTGGTTGAACTTCATCAGGTTTCTCTCTGCCCAACTCTCCAGCCTGTCCAGGTCTGAATGAATGGCAGCACAGCCTCCTGGTGTATCAAATAACCTCAGTCATTTTGTTGTTCAGAAATGCTTTTTGAGACATTCCTTCAATTCATCAGGCAGAAAAGGAGCAGATATTTTTTCATTACTAAATAAAGCTTTTAAAGATGTAGAAAGGTTTGATTGTGTTTGAGGAGGGGAAGGGGGGATGGAGGTTGTAGTTGTTTTTTTTTAATCGAGAAAGTCTGGTGAAATAAAATTATAGAAAAAAAATATTGTTCATTGGTGTCAGTATAAACTGGTTCCACTGAGTTCAAAGAGCCTTAATACTTTCGGTTAAATGAGAATTTAGCACTATTTTCCCTTAGTGTTCCAAAATAAATAACATGAGAGGACAATGAAGATTGTTTCCTTCTTTTGTTGTTATTCTATACTCATTACAATATTCTACATAGCTCCTTAACACAATTAAAAGCTGCAGCAGTGCATATAGGGCTTTAGTCTACAAATATGCGATGATATACTACCCAAGAACAACCGGAATATGAAGTATTTGAATTCAGTTTTTATCCTGGTTACTCATTAATGTTGACACCCTTTAAAATACATTCAGTGAGCATGGCAAAAGAAAATTAAGATAGGGGTATAAGTGAGTTCTCCTGATTTCAGCAAGACACTACTTTTGTTGGGAAGACTGACTGTAAAGATCTTATAAAAACTCAGTTTCTTAAAGATGACCCATTACACCGCACTCACCCATGTTCATACCAACGTCTCTCCCCTTGTAAGATATCTCTTCTTTAACCTTTTTCCAATTATCTCCCAATCATCCTTTCTCCTCCTGTTGCACCTTGAAGCCATAGCCCATCATCCCCTTTCATTCTGGCCCTGGTGAGCTGCTGAATCATCCCTGGCTGCCTTCCCTTCTGAACCGTTGCCAAATGTTCCTTCCTCTTCTGTTACTGTTTCCTTCTTCTAAAAGTCTGTGCACCATTGTCCGACCACAAATTGCAGTTCAGTTCTGAATTTACTGAATGTTCTCTGTGTCCCTTGTGTTCCCCTATAAACCCAAGGCCTTTACTTCTGTTTGCTGAAAGTTCCCACATCCCTCTCTTCCTGGGGGTGATGGTCTCCCTCAGTTCTCTTGTCTCAGTCTCTTCTGATTAGTCCTATTGCAAAGCCTATTGATAAAGACATAGATCTAATTCTATATTTTAATATAGATTTATACATATATAAAAATATATACATATATATAAATTACACACACATTAGAAACATATTTTCTTGTCTTTATTCTGTTTACAGGCTAGATGGTAAAGAGAATGAAGGATTATTAGTACCATTGAATCTGAAATAAAAATTATTAAATTAGATAAAAGAAGAAATATGACTGAATTTTGCAAACAAAGTACATGAATTACCATCTAACACAAAATTTAGGGTATAACTGCTGACATAACTGCTAACTCATAAAACTGGGCAGATCTCTTAAGGTCTTATGATCCTCTTCTATTCAGGAAATAGTTTCTGTTTCTTTTCTAATAAGTTTACCTCTGGAATGTGGAGGCAGTCCTACTAATTTCATTATGATAAAGGTATTACAGGAGGATAAAGGACAGAGGAGAGGGCAGGGAGAATACATGCAGCCAGAGAAATATGAACCAGGTATCTCTTCAGATGAAAAGAGAAGATTAAAAGCTGATGTCTTCTGGGTAGATGAACCTGAAGAACTTAGGGAGGATGGATGTTGTAAGATTATTTAACTTAAACTGTGATTATATGAACAAGTAGGCACAAATAAAAATTTAAAGAAGAACAAAAGTTTAAGGGATTTCATTATCCAAGGAAATATTAAGGGATATACAGAATAAATGTAGTTGTAGTGAAAGTTTCATATCAAAAAATGCATCTTACAAAATTACTCAAGATTTCATTTCCATTCAGGACTGTCTACCATTATTCCTTCTTTTCTTAAAAGTGAACACAATGTTTTTGATTCATTGGCAAATATATGGTTTTTAGCATAAACTAACATTATCTATATTATTCTGGGAGAAATTAATAATTATTCTTTCTTGTGTAAGACATATTCTGTACTTCTCCAAACATCTTATTTAAACTCATATGCACAAGTGATTTAATGGCATAAAAATGAAAGCAAAGATCACAGTGTAACATTATATCTTTAAATTCAGAGGCTGGTCATAATGCAGTTCAAAACCTATAACTGTCTATCACAATATGGACAGATGCATAAAGCCTAATTTCTTATATAATGGTGATGGTGTCTTCTGTTCTGAACTTCAGTCTCTTTTTTATCCTGGCCAGACCTCTAATGAGAGGAAATCAAGCCACAAGCCACAGGGAGACACAGAGACAAAGTTTATGGGCATGTTTTGGGATAAAGCACTTTATGGAACGTCTGTCATGATCCTTCTATTTAGAAGTATCCGGCATTATCCTCCTCTTTTCTTCTGTGAACATACCACTTCTGGTTAGTCTGCAGATGAACCTCTCCTCAAATACGTCTGCCTAGTGTGTAAGAATATAACAACTCTGCACTAATTAAAAAAAGGAGATCCAAATCTAGCAGACAAACCAATGAAACAGAATTCCATCTGTCATTTTCTTTCCCAGCATTTCTTAGAATAATATCTACCTATGAGTCTATTTCTCCATTTAAATATGGCTCTAGTATTTCTTCTCCAAATATGTTCTCTGTCCTCTTCCTGAAAACAATCATACTTAAGTCTTTCTTTGTATAAAAAGTGTAGCTCACCCAGTGTATAAAACCAAAGAAATGTAGCTTTGCGTGGCTTGTAAACAAATGAAAATTTATCTCTCCCCTCCAAATCAAAACAGATTATACAGAGCAGTCATACTCTGACATGTGGCTATAAGTATAGTTATTCAAAATACATACATAAATACAAAATAAATACATAAATTTCATCAGATTATTATTTGTAAGTAGCATTTATCAAATGAATTGTTCACTACAAATTATTTAATGGCCAGTGGTACCTGAATATGTTCAAACTACTTAGCAACTTATTCAGAAATGCAAGGCACTTCCTTCTTCTCCTTATGCATTTATTTAAGAAAGCATGGTGAGTGTGTGCTGGTGAGTACAGGCCAGAGGACACAGAAAATAGGTAAACTTCTTGGCAAGAGACATGAAGCTTGTAGCTGTGTGAACACCATGTCAGCCAGGTATATAATGGCTTGCTGTGCTCAGAAGGAAATTTTCACTCATGTTTTCTGTAACTAGAAGCTGAAAATGAAGTGATTGCTTGCATTTATATACAGTGACTTGGAAAATGTCATGTTCACTTAAAAACAGATTTCTGGCTAACAGTGCAGCTGTAGCAGTAAGCCTCTTTCAACTCTTCTTGAAAGCATTGTTCTGATTTCAGTGGCCACACACTGCTAAATGACTGACTGCACCAGCAATGGTGGGTGCTCTTAATTAGGTCTGTATATTAAAGTAAGAACAAATTACTTTCTGTATTCCTACCGAGAAAAATATATACTTTCTGGTCTGTATACTGTCTGCAGAAAAGAAAAACCCTTCTATTTTTCTATTCCTTTATGCAAAAAATATTTTTATAGTTCCACTTAAGTAATTTATTTCAAAAGAGTTTTTTTTATGACTGGTTCATTAGTATATTATTTTTAGCACATGTAAACAACTGCATTCATTTCCTAACCTACAGGAAGAACGAAATAAGAATCAGATTTGCAGAATTCATACTTCCATTCATGGAAATAGATTCTTAGCTTTACAGATGAATTACCAAGACTAACATTATCAGCTGGGATCCAAAGAGGGAGCTGAGTTCCAGTGGCTTAACACTACAGAACAGAACTGTCCCTCACATCACCATTAGGACTGAATTTCCCTGCTTCCATCTGGTCTGGACGTTGGATTACTTAGAGCACAAGGCTTTTAGTGCTATATACTTTCTTCCAGAATGTTCCTTTTGGCAGTTCTGATAATCTATATCCAAGATCAACCTACTTGGAAGAGCCCAAAACTGTCAACAGGTATCTTACAAGGCTGCATAGCATGGTATGCTGCAACCTTGAGGCACCTCCTTTAAAAAATTCTGTATCAAAAAGTGGGTGTATAATAATCCTAAAGCTACCATTTCTCTCTTTCATGGAAGTAAATGATTTACTGATGTAAACGTGTAAGCATGTATACTTTTGAAACCTTAGTGAAAAATTTTGGTTACTGAAATGTAAAATTCAGACTTAAAAAAGGTTCTAGAAAGTATCAAAAGAGTATTTATGAACTGAATTAGAATCACAGCCTGAGCTTTGTCACCAGGAAAAAAAAAAAAGAAAAAAAAAAATTTACAATGGGATGCCCCTATACAACCGGGGTCTCACTCAGCTACTGGAGTTCTGAGACACTGGCATGACTGTCTTGGAACATAAAATACTTGCAGTTTAAAAATCATCAATGCAGAAAACAATGAAATCTAAGCAATCAAAGAAAATAAAAATGGGTTTTCTTCGCAAGCTGGACCTACATTTAAAATGTTTTCATATAGATAAATGTAAGATTAAAACCGCAGCATTTAAAAACTTGACTGCAGAAGCCAACTTTTGGACAACCAATTCAACATTAGCTGTTGTTTAAATGCAGTGTCAAAAAAGGTTTGTGCAATCCTCAGAGGTATAAATTGAAGACTAAGAGTGAGAAGTTGAGTTCACCTTTGCACAGCACTGATAACACTGATACTGAAGTGCTGAATGTAGTTCTGTTGTCTAAATGTGGAAAGTGGAGCAAGGAAAGAAAGAACTGCAGAAATAGCTCAAGTGCTAGAAAAAATCCTTTTTAAAAAGCTCAATATATTTGGTTTTTCTGAAGAGGGTGGAATAACAGTGTGGAAGTGTCTTTATGGTGGGTGTGGATACTGAATGTAGGAGCACTCTACTGCAGAAAGGCACAATAAGAACCAATTTTTAGGAAGCTGAAGAAAAAGAAATAATACAAATTGGACACAGAATTTTTCTTCTGCATTTTGAAGTAGCTTTTTATTATTTGTATTTTACTGTTTTGGAATCCTAGTCATGGAACAGAACAAAAAAATTTTTGTTTTGTTTTTCTTTTTTGCCTTAAAGAACTCTAAGTTACAGCATTAAGCAAATGACAATAGCTGAATGTGGGCAACTCTGTAAAGGGTAATGGCTGGCAACTTATGAAAGGCTGTCTTAGGTGATATGAGATAAAAATCTTCTAGGCGTCTGGTTTAAAATTATGTGAACTTTATTTTGTGATTGTGCAACGCCCAGAGTTTAGTTGGAACACTGCAAAAAAAGAAGTGTAAATGATAGTATGTGGGGAAAGGAGGTCAGAGTTCCTTGGGATTTCCTCAAAAGAACCAATTAAACTCAAAGAATACCTCCCAGCATGTGATTTACAGACTAGCAGTTGCGTTTACTTTTGCTTTGCAGGGATTATTAAAAAACAACTAAATCCAATGATCAACAGGCCATCCATCTTCTTCCCTTGCCTTCTGGCTTTTCTCCCAAATCCTAGCTCAAAGGTATAGCTTTCCCTGACTGGTTGGGGTAGGCAGTTTGTAGGTCTCTCATAGCACTTTTGAGGTGGTAAGACAATGCAAATACCACTAAATTCAGTTATCTCCATATCTGACTTCTGACTACTGGTGTATATTAAAAGTATAAATGAGTAGCGGAAATGAGTGTGCTAGCTTTGCATGCTTTCTTTCTTCCTTTACAAGCCAGCATTTCTCAGATGGTTTTCATAAGTGATATTTTTACTGAAGAAAATTGCTAAGTCTGCAGAGTTCAAAATAGAAATTATTTTTGCAAACTCACGCACAAGCACATATATATTTATAAGTGTATATTTAAAAAACATTGAGAACAGTTTAGTCATGAAAGATGAGAGGAAAATTCTAAGCAGTCAAAAATATGACATTATCAGGAAGTTTTATGAGAACAATATAGAGAACTGTAGCTAGCATTGGGTCAGGATCTAAAACGTAAAAATATGTGTTCTAAAAGGTGAGGGGATCACACTACTGTAACAGCAGCCTGAATAGCTGCAGAAATGAAGTAGATTTAAACTAACTTATATAAAATGATCTCCATAACTAGCATAACCAACCTGTGAACCCCAGAGATGAAAACTGTATTTTAGCAAGCAGATTCTAGGTACTGTATAAAAAGACCAGTCCTACTTCAGAAAAATCTACAACCTAAAGTTTCAGCAACATCTGTAAACTGAAAATGAATGTGTGATGTGGTAATACATGAGCAGAGAGTCTGGGTAAGTGAGTTAAGTTTGATTGATTTGTATTAGTGGTTCAAATGGCCTTCATAGTCACACCTGGTTTCTGGACTAACCAAGGATAATGGTGACAAATTAACGTACCTTCATTTTATTATAAAATATTTCTGTGTTGGTCACTGCTCTAGGTGACTCTATGGTACTACTTTTATAGTGACAATTGTGCTGATACCTCAGACTTTCTGTCTGAGGTATTATTAATGTAATTTAATTAAGTATCCTTTTATGCATATAGTTGAGATGGATCAGAGTTGAAAGAAATCACTTATAACAATTTAAAATTCAATCATACCATAAGATGAGCTTCTGTTTTCAAAGATTTGACCAAATATTCACTCATTTTTAATATCTTATTGCAAGATTTGGTCAGTGTGAACTAGAGATATTATATGTTTGAATTTTCCCTTTTGTTATGCTTTACTATAGATATTCTTATATTTCTGAATTCCCATCACTGAAGATCTTTTTTAGGTAAAGCAATTTAACTTCACATGACAGAAATGAAAAACACTTCTCAAACAGATTATAATGAAACATCAGATCCAATATGAAACATGACCTCAGCTGAGGGCTTGCTCTGATGGGTGTTATAAAATACCTGACTGACATTTTTAGAGATAATAGTCTCTTATGCCTCTGTATTTCCATAAGAACTATTAAGTACTGTTTTCATTATGATACTCTCTGCTTTAAAGTTAGCTTAATCATAAATGTTTGGACTAAGAAACACCTCTGTAGAGTAAACCTGAGCTCAGCTTCAGTCTAGGAGAGTGGGATATGGGCCTGTAAATGCCAAACTAAATGGATACCCCTGTTTCTATTCAATTTTTTTCCCCCACTTTTGCATAAAGTCAAGGTAAAAATTAGCAAATGATAAGAGTTACTAATCTATTTTCAAGTTCAACTAGGGCAAAAGCAGGAGTCCAACATAAAGTTCAGTATCATAAAATTTCAACTTAATGAAAGATACAGATCCCAGTCAAGATTTTTCTTATGCCAGAATGATTGTTCATCACAATTAAGCAGCACAACCGGACTGAATACCTTGTTCATCAGTGACTTCTGTAAAAGTAAAATCACACCTTTACACCTATTCTTCAGTTTACCTTCAAAGAATTTTGTAGACTTCCCTGGGGCAGCAACAAGAGCTCAGGCTGAACTGTTTCTCCATCCTCACCTCTGAAAGAAGCTTGAGGTCTCCCAAGATTCACTCTTCACTAACATGAAAGTGGATGAAAAGGGCATGTATTGGGTAAGAATGAACCTTTTGCTGGTACCAGTGCCCGGTGGTTTTATTGTAGTGACATATACCAGGCCTACTGGAAACAATCTAGTTCTTTGCAAAAGCTGGCTGAGAATTAACTGTCCCTCAGAGTTCCCTGCCCACGGTGATGTTGCTAACAGCCTTAATGGCATTCTGGCCACATCAGCTGCAAATGTAATCTGTACATGCCGACATTTGGCTAGGACAGATGTTCTCTTCCCACTTGTGAATACTACAGTATGGCAGCATAGGGTGAAGGAAATGCATTATTTCCACTTCCCAAGGGCTAATCGGTCAGACACAAAAAAATAAAATCTTATTCTGTAAAAATAATGTCAGGAAGTATGATACTGACACTGAAAATTGTCACCCAGCAGCTCCTAAGTCATCGTGAGTGGATAGGCATGAACTACAAAAGGAAATATAAGTGTCAGAAGAAATAAAAGTGAAAAGTAAATGTGAATGTAAAATTACAGCTGCAGAGAGCAGGTGAAGATCAACAGGTTCTAAGGTTCCTTTGAATAATCTGGAATATTCCTGATGCAACCTGGTACAAAGACACCAAAGACAGACAGGAAGAGAAACAGCTAGATAGATATCGTATAACCCATGACAAAACCTAGCTTCATATTTGAAAATAAGTCTTTGGATGGCTTCAATTCTCAGCCGACTAATGCAGGATCAGAGGTGGTTGAAAGGGAAATTGGAAATAAAACTGCAAGGCGTAAAGGCTGATGGAAAGCTTGGGAAATTCAGAGGCCAGAGGTATTGTGGAGGAGAGGAAAAGGGTTATAGAGGGAGAATGGAAATTTAAAAAAAAATAATTATTTTTTGTTTTGCATTTAGTAGCTGACTGTTTTAATGAGCTACAAATGTGAAAATCAGTTGTAACCAATTGAAATTGTTCTGTGATACTACGCTATGCACACATATCATTAGAGGCAGTGCAACTCTAATCTGAGTGAACTCTATATGCAGCTGAGATATGCTGCAATATGCAGGCAGTGCCTATGGAGAATCTCCTGGACCCAGTAACTCCATTCTTAACAGTATGTAGCACTAAAAGCAATTGAGCTTTTTAGGGTGTATTTGCAGTTCAAAAAGGTGTGAAAAAAACCCCAATATGTTAATTATTTTGTTAACTTTAAAAGTTTGTAGCTTGTTTCCTTTTAAATACTTTTGTATTTTCAATACTAAAGTTAATGTGGCTTAATCAATGCATTGTTTTACACAATGAAAATAAGATTTATTTTAAAAAAATTACAAAAATTTCATTTAATACTTTCATTATTAAACTAATTGGGAGAAATTAGCAAAAATGTTTTGAATCAACAAAGACCTGCATGTCTTGTCCATATCCACTAATTTCTTTATATTTTTTCCTGTGCATTTGAATTATTTAATTTTTTTCTCCAGATGCTGTAATCATTCATTAGTGTAAGATGTTTTGAGCTTTGCCTTGTTTTTGTAGGGAAAAAAGTGAATCATCTCTTTTTCCAAAAGAGAATAAATCTGTAAATAGTGTTTTCATTGTTGCTTACCCTGTGGCTATGTAATAGTGACTACCAAGCATTGCAAAATACTTCTACTTAACAAAATGTAGGGACAAAAAATGTGTTTCTGAGGCAAAATAGGCACTCAATGATAACAATAGGTAATTACATATACAATTAAACAAAAAGCTGTAAAATAAACTTCCTGAACCTGCAGGCCAGAAAAAAATTAAGATTTGAAGATGGCAATTTAGCTAATAATTCAAATAGCAAGGTTGGATAAGGGAGGAATTAGTAATGGTTGCCCACCCTCCATTCCTATGCTATTATCACAGCTGGGTGTTCCAGCCAGTGAATGATGTGACATCTACATAAAAGCAGCCTTGTAGCCTTTTACCACTGGGTACTAAAGGAAAGAGCACAGTGAAGGTACATCTCACGTGGCCCCTGACTCCCTGCAGGTAATTTGCTTTTGCCTTCTGACAGAGTTAAATCCTTTAATAATACAGGCAAACATTGGGTGAACACCTCAAGTAGTGCAAAGACAGGAAGAATTACTCTAAATTTAAAAGCCACTCTGACACTAATGGCCAATTCCACTGTGCACAAGGAGATGCCCTTCCTCCTAATCATGCCTGAGCTACTTGACTTCATTGTTTTATTCATGCACTTACCTAGAGATTTCCATCCTCTGTTATCTGGTTATGTTTGTGTGCAAGTCCAGCCCAGGAAATATAACTGTCCTTGGAACAGCAAGAAAATCTTTTCAATTAGCTTCAGTGTAGTCAGAAGTCCACCCTAGTTTTGTGTGCGTACATGTTTGTGTGTGCTCGAACCATGGAAATAAAAGAACTCCTACTTATTAGTTAAAAATTGCAGGACTTTCTGTAGAAACAAAGATTGGGTAATTCAGCCTAAAGGAGAGTGGTGATGGGGAACTAACTCAAAGTGTTTAAATGACAGGAATCTGCTAACAGCTGACACACATTAGAGCATCATTTCTGACACACCCAAGCTCATGACTCATTCTTTCCTGTTTACAATGCTCTTTTAGACTATGCTCTGCAGCACGAAACTACCGTACTTCAGTTTCTAAGTGCTATCTGCTGCCTCTTATGTCGCACCATAGCATCCATCAGCAATGGTTTTTCAGCTGCTTTGTTCCTAAGGTGGCTGTTCGGGAGGGTGCAGTATAATTTTCAATCTGTTTTCAGAGAATGTGTTTATAACTGTATGTGTATATACATAGTTACAGTGTTCATGTGTCATACAATTCAAACAGTGCTACAGATTGTGCTGGTGGGTTAAAACTGAGACCTATGTGCCTGTTTAATGCTACGCCATGCTGTTATAGCTAAGTACTGAATCTGGCCCTTGGAGGTGTAGAAAACTACAATACTGACTGGATGTGTAATATTAAAAAAAAAACACAACCCCCCCCCAGAAGTTAGGAAAAAAAAAAAACCATGAAATCTAGATGCAAAAGCTGCGTATGGCACTTATTTTCCAAATCAATGCCATGTTGTCTGCTCTTTTCTTAAGATGAAAGACTTAATTTTTCCTTCTCTCTCAAAAATTGAATGAAAATATGGAAGAAAACTATGGGTATTGTAATTGTTTCTTGGTAATATGTTCCCAAATCTTCCTAGAGGTCTGTACCTGCCTTTTCATCATTTCATCATGAATGTACATATTTTGGGCTAATGAAACACGAACAAATCTCTCTTGCCTCTTTCAAAATAATTGAAGAAGCATGGAAAATAATTTTGTCTTTTTCAAAGAACACAGTTCTTCAGACTCCAGGGGGAGCAGCCTGAGCTGGTGGTTGGTTTTTTTTTCTTTTCCAGTAGCTGGTAGCTGTCTGGAGATATAACCCAGACACCTTAGGTATTCAAAGACACCTTATAAGACTGCTGTTCTCTCTGTAGAAGCTGACCCCTTCCCTGTGTAAGGTTTAGGCAAAAGGAGTGGTTGGGGGAAGGCTTTCTGCTAGGTGGCGCTGCTGGAATGTGTAAAGATTCACAATTTAGCAGATTTGATGTTCGGATTATTTTTTAAAAAAAGAATTCTTCACAAAAAGGACATTTTCTTCCCCCCAAAGGTAAGTTTGTTCGGATGTCACACATAAAAATATACATACATCTATGCAGAGTTTACCTTGAGATGTGCAACTATATGTATAGGGAAAAATATTCAAGAAAGAAAAAGAATAATAGGTCCCCTATTAAATTCTAAATTTGAGGTTTGTTTAGTTACATCCTTTTTAATAATTATTTATTAAAGGCTTGTTGACCTCCACTTAAAATCACAAATCAGTCTTACGAGTTACTGGGCACTAAATAAATCCTGTCTTTAAAGATTATATTCAGTGAGCTTGCAACCTCAGTGAAAGAAGGACAGAACTAAGGGGTGAAATCCACTGTGTTGTATATGAGAAACTGAAGGAAAGTGCATATTGGCTTGTGTTTCCACAAATGAATCCACATCTTCTGAGTCCTGCTTCACTGATAAATCTGAGTTATCTCCAATGTATCACTGTGGGCTATTATTCACTATGAATCAATTAATGAAACATTGGTGATCTATCTGCCCTCTGGATGCAAAATATATGGTGACAACTGAAAAACTTACTATAACTTTGGTTTAGAGATGGGTTACTTTGCTTCCTTAAAGAAGGAACAAGCTGTTGTGTATCATACCATTAGTCTTCAATAATATATCCCTGACCCTAATGAGGTATTGGGTGTCAATACTCTATAGTATGGTATTGCTCAGAAAAACTTGATTTCTGGGTGTACCTGGTGCATCATTCAACACTGAGTAGGATAACAAGAACCATAGTTAGATATTCAAAATAACACAAAATGAGAAATATATTTTCACATTTTCTTTTCAGTGAAAAGAAATCTTGTGCTTGTGAATACTGGTTCCTTGCTAGACCTGCACAAACACTCATTGGTGTATCCAAGTAGTATTTAATCACTTCTGTTAAAAGTTCTGAAAAGTTGCTGTGGTTTATTTGGAGATATCTCACACTTTGTTGAAGTCTCCAGGGCTTGCTGACATTCCTGACTCTTTGTGAATGAGGCCTTTTTTTATTTTCCATTCATTTGTTTAGCTCTTTACCTAATTGATTTTCTGTGCTAATACACTAAAGGTCTGAAGAAGGCAGAGCCTCAGGTGTGACAGATGAAATAAGGTGCTTTTAGTCATTGCTTTTATCTTCCATGTCTAATGTGTTGGTTACAGCTGTGCAGTTTAACAGCAAAATCAATACATCATTTGCTGCTGGTACCTGAAAGAATTTGGAAGCCTGTTGGTATTTTAACTATTAGGTTTCCCCTGAAATGCCTTCCTTCCCCTGCTCCCCCACAGCCTCATCCCTCCCAAAATCAAATGCTGCAGGAATGCAAGGTCCCTTTCTGTCTCCTGGTGTTTGTGTATGCATGTAAATTTAGTAACCATTTACTCTACTGACAGTTACCTGAACTACCTTCTTGGAAATTGCATCTTATAGTTGATTTATTAACTTTGCATTTACCTCTAACATAAATGCTATTCAGGGGATATTTACTGCTGGTGTTTTGAGAATACAGTTCATGAACATGAAAAATATGAAAGACAAATAGGGAAATCATTTGCATGGCAATGAGTGAACAAAACTCACGGTCCTGTATGCAGTCCTGGTTTGCTGATGCAGCCATAGAATTAGTGCTATGCAGCTGCTTTGTCCCCATTTTTTAAATAAGTGCATTCTGACCTCAAAAAACGTTAGAAAATGCCAAGAAAGTAGGGCTCTGCCAAAGGAAAGACAAAGTAGTGGCTTTTAAATAATCTGCTGAGTAATAATCACTTTAATTCCTTGTCAGGTGGTATATGTTGTAATATTTTCTCCTCATATCCTGATTGTGCTTTAATCTGGGTGAACTTAGTCCCTGCCACGTTGGTGCAGTGTCACTTACGTTTTGTTTTCCTCTGTTTCCCTCTGACTGACATTATTGTTTTTGTGATCTTTTACACTGCTATACTTGCTGCCATTTGCCAAGGAAACCCTCAAACACAAAAATTGCCCTCTAAATAACATGATTACCTTATTATTGATTTATTTCATAGTTTGCTGTAAGTGTTCTCAGTGTTACACACTGGGAGATCTGTGCCAAACAAATAACATGTTCCTGCCCAGAAAGGATGTGCAGAGCAGCAGAGTCCTGCGAGCAGCTCAGTCATTCCCTGAAATGCTGTACACCTCTACCTGATCTGAATTTTGACCTTGCCTGCTTTGGTCACGACCTGCACCGTGACTGATCACACTATAATGAACTGGTTCTGTGACTGAATTTTGAGAAATTTTTAAGAACTTATCTGAATGAAATAAACATCTGAGAAGGACGCCTCAGCTCAATATTCAATAAGATTATAACTAGGATTGACCAAATTATTATGCATAACAAAAGCAGCACCCTGAATGTTCATCCCAGTAATGAAACAGATGAAACCAGTTTCAGGCTGAAGATAACATGACTTTTCTCTGCTTTTTCTCTCTACTTGTATTTTTTAGACGTGCTCTAAACTGGCATAAGTATTAAAAGTAACAGTTTGAATGGTACTTCCAGCATAGATGAATCCATCAAAATTTTATTTATTACTCCTGTTCAGATATCATCAACAATATCCTCAGCAACATCCAACCATACATGGAGACAGCACACTTGTATTGAAGAGTTTTTTTCAGATGTAGCAGATTTATTTTAAGAGACGACTGCTACTGGGCATATGTTCAATTCAGGAGACTGAAGTTTCAGAGTAAATCGAATTGTTACAACTTTATTAGTGGTAAGCCATTACTTGAATAACCCCCACCCTCACCCCCATTTTCTGACTGTTACTCATTATTTCTGACTGTTACTAATTGCAAGTGATATTTACACCAATTATCACCAAAGTCTTTATCTTCAGTGTAGCTAAGAGACTTTCTGATAGATTTCTAAGGCCAAAAGGTATTGCCATTGTCAGGTTGACTGTCCATACAACACAATTCACATAATTTTACCAACTGGTTCCTGAACCAAGTTCCTGACTTCTTGCTGTCTTAGAACATAATTCTCAGAAAGGCACTCTGTTTCAATAAAATGATTAGCACATTGGACAGTCACAATCTTCAGAAATTGTGCCAACTCTTAATTGCCCTCAGAGTTTAAAACGTGAATGTGGATGATATTGGCTTCCAGTCATTAGAGTTTATTATGCCTTTGTTTGCTACTTCAGATAGCACCCTTATCTAATTTCTATGCCTCCTGGAAAAGCTAATGGGTAGTCATCAACCCATTTCCTCTTTTGGATAAAAAATAGACTCCAGGCTACAGAATAATTTTATATAGACTTAGAACCCTTTTCAAAATATTAACATGCTTTTCAACTCGTAGGCAACAGATCTGGGTGTGGTGTCCAATTAATAGTCTTACTAGTTAATAATCTCATTAAAACTGACAATACCACGTTTCATTTTGATTTGATTTGCTCCTTTAGTTAGTACACAAGTGTGGGAAATCATATGTGTTTTGATATTCACTGGGATACCCAAGCCCTTTCTAAAATCAGAAATAATCCAGAAAAAAATCTGTAAAAGTGTAGGTAAATCTAAATGTAGTGAACATATCTTGATTTTTGATCTATGAGCTTGGATTAGCTGTGCTAAGTTCAGCACTGAGAACTTCAGAGCTAGACATCTTTACAAATGTATTTTTTAAGTGCAACACCTTTATATGATTCAGAAAGGATTTTTTTGTTTTTAAACTTGCTATGGAACTTCTTGAATCTAAAATGCCCCTAGGAAGGTCCATTACATCCTTTTCAACTGGTGTGGAAAGAATTGGAAAGATCAGAGTTCATTATAGCCCATCGTAGAGTCAGGGAATTTTATGATGCCTTAATGATGCTTTCCTGTTGTAGCCATTATATCCTATTTTTCAGGCTTTGCTGCCCAGCTAAAGACCCCTGCCATATGGATGGTTTGGATACTTTTGCACCAAGATAGCCTTTCCCTCTCAGTACATTATTCCATCATTAGTGAACCCTTTACTATCTGAGAGGAGGAAAGTTGCTGACAATGACGGTAGGGAGCACACATTTGGTACCTTGAAGCCACACACAAAGGAAAAAAAAAGCAACCAGTCTTTCACTTCAGACACTAGCTTTAGACTATACAAGAATTAATCTTATCTGTACGGGGGACATCGTAAATAAGATGTACCTTTTGAGATTCCCATACTATAAAGTAATAAATTTATGTAATTCTTCAAAAAAGGTGAGCTTGTTATTCCTAGATATAGAAGGCTCTAGTACAAAGTTAAGCCTCAGGTACTCTCATCGCAATTGCCTTTTCATCTGATGCACACCAAAATAATATTTTTCAAATGTTGGTATGAAGAGCTCTCTAGCATATTTAAACCTGCATAACATCCCTGCTCAGTTGGCCACTGTCAGGGTATAGCAGGGGCCGAGGGCTTTTGGGGGCCACCAGCCATGTCCCGGGTGTTGCTAGTGGAGCACAGTGTCTGCTCCATCAGCGGATCGATCCCACACAAGACTGCCGTGGCTCCCGCTGCACATCTCACAGGGGCTTGTACTTTCTGTGCTTGAGTGCCAGAGCGCAGACTCTGCTGGTACTTGGCCCTGGTTTGCAAACACAAAATAAATGAAAGTGTGGTTTGCCATGTTTATTCACAGGTGTCTTGACTGGTTTACAGTGAGTATTGAGAGGAAAGAATTGAGTCAGATGTTTTTTGGCCGTAGCTGTTTAGCAGAAGAAAAAAAAAATATTGTGAAGAAAAGCAACATTAATAAAAAAAAAACAAGAGAAGATCCTGCCTGTGAAAATGTCCCTTTTTCACCAGTCCTGGTGTAAGAGAAAAGAATATTTTTGGTGATGACCTCAATCACCATCAATGAAAAGAAGTGAAGCAGAACTTTAAATGTGGCCAACACAGTCATGGATGAAATGGAAGGTGTTGTCTTTGGGGTTTGATTCAGAGGGAGTGGTATTCTTCTTTTTGTTTGTTAATGAGGCATCTTAGGCAAGGATGTTATTTTGTGCATTCCTTGACTTCAAGCCAGGCTTGGGGTAAGATATTGTTGGTCTTGTTTTGAAATTGGTTTTTGAAAGGGATAAAATAGAGAAACGTGTTAATTTACGTGTCAATACACACCCCTCCCCACATACTTCACCTCTGAGTTCCCCATTAATCAGTTTCAGTGAGTAAAGACCAATTTCCCCTTAAAATGCTGAGACCATCCTCTGGGATGAAGAAAGTGTATTTTCTTAGAAGTCTGTGATATTATGCCTCATGAAGAAGGCTTCAAAAGAGTCACCTCTGTTGTGTATTGGGTTTTGGGTTTTGGTTGTTTTTTTTTTTAATGCAGATGAAAACCAGACACATTTTGCTGAAAACTTGTTTCATGGTCATATATTTTGTGACTGTTATTTAAGTTTATTTGGGGTTTGCAATCAGACCTTTTATTTTTATCTAACAAATATCTCTTGGACAAGGAAAGCCATTGCAACCAGCTGGAGTTATGTGACTCCTTCTGCCAAGGTTGGCAGAAGTCCCTGACATACCATACGATTTAACTACTCTGGGCCAGATGCTTCTTTTTGCTGCAAAATATGGAGGCGGTGTGAAGGGGTAGGGAAAAAGACAAGCAAGAGCTCAGTCTCCTAAATGGGAAAGAAGGGTGGACCTTTCAGAAAACACTTCTCCCTGATCCAGAAATCTCCATCACACATACACAGAGTACGAGGTGATTAATCCTCAGAGTTGATATGGAAAATGGTAGGTAGATGCAGGATTTGTTCAGGCAGTAGCTACCCTGTGAAACACGTTTTTATTACAGCACAGTGGAACACTATTGTGCCCTTTGCAAGTTTTATTCTTTTCTTTTCCAGGATTATTCTTGCTTTTTATTCAGTGACATTTATCAGAGATGTGTTAACAGTGATAAAAGCCAAGAGTACCATCCTCACTTTTTTCTGAGCAAGCTCAGAAATACACGCTGAATGCCTCCTTGCTTTCCTTCTGTGGCATCAATATTGCATTCTAGTTTTGCTATGGCCCAAATACAAATGGAGAAGTGGAGAGGGAGAGAGACATGGCAGTGGCTTAGCCCATAATGTACTTTTTAGGGCCCTTTCCTGGGAGATGAAAGACTAAATGTTAATTTTTGGTTTTAAATCAGTGGAGGAAAAAGTGATAAGGAGAGTAGCTAAGTCACAGTTACTGTGATATGCGGCTTGTAGTTATTTACACCTTTTTATCACACGTGGTCTTTACTGACAGTAAGGCAACCAGGGACCTTGTCTTAAAGACATTTTTCCTTTGGCTGTAGTGACATTACAAGGCTCAAGGGAAACAAACAAACAAACAAAAAACAAACAAACAAACAAAAAAAACCAAAAAAACCCCCAAGCCCACACTTCAGTATAGAGACTTCCAACAAGAAATCAATGTGGAATATTCTGAATCAGAAGTCTTTTTCCAGCTAGGCATATCTTCTGTTCCTGATTAATATTTACCCCAGATGTGCCATAAATATCTTTTCCACAATTTTCCTATGAAAATGAAAACAGGTGATTTAAGCTGGCATGTCAAAAATTTAAGTATGCCTTACTGCTTGAAGATCCACTTTCATATTTTCAATAATTTAAAATTTAACCTATTAATCCACACTACTTCCTTTTTCTTTTCTGAAAGCAGAAACATTGGTCCTTTATTCACTTTGAAAATTTTTAATTCCCAACATGTATTCTCAAAATAAATAAATAAGAGCTTTTAGCCAAAAGACTTTTACTCCTGAGACATCCCACAGTGATCTAATTTGTCTTTCTTTGAAAACACACACTCCATTCCAGACCTCATGGAGACAATTGCTTCCATACCATCCTCTGTAGCTCACAGGAGTCAGAGGAGACAAAAAAGGAGAAATAAACAGAAAGGTGAGCATGTACAGATTTTTTTTTAATGAAAGAATGTCCAAAACTCAGTAACTTCTTAAAAAATTGTTTGTCAATGTTCAGCTAAATTCAATTCAAGAGCAAGTTGTTTGGAAACTTTGTTCATAATGTGATTTCTACTACTATTCCTCCTATTCCTCCCCTCCCCATCCCTCCCCTTTAAAACTCTCCCTCCCATGTGTGCTTTTATTACTTGTTCAAACTGTGTAGAACAAGGAAAATTCATATCCTTGTGCTACAGTTCCAATCTCAAGCAAAGAGTTGCCTTTTCAGCCCAGATCAAAGCTAAGATTTGCTGCACATGCTTTAGCCTATGTATGTGTTTTTGACAGTAATGTTGTTGCTACAGCTGAGCAAATGACAGAATCATCTTTTTACTTTCTTTCTCCATCTTCTCTCCAGGCTGAGATTTCATAAGAATTTTTGTTCAGTCATGTCTCTGATATCTGTGTCTTGCTTGTTTTCACTATGTGTGAATATTCAGGTGCTCAATCTTCATTAGCGCAAATAATCAGGAAAAGGACATGTTAATCTCCAGTTTGTCAAAAGCAATTTTTAAATTGTCTGTTTAATCGTAATACTCAGTTCATGCTGCTTTGGTTAATTAGATGTGTTAACAGAAGCAAAGAAAAAATATAGCAGAAGCCTAGCAACGTAACTGTGTGCAAACTGAAAACTGCGAACCTTCATTGAGCATGTTTTTTGCATACTTTTGTGTTTCTAAAAGAAGAAGTTTTATAAAAAGCTTATGCCATTTTTCAGTTATTGAAATACCTATTTCATATATATATATATATATATATATATACACATATATATACACACATAAGGAGCATTACCTGAGTGGAACTATCCTCAAAAGAGAAATTTCTATTTGAATTATTAAGTTTTCCTTTTTGGATGACAGCATTCTTTTTTCCCCAATCTTACACTGTATGTGTGTGTAACGAATGCTAAAGTCACTGGGTTCCAGAAGTACAGTGTTTAGTTTTCTTTACTTTAAAGATGTTTAAGTGAAGCTGCATTTACAAATTTGAACAGCAGGTGTGTTATTTCAGCTTGCGGCAAGCTCTTTGCAGTCCAATGCTCCAGTCTACTGTCCAAAGGAGGAACAAAGATAGCTAATAAAAAGAAAAAGGGGGTGGGGGAGGGCAGTGGAGAAGAAACGAACTAGTGTTCCTCAACAAAAAGAAACCCTGCAGGTTTCCCTCCTCTGCAGAATCCCACTTCTTTCAGTCCTTCATACTCACTTAAGGCAAATTTCAGTTTCTGAGGTCCAAGTGTCGCCTAGGTAATTGGTGGGTGTCGTGCATCTGTCCTTCAGTAACAAAAGCCAAAGCCACTTAACTAGGTCTTTCAAAAGGCTGCTTACCTGAAGCATGTCAGAAACTTAAAAATAGTTTCCCTTTTTGAAGTAAAGTAATAATCATTGATTTCAGTGGAACCAAGTTCTTGCTCTTCTTTTTAATAACATCTTCGTGCTTATTTATGTGAAAGTTTCCATCTACAGAGAACTAAATTTTACCTCCATATTTCCCATTAGGTTTGCAATCAGATGCAGTGTAAGGTTTGTCATAATATATTAGGGGTTTTTCGACATTTACAATAATATAATAAAAATTAAACACTTCTAGTAGACACGAGAGCAAAGAGTAATTATGTTTGTGAGGCAATATTTCATAGTGGGTTTCATGTATTAATTTGTTTTATTGATTTGATAAATCAATATTAGGCATATATATGAGAGAACAAAAGAAAAGGAAATAGACTAAACTGATATTTACAAGTATGAAATTAGCATGAAGTTCAAGGTTTATCAAGAAGTGATAATCTGGTTGAATGAACTGAAAATGGAATACTTACCAGAAGCATTTATTCTATACCTTGCAGTTAAAATTTTGTCCTTATTAATGCTTTTATATAGTTTTATGCATGTTCTAAAGTCAGAAATCAATAGAACATTGTTTATTATAATTTTAGATAATAATTGTTGTAATACTTTAAGAACAACATAAAATTTTGGCTATCATTGACAATCAAGTATGAGAAAGAAATTTGTATCAGTTAGTGATGACAGCCTCCTGAAGAACACGACAATATTTGTGTTCTCATTCACAAGAACACATAACTAATATATTAGAACATGATATAATTGAAATGAATTTAAAAGCCCACAGACATTACTGCACTTTAGTTTTACCTTTTCCTTCATGACACTCTACTTCAACGTATTTCTCAGTTCCATAATTCCACTGTTAGCTATGATCTTAGCAAATATATTAATTACAGTTTTTACTATTTGACATTTCTTTCTGAAACATTACAAAGTGTAATACATTTAACAGAAATAATGGGGAAAAATTCCACCTTTTGGTGTATTTTTAAATAAAAAGGGTTTATGAATTTTGAAGCCTTCTTCCATTTCTCCCTTTTTTCTGTTTCCTTCTTCCTCTGGTTTTGTTCCATGATTCCACTGATGATAAGTTAAGTGAAGAAACATAGATGGAGGAAAGAGAAAGCATGACTAAATCTACCAAAAAATACTTTTATCAAAATTGAATTTTTGAAAAAGTTTTTTTCAATTGTTAAGATTTAGAGGATATTTTTCAAATTCTTCACAAGATTCATATCTTAAATTTTTGTGCATTTAAAAAAATATTTATGGTATAACTTTTAAAAGATGAATTTAAATTGATAAGTAACGTTTAGGGCATGCTCCTTTCCAGACACAATTTATATCTTCACACAAGTTGATGATTTGTTATTGGTCGTTTTTTTTCCTGTTTCATCCTTAAAATTATAATTTTTTTATTGTTAAATTTAGGAACCCATACTTCGAGTGAAAATATGCTGGTCTGAACATTTTCACTTTCTTACTAACATATATGATTTAATATGCTTCACTAGCTTTTATTCATTCTTTTTCCTTCTATTTCCTCCCATGCCAGTTTTCCCAGATACTATTACTTCCTTTCCTCTCTCATCCTTCCTTTCTCTTTTTCCCTATTGTGTCTTCTTTCCTCAATCATGAGTCTTGTTCTCTCCCTCTCTCTTTTTTATTTTTCACCATCTTTTTTTCCTTTCTAATTACTTTCCGGTCCTGCTCCACTCACTTGAACATTTACTTTTTGTCCTCTATTATCCTGCTCTGAATCAGTCCATGCTTTGCTGTCATCCATTGTAACCAAACAGGGAACTCTCACGGCCAGACTTATCCTAATCACTCACTAGAATGAGGGATAAAGGGAAGTAGGATTTTTTTTTTCTTTCTTTCTTAAGTTGGGACATCCCCAGAAAACAGATTGCAGTTAGAAGGGGGAGGGGAAGGGTGTGAAAATGTCTGGCTGTTGGCTGTTGCAAAACAAGCGTTACCAACTGCTTAATGAAGAGTGTCAGATTGCTTTTCTTTGTTAGAGAAAAATTTACACAACAAAACTTGTCTGTGGATTTCATTGTTCAGTCAAGGCAGGACCAAAGGAATGATCAAATCAAATACAGACATCAGGCTAAGAATGCTATAGAAATTATTATGGAATTGCAGAATCACAATACAATTGAGGTAGGAAGGGTTCTCTGCAGACTGGCTAGTCCAAGCCCCTGGTCAAACTGGGATCAGCTATCCAGGATTTTGTCTAGTAAGATTTTTTGGAAAAATGTTCCAGAGTATGACCACCCTTATAAGAAAAAAAAAATAAGGTTTTTTTTTTCTTATGTTTGAAAGGAAATTCCTGTGTTTCAGTTTGTCCAGTCTCTGTTGTCCTGTCACTGGATGCTAATGAGTAATACCTGGCTTCATCTTCCCTACTCCCCCTCCGGCAGGTAAACACACGTTGATCAAATCCTCATCAGCTTTCTCTTCTGCAAGCTGAACAGTACCATGTCTTTCAGCCTCTGTCTGTATGTCAGAAACAGTAGTTCCTTAATCATCTTCATGGCTCTTCACTGGATTTGCTCCATTTTGTCCATGTCCTTCTGGTGTTGGGGTCCCAGACCTGGACTCAGCATTCCAGATGTATCTCACCAGCACTGAGCAGAGAGGAAGGGTCACCCCCCTCAGCCTGCTGGCAAGCGGCTTCCTAGTGCAGCCAAGGATGTTCTTGGACTTTTTTGCTGTGAGGGCATGTTGCTGGCTCATGGCCACTTTGATCTCTACCCGGACCCCCAGGTCCTTCTTTGTCAAGCTGCTTTCTGGCCAATTGGCCCTCAGATGTATTGGTGCATGGGGTTGTTACTCCCCGGGTGTAGAGCTTTGCTTTTCTCCTTGTTAAAGTTCATGAGATTCCTTTCTGCCCAGTTCTCCAGCCTGTTGAGCTTCCTGAGTGCAGCCATGTGACGTATCAACCACTCCTCTTTTTCTATCTTCTGAAAACTTATTGAGGGTGTACTCTGTCCATGATACAGGTCATTAACGAATATGTTAAGCAGTACTGATCCCAGCATCAACCCCTGGGGCATGCTAGTCCACAGCTGGACTTCATGTTGCTAGTCAACTATTTGAGCCCAGCAGTACTGGCGGTTTTAAATTTACCTCACTGTCCTTTTACTTATCCTGTAGTCAAGTCAAGATCAGCCATATTCATTGTTCTCCCCTCGTTTACCAATTCTGTCATTTCATTGTAGGAGTCTATCTGTTTGGTCAAGCATGAGTTCCCCTTCATAAATCCATGTTGATGATTCCCTATAACCTTCCTGTTCTTTATACATTTACAAATTATTTCCAAGACTATCAGTTGCTCTATCACTGTCTCAGAGATCCAGGTGAAGCTGATTTGTGTATAGTTTTCCGAATCTTCCTTAACCTTCCTGAAGATAGGAGTGACATTTGCTTTCTTCCAGGGTC
This sequence comes from Ibycter americanus, assembly GCA_035590275.1. Taxonomy (NCBI): domain Eukaryota; kingdom Metazoa; phylum Chordata; class Aves; order Falconiformes; family Falconidae; genus Ibycter; species Ibycter americanus. Next base: position 2,365,915 of record JAVJGI010000062.1, read on the forward strand.
AGGAATCTCCCCCAGTCACCATAACATTTCAAAGATAAACAATAGTGGTCTCAAAATAACATTGTCCAACTACCTCAGCAATTGTGGGTGCATCCTATCAAGTCCCATGGCTTAAGTACACCCACTTTGTTTAAGTGTACCCTAACCTGAAACTCTTACACCAAGGACAAGTCTTCCAGACTTTCCCACTGGTTTCAGGAGCCTGAGATTCCTGAAGGCAAATATCGCCAGTAAAGGTGAAGAGGTGTAGAAAACATTGAAAACCTCAGGCTTTGCCATATTCTTTCTCACCAGTTCTTATACCCCATTTAGCAGCAGGCCCACATTTTCTCTAGCCTTCCTTTTGTTGCTAATCTAATTGTAGCAGTCCATCTTGTTGCCTTTCATATTCCTTGCCAGATTCATCTCCAGACTGGTCTTGGCTTTCCTAATCCTATCCTTTTATGATCAGACATCTCCTTATTCCTTCTGGGTCACCTTTCCCTCCTTCCATATCTTGCACACTTCCTTTCCAGTCAACTTGTTTATCCATGCAGGTCTCCTGCTGTCTTTCTTTGACTTGCTGTGTATTGGGATGGACTGTTCTTGAGCTTGGAAGAGGTGACCCAGTTGGAGGTCCATCTCTTCTTGGACCTTTCTTCTCTCCAGGACTGTCTCTAATGGGATTCTTCCAAGCAGATCCCCGAAGAGGCCACAGGCTGCTCTCCTGAAGTCCAGGGTTGTGAACTCTCCTCTCAGGATCTTGAGCTCCACCATCTCATGGTCACTGCATCCAAGGCTTTGACTCCCCTGATCAGTCCTTCCCTATTTGTAAGTACGAAGTACAGCAGAGCATGTCCCCTCATGGGACCCTGGCTCACCTATGTCAGGAAGTTGTCATCAATGTGCTCCAGAAAACCTCTGGATTGCTGTTGCGTTGTACCTCCAGCAGATACTGGCTGGGGTAGCTGAATTTCCCCACGAGGACCAAGGCCTGTGATCATGCAGACTCTGTTGCAAAGGCATAGGAAAAGTATTCTGTCAGAAAATTAAGAAAACCCCAAAACTAAACCTTCTTCAGAATTCATCTGTCTCCCAAACAATCTTAATAGTTTTTTCTACAAGCCAGTATCTCATCATACAACAATTATACCTGTAATAAAAATATTGTCATTGAATACTGTCCTTTTTTTACTACTCAGATTTATTTGTCAATGTAAAGCTTGCATTGGCAGGGCTCCTGAGGGCTTCTTTTCTCTTACGGTCTACTGGAGAAGCTGACCCTCTTTTAGGTCTGTTTTCAATAATATCCAGAATAAGTCTGTGACATTTTTCAAAATATAATCTGGAAATTAATGGTAGAGAAAGGTTCCTGTGCCTTCAGAAAGTGTTAGTAAGTGTGTGGGTGGTGTAATGTGGGAGATACATTAGTTGCTATACATAGGAATGAAGTATGCACAACAAGAATAAAAGGAAGGAATATGATCAATGCTGCTACCCACACTGTTCTGGATTTTGGATGGATTGGAATTAGTTTGACCTCCATACTTTAATTGGTAGCGTCTGGAGAATTCAGGAAGGTGTAAGTTGCTCTTATTAGCTTAATTAACTGAAAATTTTAAAAATCCCGATGATATTACCATTAACAGTTGCACTCTATTCTGTGCTCTCAGCTATACCTAGACAGCTCCCTGCCCAAATAGTTTCCTGATGTTATATCATCATGACATTTCTGATCATGTATACATATCCCTACATTTAAAAATCCTAGGAGAGAGCAGGTATTTTGCTGTTTTGATAAAGCGCCTGGGTTTTATTGTTCAGAAGTCTGGGAAAAATAAGTACAAAGTATCTGCTGAACTGAGATTGTACTTTCAACAACAAAAAAAATCAATAAAAAAGCAACAAAAAATCCTACCCAAATAGGCAGCACCTAGTGAGTAATAACTTCATTTCTGTATAGCTCAGGGGGGTTGCAAAGGGAGTGTGAAAAGTTCATTATTATCAACCAGAAAAAAAAGCGAGTGCTAAGAAGAAAGAATCGTATTTCCTATTGGGATTTCTCTCAGACTACATGATTTGCATGAAGGGCGCCACATCAAACACATTGGGTGCCCTTTTTCAAATATTAATGTGAAGCTTGTTTCAAGTTCTTTCTTGACTTTGTGCCACCTTGTATCAAAGGAAGTTAAAAGCAGGACTTGGGAGGAAAAAATACTTTTCTAACTGTTTCAGCACTTAGCAAAAATCTTTCTGTATTTGATCAGTTCTGCTTCAAACTTTTATTATTTTGACAAACAGGCATATTTTTATAGCTGTGCATTCTATGACAGTCTGATTTAGACTTTTTTCCTCCCTTTTTTTGAGGTTTTCCATTTTGCAGCGATGGGTGTCATGACTGACCCACTCAGAACATTTATGCGCTACATAATTTAATTATCTGCCTTAGCCTTTTCTCCCACATGTGATAATTTCTATTAAATATTTATATATCTGAGCAAGATTATACCAAAGTATGCCGCAGAAAATGGAGCCCTTAAGATTAAATGTCCATAGTCTGTGCTGTCTTAAACTTACCTAATTGAACTTTTAAACACCTACATCTAAGCTAATCAACCTATGTTCCTCTTACAGTCAATGGGGAGAAATAGGCACCTCCCCGGGATAGTTCAGCTAAATTAGTTGTCTAAGAGAGATGACATGAATTCTGCTCCAGCAGCAGCAGCTGTTTCTTTTAACTGACTATAGAAGGAGCCGAAAATGCTTGTATTTAAATTGCTAACATTTAGATGTAAACAATTAGGTAATTCCCACTGTAACTCACCCAGTAACAGCACCAACAAGAAAAAACAACATGGACATACTTACTGTCTGTTTTCCCTTCTCCTCAGAAAAAAACAAAAACAGGAGAAAAGTGACAGGAATTTTTGTTGAGCAATTCAAGCATAAAAAAAATTCTCATAAAAATATAAGAGATTTTATATACATAAATAAAAAACCCCCATATTTTATAGCATGAGAGCAATTATTAGAAGTACGAAATGAAATTGTGGAAATCCTCAGAACAGCAGTCCCAGGAGAAGTTGGTCTTTTCAGGATGCACAACTCACAGTCTGCAGGACAAAAATATGAAATTACAGTGAAATAGGAATGCAATGTAAGTTGCAATTGATAACTTAGGAAGTAGTGCTATCCTAGCCTGAGAACTAGATGTTGTCCACAAACCCTGGAAAGAAATCTTCACTGACTTTCACAGGATATGGTCAAGGAAATATTAAATTCACAATTATCGGTAGATTTGTAGCTGAAATAATCACCATGGAGGTGGTACAACTAAAGCTCCTGAAGCATTTTCAGCAAGAAAAAGTCCAAAGTGCTCTGGAGAATAAAGGTAAACAGGTTGTTTGGTCTGTAAGACACAGATCTTCTAAGCCTTTTTCCTTTCCTTTGCAAAAAGGAAATTAGAGAGAGATTAAAGTGAACTACATCGACAAACGCGAAAAACCTCACAGTGCTATGAAAACCAGTAAAAGTTTGACCTAATGGATTCTTTATGTGCTTCTTACTACAGAGAAATTTCTTCACACTAAAGTCAGTAAGACTGTTTTTCTTGTAAGTCACAGAAGCAGGAAAGTTTTATAGGAATTTCCTGTCAATGTTTTTAATGTTAAAAAAGGGAAAGTAATTAACACTTTTCTGACCACACCTATCTATGGCCATAAGCAAACCAAAACATGATGATACAGTCTTTAAAAACATTACCTAGCCTACACACAAGTGAAAGAACAGCCTGGTCATTAAGAATAGATGATGTGGATGATGTCCTTCCTTTCTGCATAGAGATAAAAATTCCTGATTTTTATATAGTTTTATTTATTTTTGTCCTTATTCCTGCAGGATGAGGTTTTTGTCACTTGTAGGCTGGATGTCTTGCATGAGTTTTTATTTCCATTTTTTTTTGTTTTTTCTTGATTCAGTTAAATTATATGAGCATTTTGCACATTTTAAAGCATTAGGGCCGAAACATTCATAAGAAGAGAAGAGCTGAACTTTAATATCATATTGTAATCCTATATAATGTATGTTGACACTAGTTTCTAATTTTAAGTATGAATTACCATTGGGAGACTAGATTCTGCTGTACACCTTTGGCAGCCACATGTATATTGAATTAGTCCATATTTCTGCTGGAGCACATAAAAGCAGAATCTAGATCTATGAAATTAGTGATAGAAGGGTTTATTAGATTGTCTAGCTGATAGTACAACAAATCGCTATGAGTACTCTAAGCTGAGAAGAACGGGCATAAGACATTTTACCACTTAGCAATGCATTATCTGAGTATTTGCTGCAGTTATAAATGATAAGCTTGCAATGTTAGAAAAGATCTGCACTAGCAATTTTTGTTGGCTATTTTCCAAGTACTGTCTGAGCTATTTGGTTCTTGGTTTCCACCATTATGAGTAAAATGAAGTTAGAGGAAAGAAAAACAGCGTTGCACATGCAACTACCCCCACTTTCTTTCTACTCTACCAATGTTTCCTACTGTAGATAATTTGCACAGAAAAGAGTAGCTAGGGCCAGCTGTGTTCCAGGGCTGAAACAAAAGCAGTTTGCTTTTCCAGGCTTCCTCCTAACTCACAAGGAAAGGCAGCAGTCAAGGCTTATCTGAAGCTAGTAGAGTAACTGCAAGTTTTTTATTAAAAAAAGAGAAATGTTTTCTGCTTCTCTTTTTGATTTAGTGACAGCTTGAAACAAAGATAAACAGGAGAATGGGATCACTGTAGTTTAAGCTACCCTGTAGTTTAAGCTACACTTTCTACTCAGTTTAATCAAGTTTTACTTTCCTATCAGCTTGTTCTTATGGACTGTGTTGAACATCACCATCCTGAGCTATTATAGAGTGTGTTGAAAGGGTAAATGTTTCTGTAGGAGAGGTCTCCCTGGATAAGGCTTCATAAAGCGGTATTCAGTATAAGTAGTGGTAACCTAATTTCATTCCTTCAGTTTATGTGGACTCTGAGCTTATTGAATTATATTTAAGATTCTGTTGGGATGTTACCCCACTGTAAAAAGCCCTGATATATATCACAGAATCTCAAATTGTTGTAAAACACAGTACGTTACCAAATAGCTCCTAACAAAGACATAGTCTTAAGATTCCTGTACCTGTTCCCATGTCATCTGCAACAAGCCTGATTCAGGAAAAAACCCATTACCACTCCCCTCCCCTTTCCAGCTAGACTCTATCCTTCGAAGCCACCAGGAAGACATGAAATGAGAGAGTGTTCCACTGCCCACTGTCAAGGGGTGGACTTCAAGGTTTTTCCCTAACTACCAAGTTAGAAGATTTCTGTGCAGGAACATTCTGCATCTTTTGCTGTCATTCCTCTGCTATGAAAAGCCCTGAAAATGTTCCACTACAGGTAGTTCTATTTTCCAGAATGCTAAAGCAGCTTTTAGTTCTCTTCTTGAGAGCAAAACCAAAATGTTGTCATTTTGCACACTTGTTAAAAACTCTCTCTGGTTTCCAGACACTATCTTCTTTGCTGCTGCTTTTTCCTGAGCAGAACTTCCTGCCATTTCAGCCTTTATAAATACAGGAAAAGGAAAGAACAAATAATTTGCTCTCTGCAGTCAGAGCACAGCAATTTATAAAGACTTAGGTGACAGCTGACTTTTCATAAGTATTCAAAAAACTCTTTTCCAATTAATGCACACCTCTTTAAAAGGCACAGTTCCTGAGGTGATCAAAACTCAAATCATTCTTAAAAAAATAATCTCCTATTCAAGATCTCTAAAACTGCATAATACAATGCATTGTGGCTGCCAAACTCTGAATTTTAAGAAAGGGAGAGAAATACTTTTTACGGTCATAAAATACAGCTTCATAGCTGTCTTTCCAACTCCACCCTCAGTACACATCAGATCAGAAACTCCCTTTTCTGGACTGAATTAGAGCTATTCAAGCATCTACCAGACAGCAGTTCTGTGTAATATAAGAAACTTCCAAGTTTGTACTGTGGGGCAATGGTTCCATATGGCTGTGTAGCCTTATGGTTCTGACTAGCTGCATAGCCATGACATGTATATTGTATTGCACAAACTGGTATTTATATTATGCTAAAATGTGTAACAGAGCAAAGTTATATTCATAAAACAATGCAATTCCCTCCCAGGACATTTATCAAAAGCTTAAGTGAAATAATTTTCTGTCTGAACTATTCTAATGGATCAAGTCTGATGTGTTTGAGAGCTGTACTTTCCCATCTTTTTGTCTCAAATCACATTTTTAGAAATAAGAACAGCATTTCAAGTCTGGGTAGAAATATGATGAAAACTCAGTTTTCCAGAGGAAAAGCAATAGAAGAGGCACCTCAGTACATATATCCAAGTCTCCAGATACTGTTTTCTAGTAATTTAAGTTGGAGTTTATCCCTTGGTATATGGAGTTATGATTCTTCGCACCGAGGGCTAATACAAAATGCATTAACTGCAAGTAGGGAGCTATAAAAATCCTGAAAGCCAATGGTTTAATACATGAATTTCCAACTCAACTGATACTGTGTAAAGTGTTAGCAGTAAACATTGGGCCACATGGGATTGCCAGGTCATATTGTACACTTAGCATAAGATCTCAGCCACGCTTCTCTTTGATGCTTGCAATGTTACTGTTTGCTTCCCCACCCTGGAAGGGAGTAGCACAATCAGTTATATATTTTTCACTGGTGCCTCTTCTTTTGATCAGTATTTCATAACATGACAACATATATGGAGAAAAGAAAATTTTAAAAATTTCTTAGGAAAGAAGACATATTCTTTGAAATTACCTTAATACTTGTTTGGTAGTGTTGGTGTATTCCAAGTATCAAAAGAAAAGGAGCATAAATATAAAATTCTATGAGCAGTTAAAAATTAAACTAATAGCATACACTATGTAAAGTATGCCAGAAGTATCCTAGATCACAAGTATGATAAAAGATATACAATTATGGAAAATTAAATTATAATATAATTCTCAACATCTTCAGGAAGATTGTAAGTCCAGGATATAAGGCCAAGGTCCTTTAATTGTATGTTGTTTATTCAGAACTTTTAATCAGATACTTTGTTTCTGAAAGTGGATAATTTTATAGGTATGTTACTCAGTTGAGCTGTTCTTTTCCTAAGGTACGATTTTATAAATTAAATATTATTGGATCATAAAAAAAAATCGTAGAATGGCAAGAAGTAATAACTCCATAATTGCATTAACTGCAGAAAAGTTAATAGACATTTTAATTAAGAACCACCCTAACAGGATTAAAATTCACTGCCCTATAAAGGCTGAATTGTGTAGTGTTTCATTATTATTTCTGAGAATGTACAGGTGCTAAATTAACTACAGGAGACCTCATCTTTTGTTCTTTGCATAAAATAAAAACATATTGTAAATTAAAATGAAGAATTAATTTACAAGGTTATCACTATAAAGTTCTGACAAAGTCTGTTGGCTAGTAAAGCTGGTCTGCTGAGGTGCTTCTTTATTTGAGAATGTTGATCACAGGAATGAATGTTTTCTGGGAAATGAATCTATTTCATAAAACTTTAATCAGAAAAAGTTATCTCAGCACTTGGCAAGTTTTCTGATCATAAATGAAGAACAAAAGACAAATATTTCAGTGGCCAAACCTCTTACCTTGCAATACAGGCTGCTGCGTTGTACTGAGACATGTAAAGAAGTGAACCTGAATTTCCTACATCTACAAGAGCACGTCAGTGGTGAGCAAGGTGCACACAGCACAGGCTGCCTGGGGGACTGCCTGCCGCCTTCCCCACCCAGTAGCAAAATAAACACTGCGCTGTGTGCCAGCTAGAAAGCCATGTACTCAGAGCAGCGCTTGACTTGTGACTGACATGCTTTTGGGAACCAAGGCGGTGTATCTGACTTGTGCTGAACCACGCGGATGTAGTATCTCAGTTTAACAGTATTTTGGAAGTTTCTACATGGTACCTTCCCCTGAATTGCAAGGGAGGAGTAGGAACCTCTTTTCAGTTATCTTTTAACATACCTTAAACTCCTCTGATTTCTCTGTAAGCAGCCTTGCTTTAAGTCCCACATAAAAAAAGGATTTAAAAATAATAAATCACCAAATTTTCACTTTGAGGAAGAAAGCTCACATTCAGTCAAGTCTCTACTTTGTACCAAGCATGTATTCAAGCAGCGTGTCATGAAATTTAGACTAAATACCATGCGTTGTTTTGATAATTGACCGCCAATTTTTTAATTCAGTGCAGAGTATTTTTCCTGCTAGAGATTACTGGAAGAGATTGCTGGACACTGACTGAATGCATAATTTGTCAAAACCAATCTGTTGATGGAATACCAAATGTAGATGATTATTCCAGTGGTTGGAGGAACATATAAATGATCTCTGCCTTTAACTTTACTAACAGCAATGCTTTTCATTCAGTCTCTTGTTGGATAAAAATGAAATAAAATATCAGCCAGCATCCCTCAACTCAGCAATATGATGCCAAAAACTATTTGCTCCATTTCTGTGATGAATACGCCATTCCTTGCATAAATTTGTGCCTCTCAATTCCCAGGTTTTATAGATCAGATTCTATAAAGTAAATGTTTCCACAAGTTAAACATTTCCACAAGTAGGAAAACGTCTACAGGAAAAATACAAATACTTTTATGTAGCATTGAAGGCTGGCCCATTTTTGCAAAAGCTTATGCACTTTCTTATCAAAGGCTTTCCATACTGACACAGAAGTTCAGGTTCATCTGCTCTAACACAGACATCTGCTTTGTAAATGTTTGTATTAGAGCTTGTCATCAAGGCTCCCTTCAGAGTCAATGGACTCAAACTGTCATTATACATAGCAACTCATGTTATCTTAATGTTTATACATATAAAATAGATAAGGAACAAATCCTAACATATTTATGCGTATGTCTTTCCATTGGCCACAAAAAAAAGCCTAAACTAACTAGATCTGAGTTATAGACAGTGAGATGTAGATATCTGAGAAAAGATGAGATGAAAGACTTGCTAACAAACACATTTGTAACACTTTTTTAACGAAAACTAAGTTAATATAAGTTAGGGACAATCTAGTATACGTGCACAGGTACACTGCAATGGGAACAAGATTAATGACATAAAATATTAATGATCACAATGATAATGAAATATTTCACTGGCTCTTGGTAACTGGTGTGGTTACTGTCTTTAAAAATGGCATACACACAGGTTATTTTTTCAACTCCAGTCCCCTTTCCTTGCTTAAGAGAGCACTTACATGTTTTTAACAACAAGATTAATAATATTACACAGGTATTATTTCTTTATTGTCACTGTTACACAATCATTATGTTAATACTGTATCAGATGCACCACTATAAAAATAGTGTAGAGTTATCATTTATAATTTCCTAGAGCCACATTTGGATATGAATTTTAAAGAATGTATTTTGATTCCAATACACTTTGAGAAATGAACTCTCCATCTGTTCCTTCCCACTCTTACCTTATGTTTGATATTTAGTTTAAAAACAGCAAAGTCAATACAACCCATTATAAAAGAGACTTTAGTAGGCAAACATTTCCATGCCATATCGAATATGCTCTGTATAATAAAAGTGATTTGAACAACCTGCACTTTAGCTCAAGGTTATTAGTTTGCATAAAATATGGGCTTATATCAGGAAAGAGGTACAGTGCTGTTGCTGCTGTATTACAGTAGTGTGAACAAAGAGAATAATTATCAAAATAAGACATCCGGAATAATCTTCGCATTTTATACTCTAAGTACATGAAAAAATAATTTGAAAATAATGTCTTCATTTTACACGCATTGAACTCTTTGCAGTCCCCTCCCCCTCACACACTTATTTCAATGGAGGAGGCCTGCAGCCAAGGACATTTTATTTATGCTTTTCATCGGTTCGTGGAAAATAATTTTGATACAGAGAATGGGAGGGGAAGAAAACAAAATTTGCCATATGTTATGCTATATAAAGAATAAGCAAATGCTGACACATCATGGAAACAGCTCTTCATTTCCCAGGCTGTTCTCTGCACCCCATTTTATAGATAAATGCAATCTGTGCCCTTGAGCTGATGGAGAACTCAGGCAGGTCCTGAGTCCCTGTCAAGGGATCAGGGTCCTGGGGCATACCGTGGCCCAGGACTGTCTACTCCCTAGCAGATAATCTGTATCTGTATGCACATAAGGAAAGGCCATGATTCTGGTGCTGGGCTTCAGTTTTGTTTTTATACCATCACAAATAAAATAACAGAAGCTAAACAATGATTAATCCCTTCATCCAAGTTATTCCATGATCAAAGTATTTGTTTTAAATTCTAATTTATTTTTAGCCATTTATATGTTGCCTATTTATATCAATTACAAGGTTTTTAAATAATGATGGTAAGGTTTTTTGCCTTTTTTTCTCTTGTGGTATTTTTGTCCTCCCCGCCCCGGCCCCCCAAACCACAGCTGAAATAACTAGGGATGTATGCAATATAGCATTGGACAAAGGAACCTGAAATGATGGTCCTGTGTGAAATTCCTGGTTTCACCATGCTTCTGTCTGTTTTCAAACCGAGAAGAAAAGAGATAATAATTACCACACTTTTTGCACAGAAGTTGTCCTGAGACCCGTGGGTTGGTGGAGGCTGGGTGGAGAAGAGGTGGATTCCTCCATGTTGTGCATAAACCCTATCTTTGGTTGGTTGTCTGCCGGCAGCCTCTGCCTTGGTGCAGCATCCACATCCATGCGTTTTACCCAGGGGATCATAGGAAAAAAAATCTTCTATGCCACACAGCTTTTTTACTGTCTTATTGTGGGTATAACCTGTTTCCTTACAGCTCTGTCAGAAGACTACCTGCTCACTGTCAAAAACAATTTCTTCTAACCTGGGTTAAGATGCATTTGCAGGATGTGGACGGATATTGGCAGGATGCTATTATTACTCCTCTCTGTGTCTTATGACAGACATGACCCCTTGCTCCATGGCAATCCATTTAGCATGTTTGAAACATGCAAGTTTATAGAAAATTACTTTTCATTACACATGAAATATTTAGGCAAGCTAAGTATTTGTTACAGGTTTTTAATTTTTTTTTTCTTTCATTTTGCCAGTCTGTTTATTCCAAGAATACAGGCTACAAGGCTAGTAAGGTACAAAAAGCCAAGCAGTCATTATTCCTTCTGACTATATTTTTAAACAGTAATCTGGTTACTCTTCTCAACACCATTACTATTATTGTTATAATTATTATATAATTATATGTTTAATAATAATAATAATTATTATTGAAAACGTTATTATTACCTTCAAAATTCAGGAGACTATTTTCAAAATAAAATAAATCCCAGCAAAACTTGGAAGAAAGACCAAGAACTCTGTGGAAAGTATTTGTAAATATTTTTCTTTGACTCCTGTAATTAGCCAGGATTAATCCATTTGGTCAACTAGTAACTTCCTCTTCGTCTCTATTAAGGCCTCACACAAAGTAACTCTATTTCTTTGTTCTTTCAGGATCACATAAATTCACAAAAATAAAATTCAAACTATCAGCATGCTGAAAAAGCAACAAGATTAGTAATTAGGAAAATAAAAACCAGTCAGAACAAATTTTGCCATGCCTATAATTTTATACTGTCCATTTCTCTAAAGTAGGCAGGCAACATACAGAACCTTTTAATTCTGCATTTTCTTCTTGGGCTAAGTGTAAATTGAGACTAACAAAGAGGTTACAGTATAGTTTCATAATGCTTTATTCAGTGTTTTACAATCCATCGGGAAGTCATCTGATGGACCTAAGACAAACACTTAATGCAATTTAACTTCACTATAGTGATAGGCTACCTGCTATCCTTCGTGACCTTAAAGACTCACCACTTTAGGCTCCTGCCAATTAACACTTTCCAGGGGCTCCCAGACAGTCTGATTTGGCTCTGATGTGTCTAAGGTCTGAGATAAGGCACTTTTTTTTTTTTTTAAATCCCTCTTCTTTAAGCAGTTTGACTGCCTGCCTATTTAAGCCATCAAGCAAGTTTAACAATTTCACCTCCCATCTCAGACTCAGGGTTATCCAGAAGCTGCTTCAGGTTGTTGCAAGTGTTTGAACTAACCAAGGTGAACAGGCTATTTGATGTGAATGTAAATAAAGGCCATATGGTACTGCTTCTACACTTTTTTACCTATTTCTTTTTTTCCCCCCAAATAGAATCTGGAAGAATATGTGCGAAGGGATCTGCAGTTTGACACTGGCTGCAGTCCATACAGGGTGACTCTGATCTGGATAAGCCATGCCATTTTTTACAAGTCACAACAGCAGGCATGAGGCAGGACAAAGGGACCTCCCATTGGACTACTCAAAATATCATCCAGATAGATGTTAGATCCAACATCTTGAAAGTCACCATGGGTCTTGATCAACATTTGGACAGATCAAGAAAAAATATCAAAGGGCTTAATCTAGGATCACTTGCTGTCCTTATGTTGTCGATGAGGACTTTTCTTCTGTTGAATTCTAATACTTCAAATACTATTTTGTAAATGATAATGTATTTTTAATTTAACAAGATGAAAACCACTGTACATTCTATACGTTCAGTTTTTCATGTGCTATTAGTTTATCTAAATTCTTCTTTCTAATTTTTATGACATGACTGATCTAAATCTCTTGAACATCAAAAAATAATCAGCCTTTTCTAAGATTGGGCTGTTAGTTTTAAATTTAATGCCTCTGAAATGTTGGTTAAATTTAGAGCAGGAAAATTATGTTTAAGGCAATATTAATGATTAGAGTGGGTGGTTTACTGGAGTCATAGAAAAGAGTGTTCTCAGGTTAATTGGAAGTAAATGCATGCTGGTATGAAGGAGTTTAAAAATTCTGGCTTTGCACAGAAGATTAAAACAAAACACCTCAATGTTTAATGGTTTTATAAGTTCTAGTTCAGAAGCCCTGGGTTTGAGCACAGAAGCACAGAAATATGAAAACACTGTTTAGAAATGATTGATTCTGCATTCTAAATTTGTGTATATGAATAAGATTTCTGGCCAAGACCTATGGAGCAATTTAGGGTCCCAACTCTTCCTGAAGCCAAATGGAAAATTAGATTCCTAGATATACCTTTAAGTCTAGTCCCCTACCTTTTTTACTGCCTCATGGAGTGGCAGATACACTAATTTCATGTCAAGCTTTCAACTGTTTAAAACTTTTTCTCAAGTGAAAAAGAAAATAATTAGAGGAAAAATCCAGAAATATTATATTTTGACTATTGCTGTCCAGAGCTATGCAGTAATAGGCAATGAAAATATTGCACACATTAATACGTAGTACCAAGTTGAAGTGTTGCAAAAAAAGAAAAAGGAAGATAATAAGAGCTTGTTTACCTATGTGGCTTGAAATGCTCGTAATATTGTCAGAGAAGGTCCTGAGATACCTAAATCTGAATAGATATTCAAGTAACCTTTGAGCACTATGATGTTTGAGTATATTTGAATTCAACTTTCCGGGTTATTTTCAATTCTAATTAGAAAGGTTTTGTATGATTGGAATAATTGGACTAAAATTTCTGTTTCTAATTGTTTCTTGGACCAAGGCTTATCCATTTAGTCTGGAAATTTCTTTGAAAAAAACACACCTCTGCCCTTTACTACTAGTGTCTTCTTTCAACAATTATAATTGTGCATAGCAGTGACTTACTTGCTTTTTTATTTTGACAACATAGCTTTAAGGACTCATTATTCATAAAGTAGGAGGCAACCTTTGAAGATGATAAGAGCCGTGCAATGTGCTCAGTTCAAGTAGCAAAAATAGTACTTGAATTCAATCTTCTTTCAAGTTTGATCTGCCTCTGAGAATCAGGAATGGTACAATAGAAATTAGGATGTGTATGAACTACCTACAGAAAGACTTGCTGCAAAAGGTTCTGTCTCATCCTTCCCTTGCTCTCTTTTGCTCTCAGAGAACATTTTTCCAGGTTGTTGAATGTGATATATTAAGAATTCAAACTTGGCTCACTAGGATAAGCATAAGAGGCAAGCAACCAGAGAAATAAAAACTTAGTGTATCTCTTTTACCATTTTAATCTTTTAACCTACAGACAATGTTCTATGGCAAACAGAGCTGACCTACATGGGAATTTCAATCAGATGTCAGAAAAAAAACACTCCAGCCCTCATTTCTGATCTAACTAGAAAAAAAATGAAGAAAATAAAATAGATAGAAATACCATGATAGCTACATAGATATCTTGATTAATATCACCCTGTGAAAGTGTAAACAGAACAGAATGCCTTATGTGTCTACTTGATTCAGTGAGGCAATAGCCTTGTAGTTTGTTTATTTTTTATTTCTTCCATTTGCTGTCTTGTGTTTATTTTACATTACAGGACATTTATTTTGCAGGAGGAACTGTTCCTCTTATATCATTTTTCTCTTGTGGTATCATACTGTGCATGTTATGTTTATTCATGAACAGTGAAACACATTTCCTGGGCACTAAGGAATGTATTAGTTTAGACCAAGTCTCAGTCTATGCTTAAGTCCATTCCTGTTCATAATAATTTACTTAAAGGGACTTAAGCATTCATATAAGCTAATTATGTGCTCAAGTGTTTTGTTTTATAGACATAAGTGTTCTATTTTTCATAAACTATGTACTGAAGTTACTGAGTTTGGTATATTAGCCTCACCTTATTATTAGATATTCCTTACAACATGATTATATACAGCTTCAACAGGGACATATAGGGAAGTCCTGTGTGCAAGAGTAAGTTTCAACATTAAGTCAAGGAAGGACCAAACTATAAATCCTCCCTACTATTTGAATGTTACTCGTTTTTCAGCTAAGTAGATCCACCTACAAATTTCATGGAGATGCCATCCCAAACTATATTTTTATTTGCCTCTTCTGTTTAGGTTGTATCACATGGAAGTATGGTTATTTAATAGAGCTGATGAAAATTCTGTTTCCAGGTTCTCCAGAGAATGGAAACAGAGGTTTCAAGAACCATGAAAGTGAGTGCTTCTGCAAAATCAAATAATTTGTAGATTTCTTATTGTACTCCCTCTGCAAATTTTGCACAATACCAAATGTCACTGAGTACACAATCAACCAGGAACCCTCTAAAACCGCCTAAGACAGTCGTTATGGAAGACGGGAGTTTAGAGGTAGCTAACAGTCACTGTCTTTGCATACTTCTTTAATATAGTAATATATTCTGGCATTCTTTTGTGGCTGATTAGGATTATAGAGTAGCTATAATTTCAAAACAGTTCAATGGGGAGCAGAAGAGTGGGTTTAGATCCAGGACTTTTATCTTTGGATTTGCCCAAACAAAAGCAGGACAAATTTATATCATCTTCATTGTAATTGGCTTTTAATCAAAAGTGATTTTAACATAAATATTGAGATTTTTGTTCCTGAAGCAGCATGACTGTTTGCATTTCCCCTTGAAGCAGGATGTAAGTGCAAATGCCATTCGGCTGGAACACTGACAGCCAGCCAAACTCTGAGGGCCATGACCCCACCGAAACAATTATTTATGCTGAGGAAAAACGTGCAAGTAGCTTCCAATGAAGAAAGTAGAAAAGCAGCACTTTGTAACAAATATGTAACCTCTTAGTTACAATCTAAGATAAAAACCAATGAGGCAAACAATTTTTCATTCAAATGATCATTCAAAAGGTTCCATCAACAGCTAGGACAAACACAGCCTTACTAATATAAATAATAGAACTAATATAAAACTTAAAAGTGAGTGTGCAGCCCTGCACTGAGTAATACAGTTCCCCCAGATCAGATCTTTGGGGGAAATTTAAAAGCTAGTTTGTCACATGGACTCTCTAGGCACCAGCCTAACCAAGGTAGGATGAGGCTACTCTTCTCTCTCCTATCTGTGTCAGCAACACAACCAGAGTTGATGGCTGGAGAGAAAAGATAAGAATAGAGTGAGTTGAACAAAGGCTATTTAGTGTTACTTGCTATCAAAACACAGCTGAAATAGCACATATGCTGCTATAAACCAAAAAAAAGCAGAGAAAGAGTGTTGTTTAAGTATGGTGGCCAGGCTGTATTTTGCCGACAGGTATGACTTCACTTTATTTACCCTCTGAACTGATCCTAAGCAAGGCATTTGCAGAATAGAAGTGTACCTGAAAAATCATAAACTCAGAATGATTTAATAAGCTTTCTGAGAGGTAGGTAGTGCTAGTCCAGTTCAAGCATAAACCAGCTCAGTTCATGGGCAGAGGTGAACAAGACTCAATCAAGTCACCGTCTGAGCCAAAATGTCTCTGAGGATTTTCTCTGGAGGAAGTAAATCTATTTCAAAGTTGTATCAAAGGAGGAAAAACCGTAATAATAATAATAATAATAATAAAAAATTCAATGTAGGCAAATGCAAAATGATAAATTTAAGGAAAACCCACAGGAGTTACACATACACCATAAAGAACCCAGCATCAGGTATCACTTAGGGACAGACTGTGGCCTCATAGTGAATAAATACTTTTTTATGAGCATTAGTTCAGTGCTCAGGGACATGTGCAATGTTAGGGAGTACTAGGAAGAAACTGAAAAACTAAAAGCCATGGAAAAAAATATGTTGCCAATTTATTAATCTATGATGCACTCATAGTGTGGAAAACATAGGAACTCAGGTCACAGTATTACAAAAACAATAGCGAAGAACTTGAGAAAGATACAAAATATTATTAGAGTTGAAGAACAGTTTTGTTACAGGGAGAGATGCATCAATGTAATACTCGCAAGCTTGGAAGCAAGACAACTGGGGAAAGAGGGAGGAACACACAGAGAAGGGAATGGATAATACTGATGAATTACAACTATTATCTACAATTTTTAATAGCAGAAACCCCAAGGGGCACAAAAAGGAAGTTATCAGGTGGAAGCTTTAAAACAAGCAAAAAGAAGCTTGTTTCACACAGCACATAATTAAAATGTGTCACATATTGCCAAAGGATGTTTGGATGCCAAACTATAAATGTGTTTGAAAAATGAGTAGGCAAATTCACAGAAGAAAATTTAATTGAAGTCTACCAATCACAATACTGAGGATAAAACACCCAGCTCAGGAAGTCCATAAAGTGGTGATTTGTCACAAGATAGGATGAATATAGTGGGGTCAGAAGGAGAATATAATGATGGAAATATCATTGTGCTCCTTTTTGTGCATTGCATTGAAGAATTAACTACCCATCTTCTCTAAAGCATTGCACAACATGGACCAAAGAGTTTACCTAGCAGGCTCTGCATATACCTGAAACAGTCTTACCATGGAATGCATTATTTGGGAACTGCAAAAGATGTGCAAGCTTACCTGACATCATTAATAAAAATGTTAAAGATATCTGTTATGAAGAAATTATATCAAATATATTCTAACTGAAAATGGATGCACACATTCTAACTGCAGGATAAAAACAGTACAAAAATAACCCCTCCTGCATAAGAAAGAAAGAGGTCATCATATATACATATCAGTCAAATTTTATGCATATATGTAAAGTTATTTTTAAGATAATAGAGTCTTCGTTTAAATTAAACAAGGCTTTTCTTGTTAAACAGCAGTGATACTTATGCTAAAATATATCAGTTGATTCATACATTCAGTGATTATATTAGCCACTGTAATAGTCTTGTTTAGAAAAATATTTTGTTGTAAAGTCAAGATTTGTTAAAAACATATAGAGGAAGAGAGGAATTAAGGCTGATGGTTGTTAAACAACTATTCTTTTTTCCTGGATAAGAGTAATGCAGTGGTTTGTTATATGGGCTGCGTGAGATGTATGATGTCTTTAATACCAATTTTCTTACTTTCAAAATGGTTGAGCAGGTAACTTACATGGACTTGAGCAATTCACTGCGTGGTAAACCTGTTTCTAAACCTTTTTGAGTTTTGAAATTTGTAGAGGGAATTGTAGAGACCCATACAACAAAGACCTTAAATTATATGTGTGTATATATATGTGTGCATGTATGTGTGTACAGATACGCATATATACATGCCTTTTACAATGTTCTCTGGATTGTATGTTGCCCAGGTTAAGCATGGGTGTTAAGGGCTTTGCTAAATGAGAACCATCAGTGCACACAATCTTTAATCAAAATTCCTACAGAAATATATGTGAAGTTTTATCTCACTAATGTTTATATGAGGCTATTGTTTTGCAACAGTGTAAAATATCCCAAGGAATTAAGACTCAAATATTGATTTTAATTTAATATTTTCTTTTTTTTAAATGCATTGAGCTAAATCCTAATACCTGTAATTCCAGTATAACCCAAGGTCCATTGAGGTGATGGACCTGGGAGCCAATCCTGAGAGCAGGGTTTGGCCCAGACCTTACAAAATATGGTAAATTTTGGACAACCTCAATGCAAAAACTTTCAATATCACACAGATTATATGTGTAAGAGCATTAATCAAAGTGTGTATGAAAGACATACTATTTGTAAAAAGGGGGTTGTAGCTGTAACTTCCTATATGTGGGCCTGAAAATTTATTGTACAATTTACGTGTATATCCACTATTTCTCTAATGAACCTTGGTTGTTTGGCAACTAGGAACAACTAAGCTAGCAAAAATCAATCTAAATGCTCTATCTTGCTAAATCTTCATAATGAGTACTGTAAACCGAAACATAGTTGCAATAAGACACAAATCTTAAAGTTAATTAGTATTTTAGTGCAGTTGTTTATCATCTTGACATAACATCTAAAGAGTTTAGGTGATAGATTTGTTCCCAGCTATAGGTCTAAAATGCAGCCTGACAATGATTGTATAATTAAAATTCCATTTACTACATAGTCTTTTACCTCTGTCATGAAAGGGAAACTGTATTTGTGATGATTCCATAAGGGAAACCCATGAATTGTCTTGCTGTTACTCCAAGAAGAGGTAGAACATGGTTTCCAACAGACTAAAGTCACACCAGAATAACTAGGTAGATTCTACATTATGGGATTATTATGATTTGCTTCCTTGCTGGGCCGTGCAACTGTCTCCAGATTTGTTATTCCCTTGGTAATACAGGAGACATAGAGACATATACAGGCTGTGAACACTATTCCATTTCAAAATAGCTCCTCCATGGAACACGTTAGTTTCAGAATCAGCTTTTAGTCAGTTTGTGTTTTAGCAGAGATATGTTGAGCACTTGGCTGATTTTTATTTTTTTTTTTTTTTTCATCTGAGGCAATGTCTATATGAAGCATTTACACTTAATCCTGGCTAATGTTTATTCCTCAATTTAAAAACATATAAATTTTCCCTTCCATACCTTAAAGACGTGTCCTTCACAGAAAACAGGTCTTTGAGGTGGCAGTTCACACTCCTCTCTCCTCTCTTCTGAGAACTGGACCCAATGAAGTGGATATGGAATGTTTCCAAGACATAAATACTAAGGATGTCACGAGTTTTTTTCTAATGTGTGATTTCAATGCCTTACTTCAACCAAAAATCACAAAAGGTTACGCTGTGCTCCTTTTTCCTTTCATGCACGAGCATTTGTACAAAGTAGAAAACCAGCAGTAACTTACGATGCTTTAACCGCTAAAACAGCTAATGGACTCTGAAGGGAGCATAATGGGCTGAACACTGTTCTGCTAACCTGCTCCTTGTCCCCACTGCCCTTGACAGCAACAGAGGTCTGCACAGCAGCTGTACTGTGACTGAGCAATGCATTGCTGCTTCCTTTGCCCTCTGCCTGGCTCTTTGGATCTCCTTTGTGGGATTTGCATACAGCCCTTTGTGAATTCTTCTCAAATGTATTTTAAGTACAGTAGAATTCTTTACAATTTGTCAGGAATACACAACAAAGATGCACTAATACCTAAGAGCTTCAGTGGAATACAAAGGACTTGCCTTTGGGATGCCTGATTTACTTTCCTTTTTAAGGAAAGTGTTATACAGTACATCATTCTGGCTGGCATCACACTGGATGTCTGTCAGAAGCTACCTTTTTTAACTGTCAAACCATCAAATTAATTGCTTTGTTCTGAATGTGGGTTGGGTGATGACATACTTTTTTTTTTCTTTTTTTTTTTTCTTCATTTAACCTGCTGATGAAGGAGCTAGATGTTTGGAAGACAAATATAGACATTTTTGAGAAGGACAAAATGGACATTACAAGAACTGAAAAAGTAATCATGTTTATATCCTTATGAGGTAAGTAAAACTATACTGAAATAGTAGAACAAGTGCAGGCATCTTGCCAGCATACCACTCAGACTGCAGCACAGCTCTTTTAAAACTTTGTCAAGTATTTTGGCACTGAGAAACTGCTGACAAATTAATATGTTTATGTGCTGCATGCAGCATCTATTTTGGACTGTAGTGCCGCACTAAACATATTTTCCCAAATACACTCAATTTAACAGATTTTTTTTCCTCTGGGAGGTTTCCTTATCTACCTTAAACTATGCAGGAAGGTTTTTCTTTCAACTGTTTTTTATAAATATTTTAAATTAGCAATTCATTATTCAGTCCTGTAGGGGCTTTAGACACTGCAATAATTGTTTGTAATTCTGCTGTATGGGATATAATTTTATCAAAAATGCAAAACTATTTAGGCAACTGGAAACTTTAGGATGGTGTTCATTATGGATATACAAGAGTGGTTCTCTAAAAGTGAGGTTTTGTTTTCCTTGCCAATTTAAAAAATTGCAAACAAAAAAGCTGTTACCACTGGACCAATAAAGCTATATACACAAATGCAAACACTTTATCTGTATACATATATATACCCGCACACATTTGTGTGCATATATTTCATTTAAAGTGAAAATGCTTCCAAGCAAAATGCCTTATTTATATTATGCTAAAAGGTATCTCTAATGAAAGAAAATAAAGGAAATGAAGGGCTAAACTTAGATGCTGTAAATGCGGTGAGAACAATGCCCTTCTTTAAATGAATAACCTAGTACTCACAACTCCTATCCAGACTGCAGGAAACTGAATTAAATTCTTTCTTCTCTCTGATAAAATTTGAGTCTAGTTCACCCAAGCTGAAAAAAATGTTGTAAATGTCCTGGAAAAGGGTACAAATAGGGAAAGAGAAGAAGATTCATTCAGTCTCCTCTCTTCATATTGTTGTACTCTCTCTATACTCCATACACTTTCACTGTGCGAGTGTGTGTGATGTGTAGGCTGAACACACATCGTCTGGTGTCTTGGGACGCTGGCCCAGTGCCTTGAATAACCCCTATAATGAGAATAAGGCTCCCTCATTGCTGGTCCCCTGGACAGCCCATAACATGTCACTGTGTATGGATCCAAATCCTCTGGCCACAGGACAGACTTGTATTGTCTCCCAGCATAAATGATATCGTGAGCTGAAAGCTGAAAAAAGAAAATACAGATTTTGTGAAACTCCATTCTCCCCCCAAATTTTAGGTGAAACTGGTAGATCTAACACAAATAATTAATATTTTTTTTGATTTAATGAAAACTGCATTTTTAATGAATAAATTATTTATGAAAAGTAAAGCATTAATTTCATTCCAGACCAAAGACAACATGCATCAACAGCATAGGGTTTTTTTCTTATGCCTGACATGGCAAAGCATTACTACCATGCTAGTAATGATAAGGTTGATTTACATTATTTAACATTTCTAAATTCTAAAGTTCAGAGTCTATTTTGGACGATCTGAATAGAAGTACATTATAGGTGCTCTCATACCAAAACCCCTCAATGATGACTATGATTCAATGCAGTAACTGACACGCTGTATCACCCCTTATTACAATGTCAATCATTTTTCCAGCACTAACCTTCTTTCAGATTCTTACAAAACCAGCAAATAGGCATGTCAGCAGAAGACGGCAATGGACACTGTCCTCCAATGATACTATTTAGGATAAGAAAAATACTTTTCCAGTAAATGGCTGCATCCACATTCTGAGAGCTCCTTGGGGTGCCTATAACTATCCAAAACCTGATTGTGCCTTTCTCAATTTACCCACTCACCACTAAAGGTTGGCATGTTAATTATCTTTCACTAAATGACTTCAGAGAGTAGGAAATACCTGTGTTTGGAAATGCTCAATGGGAAAAGGCCATCAGTCTTTTTCCCCCTTCCCTCCCAGTCCTTTGAATGCTAAGCCAGAAAATAGTTGCCAAATCTATTTTTTTGATTTGTGTTCCCAAATCTGTCAAATTCTAACAAACCAATGTGTGTATTTGTATCTTATTAATACTATTCTTGCAATGCACTTTAGTGGCATGAAATTGTGCTTAGAGAAGTGCTAATATAAAGTAAAACACAGTTAACGGGGCACTGAGGAAGGCAATTAATGCTATTTAGCTCCCTTTGTAAATGCCTGTTTACTTCCAAGAGCAACTAGTGTTAATGTTAGAGTGTTAAACTGAAGATGTGACCCATCCTCATAAAGATACATTTACAACCAGTGAAAGAAAAAAGAAAGAAAAACCCTGGGAACATCGTGTTCTCTGATAAATTGGTAGGTAGGGAAGCCCAAATAAAGATATCAAGGAAGATCTAAAGTGTGTGTTCAAACACAGTCTTATTATATCAAACAGGAAAACAAAACAAAACAAAACAAAAAAAAGTGTTGCTGGAAAACCTTGTAGTAACTAATGCAAACAAAAGAGAAGCAGAAAATTGATAAGAAAATAGAACTAACTGGCTTGATTAGATCAGTTCTATTAAAAGCTCTGGAAGACAATAAATGATTCAATAGAGGTAATCTGCAGTTCAGGTTTACTCAGTAATCCACTGGAGGCCTTTGTCAAAATCTTTTGACAAGCTAATTAAAAGGAGACAGTTATGCAGCACAGAGTATTTACCTCCGTGAAATGAATCAACTCATCTTCAAGTTTCCATGTCTATATTTTCTTCTTAGCAGTGTCACAGTGACCTTTCTGGATACCATAAATAAACTCCTCCTTCATTGTGATAGCTTGAGAGTAACATGCTATTTGACTGTACTGTTTTGGGGAGGATTTTTGATGTTTAAGTAAAAATATGGAGAAAATACTGTATAATAAAATTCCAGGTAAGCCTTAACAGATGATATAGTCTACATGTATCTTTCTATCTTATAGCTAAGGAAAACATCCTGAAAAAAATATAATAAAATTCCAAATAGTCAGAATATACAATGAGAATACTTAAGCATCTTAAGAGACTATGATGACAACATATTTCATTTAATATTTATTTATGTCTTGAATGATTCCTAATTTGACTGGAATAACATTATTTCCTCATGTCATTTTTAAAAAGTTGTTTAGAAAAAAATAAATTAAAAATCCTAGATCAAATCTTAACTCAATGCTCCACATGTTTGTTTTAGGGTTATAAAGATCTTAGATATTTTCATCCCCTCTCAAAAAATTTATGATTTTTATGATCTGTCTCAGAAAGGATCTATGAAGTCCTTATTTGCTTTATTCCGCCAATGACAATACTGTGTGTATTGCTCATTTATTTATTTCTGTGTCACGTAAAAGAGTTGTTATTCTGCATTATTCCCCCCAAATTTCCAGGCATTCTCAGTGTGAGCGGCATTCTTTACTTTACAATTGCAGGTTTGTTTCTGCCATCTTTGACAAATTCTACATGAAATTCCATTTCTACAGTGGAAGTAAGTTGATAACCAAGGCTCTAGTTAGTACTCTGTGATTGACTCACTATACAACCGTCCCTTTTCTGCACTTCACTTTGTGCATCGATAGAAAGAGGCTAATTATGCTTGCACTAGAAAATCTTTTTTGAGTATGTGAATGGTAAAACACTTTGATGATTTAAGCCAAAGCTTGTTTTTCAAAGCTGGGACAGATTTCTAAAAACCACAGAGTTCCAAGGGATACGTGCAGAATCCATAATAACGTGTCCGGGTGCTGCAGCAGTGAAGTTAGGGCCAGTAAAATCTACAAAGTCTGTTCTTAAAGAAGAAGAAAAAAAGGTAATAGTCTCCAGAGGGAGCTGCATATAGCAACCAAAAGAGACCTCATAAGTGCACCTACAACCTCTGCACTCCTTCAATAGGACAGCTTTTATGTAGCATAGTTCATAGCGGTATTTTGGAGAGAACAGGTTGGGGTCAGTCTACTTTCTTTCAGTAAACTGTTAGCTAGTGTTAAGTGGCAGGTAAATGGCATTGTTTTGTGGTGTTTTGGGGAATATTGGTTTATGCCACATGTCCCCTCAGGTAGAGAGCTATCAGTCCCACATTTGAATTAATGCAGAGCTCTGAAAAGGGTAAATTAATGCAGATGGTGCTTTCACTGTAACTGACTCTTCTGTTAGAGTCTATGGATGTTCCCACTTTAGCATTTTATTTCATAAAATAGAATCATACAGTCATTTAGGTTGTGAAAGACCTTTGAGATCATCAAGTCCAACTGTTAACCCAGGTCTGGCAAGTCCATCACTAAACCATGTCACTAAGCACCCCATCTACGCATATTTTAGATACCTCCAGGGGTGGTGATTCAACTGCCTCCCTGGGCAGCCTGTTCTGATGTCTGACCACCCTTTCAGTGAAGAAATTTTTCCTAATATCCAATCTGAACCTCCTCTGGCACAACTTGAGGCCATTTCCTCTTGTCCTGTTGCTTGTTACCTGGGAGAAGAGACTGACCCCCACCTGCCTGCAGCCTCCTTGCAGGTAGCTGTAGAGAGCAATAAGATCCCCGCTGAGCCTCCTGCTCTCCAGGCTAAACAACCCCAGTTCCCTCACCCACTCCTCAGAAGACTTGTGCTCCAGACCCTTCACCAGCTCCACTGCCCTTCTCTGGACACGCTCCAGCACCTCTACATCTACCTCTAAGTGAGGGGCCCAAAACTCGACACAGGATTTGAGGTGCAGCCTCACCAGTGCTGAGTACAGGGGGACAATTGTGTCCCTAGTCCTGCCGGCCACACTCTTTCTGATACAAGCCAGGATGCTGTTGGCTTCCTTGGCCACCTGGGCACACCACTGGCTCATGTTCAGCTGGCTGTCAGCCAGCACCCCCAGGTCCTTTCCCCCAGGCAGCTTTCCAGCCACTCTGCCCCAAGCCTGTAGCATTGCATGGGGTTGTTGTGACCTGATTTTGGTCCAGGAGTGAGATTTTCAAGCTGATCTGTCACCAGTTGTCACCTCTCCCAGAGTCAGATAAGGACATACAAGCTGGATTCCTTCTGGACAACACCTAACCAGTGTGTGTGTGCTCAGAGCACACCTCAGATGCTTCTAGGGCCAGCAGGCGTGCAGTCCTCTCAGTGGAATGAGTCTGAAGCACCACTGTCCTCCCAAACCCATGTAGGGGGGATATTATGTCCCCGTCAAGAAATGTTATTTGCATATACTAGACCTGCGTATACTGGAAAATCTAGATCTGCATATACTGGAAAAAAATGCTACCTGGTGGTGTAAGACATAGCCTGTTTTAACACTGAGAACTGCCAATGTTATCATCTTCTCACACAAGAATACATGCCACATTTCCTTACAGTACATACTCTCTTACACAAGTCGAAAAGCAATTATTTCATAGATCTATTGTAAAATAGAAACAGTGACTGAGCCTTTAATTCTGTGACACTAAAGAGTAATATGTGTATGTGTGTTGGAAATTGTACCAGTTGCATCCTTGTTCTGTTTTTATTATTTGATTTTGGAAGGACTTCTTTTTTATTATATAATTTAACATATATAAAGAAAAGTCTTCTTTGCTTAAAACCATGACATATTTTTAAGTAATTTACTAGTCTATTCATCCTTGGTAATTTAAGCCAGCCTGATCTAGCATAGTGTATCATTCCTGTGAAGATACCTGTGTATTTTATATCAGCTCCCAAAATTGCTGAAACAACATTATTGTCATTTTAATTCCATCTGTCTTAGATGTTCTCAGTCTTACATAGATTCAAATTTGCATTTTGCAATCTTCAGGGTCTATTCTGTAATAATTGACTTACATTTCTATTTTCGGTTTTTGTTGACTGGCATTTTATCCCTATTTTAAGGTATGTTTAATGTGTTCTTGTTAGATATGTGAAAAACTAGAACACTCTTATCTTAGTGAGACATCATAATTTGATACACAGCTCTGTGCACTACAGAGATCATCAGCATTCCCTGCATTTCTTCACTGGGCAGGGGAAAATAAATAAAAAGTGAATATTATTCTCATAGAAACTGGAGCCTGTCCTTTAGATACACACTTGTACTCCTTATTAATGCCAAACAAATTGATGTTGCCATTGCTCCATTCCCCTTTTTTCTCTGATGGTGCCTGAGGGTGCTTCCAGAGAGGCTTCATCTCACAGCGTAGCTGGCTGGGAGATGGTATGCAGCGTGCGAGCGTTCAGGGGCTTTATTCATGAGCTTAGCAGTTACCACATCGCACATCCTAGCCTATGATCAGTTCTCATGAGACATTGCCAAAAAATCATTAACTTATTTTCCCTGCACAGTTCATTTGTATGCTAAGTCAGCAAACGATCCTTATTTCAACAAAATGTCCAGGAGTGAGGGTCGTCTTTACCAAGTTTTGTATTCTAAAAGTTTAATCAAAACGACGGCTGGTCACTTTGGCTATTCCTGTGCTTAATGGAGAGAACCAAGAATTCTGAGAGGGTAAATCCTATCATGTACTTTAGACATCTATTTTAAAATGGGATAAATTCCTTCTGGAGATGTGTCTCTCTTTCTATAGACAGAACACAGATGCCAAGGATGGGATTAATCTAATGTTTATTAGTCACTAAAAAGTTAGTTGATTAGATTCAAGATAATTATTCCAGACTCTCTGTATAAAGAAATAAATAAATGAAGAAATACAAGCAAGGAATCAGCCTAAGGCATCGTGCCTGTGAGGTGAAATGACTTCTGGAAATGCTGTTTTCTCTGGTTTGTGTAAAGGAAGACTAACTTTGACTACCTTATACAAACAACTTTCAGTAGTTTAAATACACGTGAAATGAGTACCCTGGTACGTGAATGCCTTCCCTGACAGCACTTAGGTCTGTGGGTAAGTGGTTTATGGAACAGGAGTGCCTGCCATTTGTAGTTATTCCGGGGTCTAGCCGATGTGTGATACTCTATATACAGTAGATAAATGTACATATTTTGGCATAATGTCCAGCGCAGCTTCTTTTCTCTCTAGATACCCACAGACATTATAATTGATTAAAAAATTATGAAAGTATTTTCTGGGTTTTGGCATGGATGACATCTCAATGATTTTCTATGACAGTGAATTTTCCTGGCTGACCACACATTGACTTTAAAAAAAAATATTAAATTCTTCTAATTATGTTCCATTCTACTGACTTTTAATTACATTGAAAGACTCCCTGTGTTATGGGATCATTATGTATTATGCCACTGCTACTCTGCCACAGGATAATGAGGGACTTCTCAGTTCTGAATTTTAGTGCCTTGGCTAAATCTCTTCTAACTCAGATCAGTTCAGCATTAAATAATATTAGGCTTTGTAATTTCTCTTAAAAAACTAGGTCTGCCATAATGCTTACCCGACACCTTCATCGATCATCTCCAGATTTTTTGTTTGGTACAAGACACACTGATTTCAGGCATCTAAAAGTGAAAACTCTAAGTCTAGCATATTGGGCGATATGTCTATGTAGTTCCTAATATGAAACAGTATTTTTTAAAGGCAATCACTTCATGCAAAGATGCTATCTCTGTGTTTTCTCTAGGTTATTATCAAACACAGGTATAGCAGTACTCTCTTGAGACAGAACATGTATTTTTTCTTAAAAGTTTGAAAGAGATGTAGATCTTAGAATTAGGATATTTTTTGTTATTTGTCTTCCTGCTAATTGTTTCTGAGAGATTTAGTTCAAAATTATAATTTCATTCCTCCATAATTTAATTTGATGAGAATTGCTAAGCTTTGGTTTCTTCC
This sequence comes from Ibycter americanus, assembly GCA_035590275.1. Lineage (NCBI taxonomy): Eukaryota > Metazoa > Chordata > Aves > Falconiformes > Falconidae > Ibycter > Ibycter americanus. The sequence continues at coordinate 2,393,818 of JAVJGI010000062.1, forward strand.
AGGGAACACTTAATAGGGGCTAATGGAAATAACTGCACATTAAAAAGATTATTTTGAAGGTAGGAACTAAACCTTATGATAGACTCTTTTTTTTTTTTTTTTTTTTTAATCTCCTATTCTTTGGTAACCTTTAAAAGAGTGTAAGGCAAGTTGATCTCTCCTTGTTGATCATATTGTACTTTCTTATTTTACTAAACCAGTGTTTTAGGGCTTTCCAGTCTGCGTTTCACCTACCAGAAAGGATGTTTTTTTCCCCCTGTAACACAGCTTACCTTCTTATTTCCCTTTCTCTACAGGAGTTCAGGTCGTAAAACAAAACCCTACACGATTAGCCACTAAACTGGACATAGCTCTTACCCTGACACTTTTTCCTAAGATACTAAAAATCCTTTAGGTGGCTCTATGGTTGTTTTGCCTATATGATCAAATCACTGTTGCCTAATTTTTATTCTAGGGTTTTTTTGGCTTTTTTTTCTTGCCCCCTCCCCCGATCAAAAAACCTCCTATAAACACAGGACACAGCCTACTTTCCATGACGTCTGCACAGGTTAGCGTTATTTCAAAAATGTAAGATAAAACCCTCAGTTTCTATAGTTCTTTCAATGTGGCAAAATGTATCTTCTGGCTTTTGGTCTTTTAATGCAGGTCTCAAGTTTCTTGGAGAGCGCTGTGTTTTGCAGCCTGCAGTACACAGGACATGTGAAACAGACACTACGTTCCACTTCTGCACTATGAATCTAAGCATCTCTTTCCTGAAATTTCAGATGACTGTGTTCAACTGTGTTCAATTAACCAGCTATGACCCTCTAGTCTTCTGCTTCTTTATATTCAAGCCCTCCCATTTTCTCAGTCAAGTCAACATGAGTTTTTGAAAGTAATTTCAGCAGATTAAGACACATAGGCTTGGGACAAATGTTAATGTAAAACCTGTAGTGCTAAATCCTGTGAGATTGTGGCCACAGAATCACTCACAGGAGGTGTTTGGCACTTGGGAACAGTGCTCAGCATCTTAATGAAGTACATAAGCCCTCATCACACAAAAGCCAATATTTGCACCTAGTTTTCACAAGAGAAATTGATTCTGTAGAGCTGAATCTGCAAGTAGAACTGTTTCTGTAAGAACTCATGCCAGGAAAAGATTCTGGGTTGGTTTTTTTTGCTGTATTGTGTGTGTATGTACACACTTGGCAGGCTTCTCCAAGGAAGTGTGTTCTCACATCAAGCAACTGCATCACAAAGATGTCAATAGGCATCCCAGAGTAGCCTAGCATCTGAAATGTTGTAGCATCTTCCTCTTCCTGATTAGTCTTTCAGTATTTGTGGAAGATCATCCTCTGGCAAGCAAAATAAAAGACAGTGTTAGATAAAAGGCTTAGCACACAAGGAAAGACAAATGATGAAATGGAAAAATGATGAAACTCCTTTAACAATTCATGTGAAGTTGATCATAACATATGAAGTGTGTCAATCTTGTTTCTGGATATGTCAGCACCTTCCAGGATAATGATTTTTTTTTTTTTTAATATATATATTTTCTAAACTTATGGCCCTGTTGAGGGTCTCAGTAAATACTGATAAATTTATTATAGGGAGAAGTGATTCTGGTTCTTACTGATCAAGAGACAAAGGGGCAGGTCTCAAAGGATATATCTCCCTATGTCAGGGCCCCTCTAGCCCTACAGAAGGGATCTCCTACCTTATGGTGATGATGGCTCATGGTCGTATTACAGAATTGTATAGGAAGGTTATCTCAGCCAGAAGAAGCAAAGCAGCTCTTTCTGAAGGGTATGGCCTAAGCCATCACAGAAAAAAAAGGCTGAAATTGTGAACACTGACAAGTGGTAGATAGCTGTGTTTAAGTACATGTGTTAATGTACAAAAATTAACTCCTGAACTCTCAAGCACAAGCCTCCTACTTGCTAGCTGCACCTGGTGCAGGCTGCTTGTAAAATTTTATATCACTTAGGCTGAAAAAAAAGTGGCACATCACAAACCATCCAATTAATAAAGAGACATGAGACAGAATCACCGATGAGGAGGTTGATCACATGTTGTACTTCTGTATGTAGACTAATATAGCTAGGAAAATAAAGTCCTTGGGTGCTGGAAAGAGAGTTCTTAAGAGGAAGAGATGTCAGAAAGAAGAAAGGGGCTTGGAAAGAAGAAGGTAAAGATCGTGGCTGGAGGAAAGATCCTGGAAATGAAGGAAGATCTTGGACATGAGAGATGCATGAAGAGAAATGCCAGGGTATGGCCAGGGACCTTAACCAGTGACACCTGAAATGGGCAACTGCAAGCAGTGGCATGACAGGAGCCAGCATGGCTTTCTGTGCAACCATCCAAAACCAGCAGTGACCTCCCTGCCGATTGCAGGGAAGTCAAAACATAATGTGGCAGGTGGAAGCAAGTTAGTGAGTAAAGCTCTCACCTTGTTGGCTCCTAAGTAAACACCAAAATCCAGATCTGTTGCAGAAGGACTTTTACTCTGGACTTTTGCATGTGGCAAAGGCACAAGAATACTGACCTGAAAAATTTGTTGAAATGGTGCGAGTGAAAAGGGCTTTTGATCAAATCAAATGAAGTCTGATATAAACAGAGAATGATAGAATGATTGCCTTTCTCTTTTTTATAAAGAGAACCTCTGAGCCCTCCCTAGCAGAGACCTCTCTACCTTTTCCTAACCCTGAATACTATGACAGCATGTTGTTCCTTTGCTTAGCTGTCTCCAAATGCAAGATCAGAGCAGTATATTTTTAACTGAATCCTTCCAATGATGACCTAGGCCTTGACTCAGTTGCTCATCTTTTGGAAAATTAGGGTAGTATTTGTTTAGCTCTTAAAAAGATTTTGGCTGTATTCATGGTTTGTGTGATCTGGACCAATCTTATCAGGACAATTTTTTTCTGTATGTATTCCTTTTCTGGGAACATGCGATAGCTACAGTTATGTGTGGGATGGCTGGGTGGTCCCTGCATCCAGTAAAATATTCAGGTCCACAGAGTAGCAGCAGGTTTGGAGAGGACTGTTTGGTCCCTGGTAGGAACACTCTTGAAAATGGAATCAAGGTTACACTCATCTTGTAAACAGACAAACAAGGGACAGTTCAAACATTTTTTTGGCTTACGTATAGAAGCATTTTGCTCTTTAGTGCAAAAACGGGAATTTCTGAGTCTAACTCTAAAGCCTGCTCAACTGAGTTATGCCAATGTAGTCATGACAAAGTAGTGAAAGATCCATCAGCTCCACCCTCCTCAGGTTTCTCCATGTGAGGGAAGTCTGTCAGGCCACAGTGCTAATGTAGAGCAAAGACATTTCTCTTCTTGATAATAAATCCTTCAAAATTTCAGGCTGAAGTATGAACCACTCCTGTAATTTCAACTGTGCAATATTTAGAGGGTAAAATAAGAGCACAGTTAATAAATATATAATTCTAAGCTCCTTACAATGTTATAAGACATGAAAACCTGTTGTCTTTACATAGAAAGTGTAATACCTATGGCAGCAAAGTAGTTGCTGATAGTTAGAAGATGTTTTGTTTAGTAAACTTTTATAAACTGTCAATGCAAAAGTATGGATTTAGTCTGTACCTCTGCCAGGCACTTGTAAGTCACATTAAATAATTTCATGAGTCAGGTGAGTGAGGTCAATCCTGTGGCTGTAGACAGTATAACCAAAGTCTTGTAGACCTAAACAGTGAGGCCTCTGGATCTTCTGCAACCAGGCATAGTGCCTAATAGTTCCACATCAGAAGAGAGAAGGCAATACAGAAACTTCTGGTTTTGGCTTATTCTTCATGAACATGCATGCATATATTTTTGAACCAAGAATATGTTTGCCATAGCACAAACCAGATTTATTTTGATTTATATAATCTATGATAATATCACTCACCATTTTTTAATATTATTATCAAGGGATTCTTGAAATCTTCTAGATACAGCCTTGATCCATAGTCACTGGTTTGACTAACCAGCTATGGACCCAACACTTGTTAGTAACTCTGCAAAACCAGACCAATACTTGCATGTAAAAGACAACAAAAAGAAAGCAAAGCCTTAAATTAAAAAATAAAAGGGATTCTAGTTATATCTAGATAAATCTGTTTCACACACACAGAGCACATTTGCCTATATACATTAATTTATTATTTTGCCTGTGCTTGTGATCCTTTAAGTTTTAGTCTCGGTGAAACTTGGAGGCTACTTTGACTTGTACAAATGCAAATTTTAAGCATCCAGGTTAATTCCTCACGGAGATTTTATATACCATATGACAATGACAAAGCATAGGACTCAATCCCTCAGCAAAATTTTAGCATGGAGACATTGAAAGAGCCAGCCAGCTCATAACAATTACTGCACATACAATTACTTTCCAGGAAAGTGACAGGAGAACTTTAAAATTTAAACTCAGCAAATAGCTAATAAATCTTTCAGATGAATAATTTTTTAAAGAAAGGAGCCTGAAGCAAGCTCTGGGTGGCCTAAGAAGGAATAAATTAACAATCTTTCTTATCTACTGTCCTAATCTAATCTCTTACCTGCTCCAAATAGTTACCTCCTCCTGAGAGATTTGGATTCTGATTAAGCAAAGCACTTAAGTATCTGCTTGATTTTAACTCAAGGATGTGCTTTATAAGAGCATGTAATCTGGGCACTTCTTCCTCCATCTTTCTCCCTGATTACCCACCTAGTTGAGAAATAGGGGGGAAAAAATTATAATACTGTTTTCAACACTTTCATAATAAGTTCTATTTGGATTTTCAACAATCAAGCACCTTAACTAAACAGTTTGCATTCAACTCATAAATACGTAGAATGATACAAACATATGTCAATGTTTTGTCAATGAGAAAATGTCAAACTACTGAGATTTGTTTGTATAGGTTTGAGTATTCTTTCTTTTAAAACAAGGGAGAGGAAGTTACAATATTTTTTATTTTAGCTTAGTAGCAAGCTAAAGAGAAATGCAGTTTAATTCTCTTTCAAACTAAGGGTTTTCATGTTGAGATCCTCCATCCTGCAAGACAATGCTTTACCAAAGTTGTCTTGTAAATTACTATGGTGAGAACACTCTTACACCTGTTGCTATGGTAATATCGATGGTTCTGTTAAATGACACTGTTTCTACCATTAAAAAGTACAATTAGAACATTTTTCTACTTTAAAGGGGTTTATTACAGACAAGTAATGTACAGACAAGGTCAGCACAGTAGAGAAAGGACAGAACATAAGAGTGACTCCTGCCAAAAGTTCAATGGTAATGAAATTATATTGCCTCTTTAAGTGATGTTTTAGATACTTCTTTGTTGTTTTTTTCCAGGGAAAAAAGGGGAATTGCTAAATCTATAGGCAAAGGAAAGGTGAAGTGAGAAACTGAAGACTGAGAAGTAGAATAGCGGGCAAATTAGCTAGTTGGGAAGATGATATTTAGAAAGAAACATGAGTTTTGATGTTTTTATTGCAGTGTTTAGTCCCTGCTTGAACAATCAGTTCTGGATTGTCTGCCCTGCCTACAGTCCCTTTCCCCAAAGCCACAATGCTGCAAGAAGGGAAAGCTGCCTGAGATCTAGAGCCTACTTGAAAATAACTGCACGTTTCTGACCTTGAGCAAAATAAAACTGGATTGGGCTAGATCCTGTCACAAGGGAAAACCAGTCAGTTCACGTGGTTCAAACCACATTAGGACTGAAGCAGTTCATTGATTTATTGACAACATGTTAACAAAGATCAATATCAACATAAGTGATAAACCACAATACTAGACAGTAACAGAGTGTTAAACAGCTACACATTTCCAGCCCCCATAAGCAATGCGCAGGAGCGCACACCCTGGCACCCCCAGGCAGCCCCCTCTGCCCCCGGCCCGGGGTCACCATCACCCCCTGCAGGGCGGCACATGGTGTGGGGTCCCACGTGTGGCCACGCGGCCACCAGGTCCCTGTCGGGCCAGGGGCTGCTGCTGGGGGGGCAGGGGGGCTGCTGCCGGTCACCTGCAGGGACCCCCCTGCCCGGCCACCCTTGGTGCTGCCATTGTGCCTCCCATCAGGCTGGCTCCCTCTGCGTGTCTGTGTCCCATCCTGTGCCCACAACAAACGGGTGCCTCACGCACACTGACGGTCCTGCCCTCCCAGATGGGGACACCCCGAGTGTGGGTCGTGCAAGCACCCCCACAGACCCCTTATACTCTTCTTCCCAGTGATCACTTCGTCAAGAGTTTTCTGCAAGAGATTCTGAGGCTTTGGTCTCTCTTTGCTCCCTGAAATTCCATGAAAGGGAACTGAATAAACTGCTTCAATTTATTTACGCTAGTTATTACTGAGAATAACACCCGTGCACACAAAAATTAAAATTATGCAAAGTCCCTTAAGGAAAATATTCCTGAGTCCTCAGACTCTAAGTTATGAACATCCAGGCATTTGATTTTATTGGAATTTGGCTCAGCATTTTATACTGTAGAGATTAATGAGCCCTGAGCACTATCAACTTCTATGAAGATTATATAAACTTTTATTCTTTGTAGAATCATCTTGAAACAGTCTTGTAGTATACATCTATAATGCAACTGATACCACTGTCCACTGTTTAAACAATCTGATAGTATTGTATGGTTTTTAAAAAAGATTTCTTTCTGGACTTGAACTTAATTGGGGACTTGGTCAGATTTTAAGTATTTGTTGTTCAAATATTTAAAATGGCCAAATTAAAAAATAAAGAAAAGGTTGTGCTACTATTGTAGACACTATGACAGATTACAAATAATATCCATTTATACTAGGGTATGAATTCATCATTATTAGCTAAGGAATATAGTTTTAAAGTTCAGTTCAAGTGCATTTCAATGTCTGACCCAAACGTTCAGACAAATCTGGCACAAATTTCCACCTCAAAATAAATTTGTTAGGAGGGCATCCCAATGCTTTTGAAAGTGTCTAATTGAAAGTATACTGGATTTTGCTTTCTACTGATTGGATATTTTATTTTTAACATGCCCTCTGAACTCTTGAAACAATAGCTGTCATCTGGCTGGTTGGCTTTACTATGTAAGTGAAACGGGACATTTAGTCTTGTGAAGGCATTAATTTCATGTATGTATATGAAAATTACAGCATCCAGTCTAAGTTGATCAGCCTGTAGACCCTCTATGTTTTATGGGAAAATTAATACACCCTGCTCTAAACGAAGTGTCCCAAATAAGAAGGGTGAACTGCATTTTTCTCTCCATTCACTGTAAAAGAGAAGGAAGACTGGCTAATGTGATCAGTCTCCTCATCTTTAGGCAGCTAAAGTTACCACAATAACTCTTGCAGGGCATGATTTTCCGCTTTGTACTATTTGTTCTTTTTATTTCATCTGTGTAAGTCCACAGATCATCTGTCCTTTCTGTCTGAAAAGCTGCTCTCTTGTGTATCAATGGCATCTTAGCTTTGTGCCTGGAGTAAAAGCTTAGCTACATAAAAACTTCTGAAAAGCAGATGATAACGATGTAAAGTACTTTAACTTCAGGCTGAGAAACATTACACTGCCCAACTTCATAACTTACTTTATCTTCCTTCTGTCGAATGCTAATTTTCTTCATGAAAATGCTAAACTAAAATTAGAGTCTACATATGGATTTTAGAAATCTTCATTATCTCTTTGCTTTTTAACTTCAGCCAGTCTTGCATAAACAGCCCCTGTATACAGAATAACTGATGTGCAAAACAGGTGTAGTCTGAAAGCTGCTACTAGTAGCACTTGAAATACACGCGTAGTGTTCAGATTCACAGTTTGTCACTTGGAGCATAACAACTTTCATGTAGCCCTCATTTTGCTTTACATATGTATCTTTCTCTCTTTAGTCCAAACGTAGTTTCCAATTCTACCATAAATATCTCTGATAGCATTATTTTTCTTGATGGTATGTTCAAATCTTTTCTAAAAAAGTAATACTGGTGAGTGAATAATCATATCCACTGCACGGTCAAAACGAGTGCAAGTACTGGGCAACGAGTGGTAACAAAACAGCACTAAAAGAACCAGATGAATCTGTGACTACCAGGCTTGTGCAATGAAGTAGGTTCATTCAGAAACTTCTATATTTTCCAAGCTACGTCAGCCTTTTGCTTTCTAACTTCTATTACTATACACTGAATCTCCAAATACTGACATAAAATTTCTTGAGAGTTAATCGATTATAGAAAGTTTTGTGTGTTTTCGAGCAAGGCTTGCCAGACAATCTGATAATGAGTCTAGGACCTATATGTCAGATATGTTGGGAGCATTCCAGAAAGATAGACATTTGACTTATTACTGCAGTTTTCTACATTACTTATTTTTAAATAGCCTATAATAACTACCAGAGGACTCAGACCTGTAGCTATGTTATAAAGGTATTGCTGAAGTTGATTTTTGGGTGATTTTTTTTTTGAAATATCATGGATGGCATGAAGCAGAATATCTAACAGAATTTACAAAAGAACATAAATATATTTATCTAATAACATTTTAAAAATGTTAAATACACTCTTGTTCTTTGATTAACAAGTATGGTTACATAGTCAATTTAAAATATGCACTCTCACAAAACCATTAAAGTTATTTAACTGTGATGTTTCTACATTTACATGGTGCAACTTTAAGAAAAATCACATTTGAGATATCAAACATATGGAAGGGGGGAAATATCAAGTACCCTGCTAGCCCAAACAAGGCACATGGTAGATCAGACTCCTCAAACTTGGATCCACATGTTTATGTAAAACAAAATTCACAGTCACCCTCCTCCCTTCAAATATCCAGATTTTTTCATCAGTTTAAGATGATTTATCTGTACAAATCATAAAGCACATAGAACTGAGTGAGAAGTCCACCTGACAAATATCTAGTCTTTGGTAGCACAATTCATCTGCGTTAAGTTAAGTTACATCACAGTAAGACATTCAGTCACCCGTCTTGGCTCGTACTGAAATCAGCAGAGCAAGCCAGAGGACAGCACTTCCCACCTCTCCCACCCACCAGGATGCATCTTCCTTTCACCTCCAACCTGAGTAGAAGCACAGGCAATCAGCTCAGCTGTCTTTTAGCTTCAGACAACTGAATGTCAGTTGTTGATGCCTCATCAGAATCTTTTTTGCCACCAGAGAAACAAGATTGGACCTTCCAATGGGAGCAATGGGTAAGGCTTAAGCGCTACACGGGACAGGTGCGTCAGTCACGGTGTACTGGCCTGCAGTATCAAGGGAGCAGAGCTGATGATCTGGAAGGTCTCTGTCAATAATATGGTCCTAAATACGATACCCATGCAGCTGTCATCTTTTACAAAATATATTACAATTAAGAGCATATAATGGAGTTTATGTAATACTGTTGTTGGGAATAATTAACACACTAATGCAGTATAATGCAAAGCTGTCTGTTGTCAGGAGAGGTAATGTGTCTGACTGGAATGGAACACACTGAATAATTTGCTTTAAAGTGTGGAGACCTGGTTGGCTGAGCGAGGACATGGGTTGGTACCTCTGAGCAATCCAGGCTTGTGACGTAGGGGGAGGCCTATGGTGGGCGTGGTATGCGGAACAAAGAATGCTGCAACGTGGACAAGAGGAGCTGCCTCCGGGGGAAAACGGAAACAGAAGGCGGGGACACCCCTTTGTGTGGACAGCTCGTGTGTACCAATCGTGTTAAGGCTTGGGTGTATGGGCAGCGGGTAGAACCAATTGTTAAACCGGGTAAACATCTCGTGACTGCGTGGCTCTGCTATATTAGTTGTAGTTGAACTGATAATAAAGGAGAATGACCATACTCATATTGGGATTCAGTCGTTTCTTCGGGTCTGACTCCCACTCCGTCATCTGGTAGCAGGTTTTTCTCCTGACATTAAGGGACTCTATCTCTTTAAGAGAGGTATTCTTAAAACTGAAACTCACAGTCACAACTAAAATATTAAGAATAAAAATGGAGAAGAGAAAGAGCTTGAATCTGAAAATAATGTGGCAATGTTTAGGAAGAAAATACACGAACCACAAAAATTATTCTACCTTGGTTAGATTCAATTTCTGAGAATACAGCAATAGGCTAAGTCAGTAGATTTTGTGAGGTGATTTGTATTTTATGCTAATTATCTACATTTTGTCACTTCTGTAACATTGTTTTCTAATTGTTTCAACAAGTTAAAATGTAATAAACTGTTATTCAAATATCGGAAGTGCCAAAATGCCTTTTCAGCATTATATTCTGAATTTTGATAAAATAATAAGAAATTAAGTAGGCTTTAATGAACAGATTATCATCTTCTGTAAATAGAGTTGGCTTCAACTATTAATTGCAAACAATCTATTTGATGAATCTTTCAAATTTTTTTTGTTTCCCAATTGTTTGTGAAGAGAGTTTGATTTTCGTAAATTTGTTCATTTGTTCATTTTTGGACTATCTGACTAGTTTCTGAAAACAGTGAGTTACAGCAGAACATTTTATTGTAATAGCTTTTCTCCATAAAAGGATTTTTTAAATGTGTTGCATACTTAAATAATCAGTTCCATTTGTAAAAACAATATTTTATTAGTGTATAATAGATTACATATTTTAAGATAAGAACTGTGTGTGTCAGAGTAATTTTACCCTCCCTGAGCAGCAGGCAAATGTCTTTGCTTTATAAACTTACCAGTTTGATAAAATGCCAGGCAGGAATGGACTGAACTAAAGCAGCAAGCAGGTCTCTGTGATACCTAGCTTTTTACATACACATAAGTGTTTGCATAAATGGACAAGGTGAGAGAAAAAGTGAAGACCAAGGATGCTTATTATAATTATTGTTTCCCATTATAGACTAAATGAAATTGAGTCCATTATTAACTTTGTGGGTTGTTCCTGCTATTGCATGTCTGATTACAAGAGCAAATTGTGTTTCACGAGTTTACTCGGGGACAAAAATTTGCAGTACACTGCAAGCTGTCACTACTATTTGCCTTATTACATCTTAATCAGTGCTGCTTTCCTCATACTCATCCTTTGTCTCCCTCAGTGTTTCTTCTCTTGGGATGCATTGCTAATATTTAGAGTCAACCTCAAGAATGGCTCCTACCCTAACTTTTAGCTCGCCTTCCCAGAGGGAGGTCTTCCTGTCTCAGAAGTGGCTCCATAAGATTTTGCATTTTCCTTTGAAGGCTTCCTGCTCTGTTTTTTCCAATTTTTTTCCTTATAGCAGAGCAAAGAGACCAGAAGTGTCCTCTCCTTGGTATCATCTCACTGGCCAAATTAGGCTTCTGATCATTTTCCCTTTTATACTCCTTGTAACAGCAGTTTCTGTACCAGTAGTATATTCTGGTCCATTGATTTTATGCACTGAAACCTGTTATCAGAGTTAGTCCAGAGCATGCTCTTTATCTGTTAATTACTGTTAGCACTTCTGGGTATTCTTCTTCTTTGACCTCTCTCCCATTAAACTGCTTTTGTCTTCTGACTTAATTTCTCCTTGCATTGTATTTTTGCTGTCCTTTTCTTCCACTACTCCACTCTGGATAGACGGAAAGTCTTGGTCCTCCAAGACACCAGTTCTCTATTCATTAGAGGCAGTGATCTGCCTAGTGAGCTATGACTTTTCAGTCCAAACGAACCAATACTCTTCAACCTACTATTGTAGTACTTACAGTCCTGTTGCTGAAGGCAACCTTTGTCATTTTCGTGTATCTAGAACCCTAGCAAAATGCCTTTGACACGCAACCATCAATCCCTGCATTACAACTATTTGATTATTCTCTTGCATAGTTTAACATTTAATAGCAGATTTCTTCTTCAGCCTTACAAGTGATAGCTTTAGATATCAATTTTGGATTTCACTGACATTGGAAACTGAGAAAAGGTAAAAGAGTCAAGGTAAAAAAGGAATAATGGATGGCTGTGAAAAGAAAAAAAAAAATACGTAGAGACATTTATAAGACCAGTAATTCAAACTGAGGCATCTGTTCGAAGTAATTGTGTCTCCATCTGTGTTCATTGGCTTGCAGTTGCTCATGTGCTGTGTTTTCTTCCAGCGGGACTAGGGCACAAAAAAACAACAGGGAATAGTGTGTACTTGCACCTTGTCCTGACAGGCATGCACATGTTCTTGTATGCCAGAATCAATCCATGCACATTTAAAACATCTATAGAAAATGTAAAAAGCTGAGGTGCAGTTTTTTCCCCTCAGGTGATAAATCTGGTGAGATAAGTTGTTTTTCCAGCACATCTTTTTCTCATGACTGTCTAACAGCATTTGGTTGCACTAAGATATTTTTTGGGATCTCTGAGGCAAGCTTAAAAACCCAGGCTGAAAATTTAGGGCAAATTAGACACATCAGTATTTTGTGCATGGTGTAGATCGTTCTAATATAAATGACAATTCCTTCGTGTGGGAATCTGAAGTCTTTTCCCCTAGAAACTATTTTGTTTTCTTTTTCTTTTCCATTGTCTGACTTAGAAGAGAAGTATAATTGCCATTACAAGACCACACAAGAAAAGCACTTTCAAACTGATAAACCTTCATTAAAACTTCAGATTTAATCTGAACATTTGGCAAGTACCCTTGTTAAAGATTGATTTTGTCTATGATGCTTCTGAATATGAGACACCAAGCTAAATACAGATACACTCTAACATCAATATTTTCTTCTTTTTTTAATCAATGACCACTTATAGAAGATTGGTGTAAAAATAAGCTACCAACTTCCTGTAAGTAGGTTTTGTTTTCTTCAATCTAACCTGTCCTGTTGAAGAAGAGGACATGGGGTTGACTTGCCTTAATTACCAGGTGTTGTGGTGCAGTGCACGCTCATTTTGCTACAATGGGATATATGAACTACATTTCTCTCCCAAGTCTTAATGGGAACTACATGTGTGAAGCTGCTGTATGAAGAAATTCGTTTATACATAACTTTCTGAGATGATAATACCGTCCAGCTTTTTTTGGTACTCCATGGTAGCCAGAAATCTACAAACACAAGCTTACACTCATAAAACCCCACTGGATCAAGGGCAATGATCTTACCAGGGGAAAAAAAAGTTAGGAAGTAATAAAACTTGTCTTTAAAGAAATTTAAAATTAATTATTTTTATTTAATTTGAATGGTAAATTTTGAATGATTTGAAAAGACAGAAGAATGTATTTTTAACCTTGCATTCATTTTGAATCCTTCAAAGTTGAAGGCCTAAAATTATTCGCTTGGTATCAACTGGATTGAACCTCAGCTCTTTCTAATTCACTTCAGTGGGACTGTTAGGACCTTTACCAGCCACAGAGATACTGCTGTAACAAATGAATATCACACCAATAAGAGTTCTGAAAATTTACAATAAGCAAGTTTTTCCTAGTTCCTTGTTTAGGTTCTGTGATTGAGTAGCCAATTTCAAGACTCCTCTTTTGAAAATAGCAACCATGATTCCTACCTTTAACTTGGAAAAAAGTTTGACATTTATTTAATGAAGTACATATTTTCCCTTATTTATAGCATATCACATTTGTGGGAAAAGATGAAACCATTACCTTCTTTGGTGATACTTTTAAAAAGTCAGACTCTCCTGGATTCATATAACTTTAGCTATTTTTAAGTTTGCTGCATAAGACCAAAACCAACAGATTTCATTTCTTTAAGAAAGCCTTTTCTGGACAACTTATTTTACAGTCTGATTTAGCAAAACAGCTTCCTGAAAAAAACCCTGCATGTCAGAATGTATATCTGAATAGGAATTTTGATGTGCAATCAGCATTTACACAATAGAAACCCTGTTGTAGGTTATAAGCGAGGTTATAAGGCATGATTTGTATTAAGCCAGCTGGTCTAGAGAGAAAATGAGAACTTCCAAGCTCCTTGAAATAGATATCTTTGTGGCAAAATATCTAAGATTTTCTTCAACCAAGATAAACAATGTTCAATGGACAGCATTCATCAGGAGGGGAGAAAACAAACAGACAAGAGAACTCTAGATCTAATCGGGCTTCTTAAATCTGGCCCTTAAACCATCTTGGTTTTCAATGATTTTTTCTTCTTGTTTTCTTTATTTCTTTTTCTCCCTTATTCTCTTTGTTCTGTGTAAAGGCTATTGGTTTTGTAGGTTTCTGTAGTGAAAGCATTTGAGATGCTCCTAAGAGTGTATGCTGTATACACCGCAGATTTACACATACGTTTTCCATTAATGCTGTTGCACTGAATTTAGCAATCATCGTAACAGCAAGATGAGTATATAGTGTATTCACTTCAAACAGACAGTGGGTTATGAAACAATAAAGCAAGGGGAGCAACAACCAAACAGTGAAGAAGAGAGTGAAAGAAAGAAAAAGGGAAAAGAAAACACAAAATAGTGAACAGAAGACATTATATATATATAAAAAAAAAACCAACAAACTTTTCAAACACTGTAACTTTTTTTAACAACAAGAAAGGTTGAAAATGCTGAATTTTCTTTGTGAAAACCACTGGTATTTTTAACAGAGCTGACCCAAATGTATCTGCAATGCCCTGCTGTCCAGAATACGAGGCAGACAACCGGACAATCCGTTTCTGCCCATTCTGTTTTACAGAATATAGGAAAGACAAAGTGGACTTGGACATTTTGCATCTTTTACAGTTATTCTCGCACAGGTTATACTTCTGGGGTATATAAAGCTGCCCTACTGCACCAGATGCTCCCACTTTCCAAAGCCACTCCTTGTTCTGCCCTTGCCCACGCAGTTTGCCTCGTAAGGAAGCCAAGGACGAGCTCAGGCTCTGTGAAGAGCTGTAACTGCACTACCTTCCCTAGAAGGCCGCACATGAGCTTTCCAACCTTGCCAACAAAGCTTTCACCAGTTTTACAGCTATGAAATATTATCACAACAAGAGTAGCTTCTACCTATTACCTGACCTGGAATACTTGGGGAGATTTTGCATAGCATAGCTGGTTATCTAACCAGATGTTGTGCAGCATACCAATAATTAACACAATTGATGAATTATTGCTTTGTGCCAAGATAGCACAAAGGTGTGTTTATCTTGCATACCACATCTGGACTGATAAGCCTAGTTTATGCAAAACAGCTTTTTTTCTCTCCAGTAAATTATCATGCATGTGAGCTGTGCTTTTCAAATTCACTTATATCAGTAGCTCTTCTTGGAGTTTTTTGGAGACTGACTGGCATTTCTGACTCATAATTAATAAATATTTTAGGGAGCAATGTAACAAAATCTCAACGATTCTCAATCAAACAACCAACACATAAAACACAAGAAATAATTACATGTGATAATATCAGTGAGAAAGAAAAACCTTACAGACTCACTTGACAAACTATACAAAATAGCACAGAAGTTTATCTTTGGTATACCCAAAGTCATGCAACTCCACATACAGAGGTGTCATTGTCTTTTAAAAAATGCTCTTGCAGTAGAGGCCAAGAACCCTTTAAAGAACGATTGAAACCACCCAACCTCATCATGTGCTGTTCAAAATCCCTGTTAGAAGTTTAGTCTCAATGCTGCCATGATCTACTTTCTGCTTTCAATATTACTGTCTTTTTTACAATATTTTATTTCCCTTCCCCTTGGAAAAAAAAATCACAGTTAAAATAGTATCTCAAGCCATGCATGTAGGTATAGATTTTCAAGAAAGAAAATAATCTATTTTTTAGAAATGCAGCAATAACTCCTATTCACAAAAATGGGAGTAGCAGGCAAATATTTTTTAAATGTGTTCATGAAAAAGATCTAAAAACAGAAAAATTCCATTATCTCCCTGAGTTACTTTTCCCAGCAGTTAACTATCCAAACAGTTTAAAAATATTTTTTCGCAACTAATTTAAATCTCCCTTTCTGCAAATTAAGTAAGTTATGATTTGTTCTGTCCTGGAGTAAAGTGGAGATCATGAATTGTCTTTCTAATAATCTTCTACATATTTGAAGACTATTCTAATGTCTCCCCTTAGTCTTCTTTTCTGGACTAAACAAAGCAGTGCTTTCAGCTTTTCTTCACAGGTTATTCTTCCTAAATCACTCATCATTATTGTGCTCTTCAATTTTGTTGCAGTATTCTTACAATTTACTTAAATTTTGGTGCATAGAGCTTGGCATAATAATCCTTCTGAGGCCTTATCAGTGCTAAACTGATCAGAATAATTTAAATAATTACCTCCCCTGTTGAACATACAATGTTTCTATTTGTCTATGTCTGTTTTCTGTGTCTGGTCTATTGACCTTAGTGAACACCTAATCCACCCTTCCTGTATCCTTATCTGGATGCCATCAGGCAAACAGCTCAGTCCATAGGCAGCAGACACCATCCTCCTTAAGATGCGGCAGCTCAAGGGAGCTTTGGGCTCATATGAGGAAAACTGACTCTGTGTCTGCTTCTCCTTTGGTCTGCCAGGGTACAAGCAGTCAATGACACCTGAAGCACAAGCAGCACGGGGAGAGACTGCATGGCAAGGGGCTCCTCTCCAGGGATGGCTGTCGCTGCCCATGGCATTCAGCTGAGATGGGTGCATGACTGTGCATGTTCCTGCACCAGGCATCCAATTAATAACACGTATAACTTTATGGTATGCCCAGTTTAAGGATGAGCGCTTCTTCAAACAGTCAGCAAAGAAGAATCCTGTGCCTCCACTGAGCTTTCAAAATTGCCCACAATCTGCATTGCATGTAGAAGAGGCATTCCAGATCACCTGGATGAGCTAGGTCCCCTGTACAGTATGATTCCTTAGAGCTGAATGTGATGAGAATATAGCCCAAAGTTAGACTATCAACAGGTCAGAGCAGGATCTGGCTAAATAAGAAGTGCAGCCTTAATCCATTTCAGAATGGCATTTACTTTTCTTAAGAAGCATCACGTTGTTGACTTCTATGCAGTTTGCATTGCACTTTGACTGTGATGCTTTGGCTTGGCCAGATATTCCCTGGTTTATGTATGTACTAGGAAGGAAGTGTGGTACTTTGTATTTGCCTTTATTGAATTTAATATCCTTTGCTTCAGAACATTTCTTGGGTTTGGACATAGATTTCCCTGATTTATTCCCTAGTACCCGAGCGATACTACTACTTCTACACATCTGTGTTTTACGGTACTAGCCTAGCCTATTAGCATGCTTCCTGGACAAACAGATGAGACCAAGGCAATGTCTTTTTTTGGCCCTACTATACCAGTCACCTGGTCTCTTGATGTAGTCATTGATAGTCTTTCCTGCCTGGGGAAAATAGTAGTTCCCTTGGCTAGATGATATGTTTTCCTAGCCTAGAGCATAATGGAACACACAGCCACACACTAGATAGTGTTTGTTGATTTCCATGACTGATTCTGCAGCTCTTGATTACAATATTGCATTAGACATTTATCTTCTCAGCAATGTCAATGACTATTCTGCATTGAAGTAGCAAATGCTGTCATCTGACATGGGGCTTTACAGGGGTTTTCATGAGAACTGAACCAAAGGGTTTATGATCCAATTGTTCTTCTTTCTGTACTCTGCATGTGTAATAAATAATACTAATAAAAAATACTAATAAAATCTCATGTCTGACACAAAAGGAAATAAGTTTGTTACTGCCCTCAGCTTAATTTTGCTTTATTTCTCTCGGAGCTGTTGGTACACTGGAAGTAGAGCTTCTGTCTTGTATTGAACAAGCTCTTGGAACATCTTTGGAAGCACTTTCTTCCATGGTGATTTATTTCTCATGGTCATACAAACTGAATGCTGTCACGCTGTAGTGTGGTCATCGTCATTGTCATGTTCTCGTGAACACTGCAAATTACCATGACCACAGCCTCAGGAAATGATCCTTTTCCCTGGCTATGATGAATGAATGGTCTAATCATCCTGAGGTACTTTTGCCCCATAGTGGTTTCATAGTTAGGAACTTCAGCTTTGCTGTCATCTGGCAATCATCTGTGCAATGTGTTCTCGGTATTTGATTTCTTTTATCACAAACCAAATCTTATAACAACTGAACTTTAGATTTCCAAATCTTTCCATCATAAATACGAACATGCTATCCCAACTCCAGCAGTTGTCAGCAATTCTGCCACCCTGTACAATGGAGAATAAAGGCTGTAAGCTTTTGTGGTTTGACTTTTTTAAAAAAATATGATTTCTACTTTAATATCTCTTTTATTTGAACTGTTACTTATTTTTGTAAAGCAGCTTAATTATCCTCCTTCTGGTGTCTTCCTGTGAGTTATTTACTCTTAGTTCTCTTTAGAACCAGTGCAATGAAACGAGCACGCTTAGGGTACAATTCATGTGACAACTATTGTCACGAGATAAGATGAACCATACTTCAGAAATACCTACTTTTCTCCATAATTATAAAAGAAACTTGTCATCATTTGTTCACGCATAGTTCAGACTTGCACCTTAGCAACCTGAGAAAACATGTAGACATGAAATTTGAGCCACAGATCCTTTTTATGTATGTTGTGGTTTAACCCCAGCTGGCAATGAAGCCCCACACAGCTGCTCGCTCACTTCCCCCACCCCCAGCAGGATGGGGGAGAGAATCAGAAGAGTATAAGTGAGAAAACTTGTGGGTTGAGATAAAGACAGTTTAATGGGACAGAAAAGGAAGAAAATAATACTTATGATAATAACAATAATAATAATAATAATAATAAAAATAATAAAATAATTACAATACACAAAACAAGGGATATACAATGCAATTGCTCACCACTTGCTGGCCGATGCCCAGCGAGTTCCTGAGCAGTGGCTCCTGGCCAGCTTTACCCCCAGTTTACATACTGAGCGTGATGTCACATGAGATGAAATATCCTTTGGCTGGTTTGGGTCAGCTGTCCCAGCTATGTCCCCTCCCAATTTCTTGTGCCGCTGCAGCCTTCTTGCAGGCAGAGCTTGAGAAGCTGAGAAGTCCTTGCCTTGCTATAAACACTACTTAGCAACAACTAAAAACATGAATGTGTTATCGAGATAATTTTCATACTGAACGCAAAACATAACACTATACCAGCTGCTAGGAAGAAAATTGACTATCCCAGCCGAAACCAGGACAATGTACCACATTAAAGACATTGTCCAGACTTGCAAAATATGAACCAACATATTTTTCTTCCTATATAACTTCAGTGATATATAGCAATATAAAGAAATAGTATCCAACATCATAACCTACTTTATAGTAATTAGTCTGCATCAGCTTCTGAGAATGCCACGTGTAGGAAATGCTCCTAAATTAAGAAAATATCACATCTATTGCCTCCTTCCTACCCACCAGGCCAGCTGCCTCCTGTATTCCTCACATACCACAGTTTGTTCACTTGCCTTCCTTGGGCTCTTCAGAATCAACATAATTAACTTATACTATGAGTTTCAGCAGTTTATCACTTTAGAAATAATCTATATATGTTTATATACACATGTACAAGTATATATATTATTTTAACTGGCCATGAAGAAGTATCTTCTACTAATCTTGAAGATAACCATATGATTTAAAGTCATTTATATGGCAGCTTAAGGGAGCCAGTCAGCTTTTCAATTTTCCAAATTCTACACTCACTGTAGTAGTTTAATAATCAATTGCATGGTTGTTGGACTGAATTTATTTTTTTACAATGCTTTTATCTTATTTATATAGTTATCCCACTGCTAGAGAGAATTGTCTTGACAGCTCTTTCTCCTATATGGAGACTGATTTATATCCTAAGACACAACTATGAGACTCAGCATTGCTGTTACTATTGATCATTTTCTGATTTGTAACAGATTCTCAGGCACTATAGCCTGCCAAATTACACTGAAAAAAGTACAAACATTTTTAATTGCTTATTAAAAAAAAAAAAAAAAGGTAAAGTGTGTGCACTTGTCTTACATCTAGCAATGGAAACAAAGCAATACTTCACTTCATTCTTTTGATGCAAGTTCCTAAAAGACTATATAAGACTTTATAGAAATATCTCTAAAAGCCTCTCTCTCACAGTCTCTCAGCATTTTCCACTCTTTTTTAGTTTTATTGGCACATGGTCTGTGCCCTTTACTTTACATCTGGGAAATGTCTTAACTTTATCATTAGCCTTTGGCCACATGAAGCTTAGGTTTCCGAAACTAAGTATAGATGACTTCTGGGGAGTTGAGAATTACCTGTCCTTTTATGCAGCTGCTTTGCAACACAAAGTAACTTCCAGCAGGTTTGACATCCTCCACTGGAGTCAGCTCCTTTGCCAGACCTTATCCAAGCAAAAGAGAGGACTTAATCCCCAGAGCTCCCCAGGGACCATTCAAGTAGAATTCCTCTCGCTAGTCCACCTGGGGGCTTTAGATAGGCCTTCTGCACATGTAACCTTTTCACTCTAGAGTCTCACATCGAGGATTCATATTAAATAGTGCATTTGCTTATCACCTTTTCTTGTGACATTTTTAGCTGTCTTTATGGTCACTGAAGTAGCACCTGAAGATACACCAACTTAGCTGACAATCTGTTTGAACTGTTATGCATGGTAAAAGCAAAATCAGGTGTGACTAGGGAAGTATTCACTCTGCACTTCACAGACAGCTGAAGGCATGCTTTGCTATTAAGGGACTGAACAAAACGAAACAAAACAAAACAAAGCATATAGATCTGAGATTTGCCATAAAGGCTCATCTTGCAGTATGTCTGGGGACATTATTTGGTGAAAATGGCTAAGAAAACATACATCAGAATTACAGTAAACATACATGCAATACACCAGTAAGTTAGGAAATCAAAGAAAGAAAAATTGCTTTTCCTTTTTTTGGAGAGGAAAGCATGTAAATCTAATACTATTAAATAAAATGCTACTCATGACAGTTTTACAAAATAAAGTGAAAGCTCTGTCAAGCACTTATGTGGGCCTATAGTTTGGAGGGGAAAAAAAGAAAAGAAAAATTAAAATAAAAAAGAAAAAAAGAAATTAAAGATATGAGATATTCTATTTTTACTTTTAAATAAAAATAAAACTTTTCATTTTTACAGCTCCATGCATCTAAAAATATCTACAAACAGTTCCAACAGAACTAATGGTTTTCCTCACACATGGCTGAAAATGTTATTTAAAATAAAAGTTGATCTGAATGTTGTGTTCAGATTGAATTAAATTCCACATAAGTAACAAAATGCAACATTCATGTACAGGAATATTTTGCTTCCTTAAGAACATTTGCAGTAAAAATTACTGACGTAAGTATTTAAAACACGAGGCAAACTTGCCTCCTACTTAGTGGTGTCAGAGGTCTTCATTTTATTAAAGTAAAAATAAAAATAAGTTATTCTTTTTTTAATATTCTGATAAACAAGATGACATTGAAAATTTTCATATCCTTGACAATTAATCCAGCCAAGACAATTTTCTGTTTTACATGCCCGTTCCTGAATGTGAGTTAGCTGTGGGGATTCTTGACTGCAGATACTAGTCCTCCTTTTGATGGCAGTTGATAAAAACTCCTTCTAAACATGCTGTAAAGAAGATTCAAGATGTTTTCGCAAAACATATTTAGTCATGGGACTTCTGACTGGTCTTACTGACTGAACCTGCTTCTGATCTTGCTCCTTTTGGGTCTAAAAACCTCTGAAACTTTGAACCTGATTTTTTTTTTCACGCAGGCATTTTATTATGCTTGAGTGAGACCATGTTTTCAAATACTAAAATCCAAGCAAGTTTTGAAATCACCAAATTGAATTGTTTTATCCACAGTATTATTTCATTATTTTTGTTTTAACATCTACAGTCAGAAAAACAAACTTTATCTCACAAGTGCAATGTCTCTCTCCTCCCTCTCTGTCCCTTTTTACCTAAGTAGAGGTGCCTCGGCATAGGCAATAAATAAAAAAGTATAACTATATACTTACAGTTATAACATATATGTAATGGTTATAATTATAAATCTTATAAGTGTGTTTGTGAAAGCATGCAATATTTGTAGTTAAAACTATCTGATAAAATTGACATTCTTATATCAACAAAGTTAACCCTTAACTACCCCAAACCTAACAATTATTTTAATAAATACAAATAAAGAACCCAGATCATGTTGACAATATATGGACATGATGTATCTTGCTAGAACACATTTCCATGTCTCCTCGCAGCTCAACGGAGGAGGACTTCACCAACAAAGTTTTATCATACCCCCTTTACTAAAGTAATAGTCAGCGTTACAATTCCATAAGCACCCTCAGACAAAATAACTGTATCTAAAAAGGAATAAAAGTCCAGAATTCCCAGACCTGTTTCCTGTTTTCAATGAAATTTAGCACTAAAATGTGGTTGTACTACAGCTCTGAGCTCCACTCTTGCAACAGCTTCTCCTGGAGCAGAACAAAGAACAACTGTTTCAATGAGTTTGAGTACCCAACCCTTCCCTCTTCATGTGAGTGAGAAAAAGAAAAAAAGCTGTATGAGAATGTTGCTGAATTTATTTCTCATTTATTGTAGTAATGCCTTATCAATAGGAAATGAGCAACACCGACTTTAAATATGTGAAGAATCAGGGACATGTAAAAGCCACAGCCCAGTAAGCAAACATTCTTGAAAAATTACCCTAATTAAATCTTTGTCATTGTGTAAATTATTGTGTAAATACTTGATAGTGAGATATTTCCTTCCATGGCCTTTTCCATTTTCCCTTCATGATGATGATGAAGTAGATGTTGGCTTCAATTTCATAGTATCATATAGATTTTTCTTTGTTAATATCTTTACATATCAGTAGATTCCAGACCTGTAGGTAACAACTGGTATCAACTATACAGCCTCTTCCTTAGGGTTAACCAAGAATTGTGTCTTATTGAAAAATCATGATTGCATACTAATGAACAATGATGTGTAGTCATTCTTCAGAGTACACAAACAGATAACCAGTGTATTTAGATGAGTTTTCCTTCTGTCAAAAGGATTTCATAATAAATACTCAAGACTAAGTTCCTTAACAATTAAATGAAACCTAAACCAGTATCAGTCTGAACCTCTTTCATAAACCAGGGACTAGTAAACTCTGTTCTTAAGTGCTGTGTTTGATGGGGATTCTGCAGACAAGACAATGCTCATGTCTTGGCCTTTCTGCCCTGGAAAGCTTCTGAGACTGAGAAAAAGAGACTTCTGTATACACTTTGTAAAAAGGCAGTCTTTGAGATTCTCCTTGATGTGGTATTTTAGGCTTATTAGAAGGGTGAATTTAAGTACCATGTCAAGTCATAATCCAGTTCTTGAGTTCTCTGTTTTTTCCTTAGGTCCCTCCAACCCACCCCAAGAAAAAACAGCTCACACCTTGCTATTATTTGAGTACTGTAGAGTAGTGGGGTTTTGTGTTATTTTTGTAAAGGAAAGCTTTTGTGGACAGAAGTGAAAGAAAAAATTAGAGTAAATGCACATGTCTATTTTTCAGAGAAGTTATCAGCTTCCAGGTAATTGTAAACATCATTTCTGTATTGTCAGAACAGGGCTGAGTGCAGGAAACCATCACTCTCACACACAACATGCTTTTGAAGTTGTTATTTTTTAAGAAGAATGATCTTGATGCATTACAACAATGGTTTGGGTTATCATGTTGTTAAGAATAGATAATGTTTCAGCTTTCTTCCCCTTTCTGAATTCATTGTCTGCTTGAGAATAGGTGCAAGTAAAGTGTATTGAAATTAGACAAAAAAGGTCTAAAACCTTATCAGCTAACAGAAAATGTACAGTTCACAAGTAAACAGAAATGGATAGTTTATAATTTTGAGAGGAGGAGAATTATATTTTTTTTCATTTTGCAATATAATGACTTACATTAGTGAGGTGGTTTAATTATAAATCACATAACTGTGCTCTATAATATATGAACATTAGATAAAAGCACTATCTTGTTTTCAATACTAAATTCATTATCTATCATGAGTCTTTTAAAATCGCCTTTAGATTGTGCCTTCAAATCAAAAAATATGTGACTCATTCAGGTTTTAGCTGGGTCTTTTTTTGCAGTTGTGTCTCAGCAACAGAGTGAAGATAATGTTCCAAATAAATAAATAAATCATTTGAATATTCTAGTGAATATACCAGTACAATGCCAATAAAAATTAGTCAGATTTGGATAACCTATGAATTCACTACTATAACCTCATTTTTGGTAAAAAATATATTTGAAACAGATTTGTTACTAATCAAAGTGTCAAACTCAATGCTTTTGTAGCTGCTTTTGCTGAGGTAGGATTTGATTTACTGGGGCTGCTGCTCTTAGTAAAGTCTTCACAAACATACTCAAGACCTTAACTTTCACTACTCAGAAGGGAACAAAAGCACCTGACAGAGCTCAGCAAGCTAAAAGGAAGGTACAGACTGCACAATATGCAGAAGGAACCATTGATGCAATCACTAAACAGAAAATTTCCCATTAAATCATGGGAGTAGGAGAATAGGAATTAATCTTTGCAAATACACACATGTCAAGAAATTAAGAAACTGAGGTTCTCAAAGCGATACTGTGTATAGTACCAATTCTAACGTGAGTCGGTAAGGCTGAATGTGACTGAAATTTGGACCGTATACTTATACACAAATATAAACAGTAAAAAGCTCCTGATGTGAACTGAAGCTCTGTGTTCGCTACATACAATGAGAACCAATTAGTGTTTCTGAAGGAAAAACAACTTTATAAGTTCTTAACGTGGCAGGTTAAATATTGAGAAAAATGGCTGATGTAAGCAAAGGTAGCTCCCATATGTTCTGACGACTGGCACTTTGCCCATACTCACTATTGATCCCTAGGTCACTAGACCGTTTCACAGTGCAAATCTTCCAAATCTGATAGATTTTGTTACGGTGTCTCTAAACACCAGTGTTTGTGGGGTCACTTTCATTGGAAAGCCATACACAAATGTAATGTAACTATTTACTATGTGTATTGAAAATACATTATTAGCTTGAGATCTACAAGTAGTCTCAGATTCATCCCAGTAAGTTATGAATACACAAAGATGTCTTATATTATTGAAATTAATAACAGAAGCAAGCAATTTTCCAGATTAAGTAGCTGAAAGACAGCTGCAAGACCTTCTGCAAAATTTGATATTGAGCCAATCTCGCCTTGCTTTTTGTGAGCCTCCACTCAAGCAGATACTGATGTTGTACATAAGATGACTGGAGTTTCAGATCTAAAAGTGAAATTCCTGTGGAAAGTTAAAGAAAAAGTAAAGAAAACAATAGATGTAACACAAAGTTCGTTGTTAAAATCTGGATCTTAGATGGATTGGTACAGAAATCGGAGATAAGGAATCATACCTGGAATGAGGGTTGCAGTGGGAAAAAGTGGGGACTGTTATAGACTCCTCAGTAAAAACAAAAGCATGCTTTTGAAAGTTGCTCTAAGAGGGGAAAACAAAGAGAGATTTCAGCCTTCATGGTAGCTGAAGCTTGGTGTTGTGCTGATAAAATGGCTGTTGGTTTACTAAATTGTGTCAAATTACATACGGTAGTTATATAAGTGTGTTACTGTCCATGAGGAACAAAGATGAAGCCACTCATTTTACTTAGGACTGAAAGACAGATTTAAATTATACTGCTAGGGATGAAAGGCTAGCACTTCATTAAGTAAGCTGCTCAACCTTCATGCTTACTCCAGTTTTAAAACTATTATCCTACAATCACAGTGAATACCTTTGAAATAATATTGCAGGCATTCTTTGATAAGGAAGCCTGTTTTTTCCTTTGCTCTGCCTTGCAACTAAGTAGCAGATACATAATTTATATTAACCTTGACTTGTTCTTCACCTACAGATTCTCCTGATTTTATACATAAGGGAGAATCCTTTTTTCTTTACAAGTGAAAACATGAATTAAGTATTTCCCTTATACAGATCCTTTCTTTTTATTTTTTTCAGAGCAACCAGGGTTCATAAAGCACTGTTCCTAGCTTGCAAGAAGTAGCAGCTTGTTTCCAGCCTTCAGACTTGCCCAAAATCAATCTTGTCACTTTAGCTTGGATTTGCATAGTATTCCTCCCTGAGAGGAATTTCTGTGGCTTGTCTGCAGCAGTACTGTAGGGAGCACTGGGGAGTTCTGCTTAAAAACTGATGACACAAAAGTGCCACTGGTATTTTCAGGTGCTCATTTTTACACAGCTATATTCTTTCCAGAGTGTTAAAAACAATACTTTCAAAAGCTGCACACAATTAAATTAAGAACTATATTTGTACTGAAAGCTTTGTTATTAGAATGTCTTACTTGCTCAGTACAAAGGCTCTGTGGCTCACTGCTCTTCTGATATTTCAATTCTTTGGTTGTAATCACATAGCAAAGCAGATATTGATTTCCTGGGTATTCAAATTACACTTCTAAATGCAAGAGCTAGTAAAAGGGCTTTATCATTTAAAATTATACACTATTTGGTGAAGCCAGCTGGTTCCATGGCAAAGGACATATTCTTTTATTTTAAAAGTGACATTATAAAGAGCATCTGTGGGGGTGTTTCTTTAAGGCTATATTCAAATTCAATAAGCCTTACTTATTTTGAGAAATACCTTGCTCTCAAGTAGCTTCTAAGACTTACTAAATGTGAATAAAGAAAGCAAAAGTCCTTAGGACCTGATGGATATACTAGTGCATTGTTAATTATAAATTTACGTGTGCATCAATTTATCTATGTTAAAATCCACAAAGTTTATTTTTGATACATGTCAGATGGTAACTGCTTATTATCTTGTGCATCGTTCCCCTTTTACATGAGATAGCTGGTACTCCCTTCCCAATATGGGGCAAACAGAAACCTGCAAGAAATCAATTCCTCCAACAAAGTGAACCTGAAATACACTTTCAAGATTTGTGAAAACTTCTGTCATACGCTCAAATGTTCTTCAAATGCCAGATGTCTCTTTGCCCATTCCAAACTTGATGTTGATAGCCTAAATGCAGAGATACTCTGTGAAATCATGTGTTTCATCAAGACACTCTTTCAGCTTGGCTGTTCTGCTTGGCCAAGGCTGGAAACTAAAGTAGCTGCTCGCTGGGAAGCTAGAGATTAGTTTAAAATAGACAATGAACCAGCCCCCCAAAAAATCCAAATGCAGTTTCCAAGAGGAAACCAGGAAACATCACGCTGTTGGGTTGTGATGAAATAAATGTCAACAAAAACTCAAAATAACAATACTTGAGATTCCCAGTGACATGACCATTTTGGTAATTTTGCCATATTCAGTGAAGCAGACTTCTAATGCAGCTTCCAGATTTCCTAATTTTACTTTCCTTATAAATCTTCTCCCTCCTAGAAAGAAGGAAAGCTCTTTGACTGCATCTTCTTTATAATTTATTTCTGTGTTTCCTTGTTTTCTTGTCTTTGTTTATTTTCCTTCCTTTTCCAGGAGAACCCTAAACCAATGTTTTAACTTTTTTTAAAAAAACATAGTTAGTTTTCTAAGCATAAAGCTGTATGCATCTATATGCATAATGCTTTATGGATGAAGCTAAAAGGGTTTAGACTCCCTCAGTCATACCTATCCTACTTGAGTTTGTTTCTCGCTATGCACACATTAAAAAACATCCTAGACTGCACAACTGGCAGCACAAGTATTCAACAGAACACTCTGAGAGAACTGGAGAATGCTTACAGATAAAATTAATTGCTGATAAGTTACTACTATCATTGTCCTAGAAATCAAAGAAGTTAAAATGTTTGAAAATGTACAAAAAATATAATCTTCACCTAAAACAAAGCAGCATATCTGAACATCTAAAAGCTAGTGGAAGAATTTTTTTTCCTTTTTCTTCCTTTTTCTTTTTTTTTTTTCTTTTTTTTTTTTTTTTCCATGATGGATTATAAAAATTTTTTATACAGAAAAAA
>JAVJGI010000062.1:2423086-2455696 GCA_035590275.1 Ibycter americanus
GAGGCAAGAAGCAGGGTGGGCTGGCCTGAAGAGGATGAAGAAACAGCATGGACAGTAGATGAACTTTTGGAACCTTGCGTAGGAAAGCCTTGTTGCAGCTGGCTAGTTTTGTAGTGCTGCAACAGCAGGCCACAAAAAATATAATTATGCAGCAAATGATAGCCTGAAGATCAAGAGTGTGTGTAACAGCCATTACAAACAATTTTTGCATTTGGTTATAAATTTTCTCTTTCATGAATGATGACTGTGAGCTGGCCAAAACCAGATGGAAACTAAAGAAGGTTCAGTCATCTCACAGTAAAGAAAGATGTGTTTGCTTCCACCCATGCCCCTCTGATTACATAATGGCCCATGTATTCATTGACCTTCACCCAGATTCCACTTTACTAATTTTCTTCTTTTTGAGTGGGAGGAAAGCAAGTTTTCCTATATGCCAATCTATTTTATATGCTTCTACTTAAACTATACTGCCTCGTTTTTTTTCCCCTGTACATTTATATAAATGTTAAATGTAGTGAGGATTGGAATCCACATTTGACGACTCCTTTTCCTCCCTGGTTTTGCATGTTACACCAAACTTTGGATTCATTTTCACCTGCTAGTCTAATGACAATTATATTGAACTGTGGAAGCAAGGTAGAATTGCTCCAGCATGAGAGGTTTAGTAGAGCAACTTGATCAGTCACACAATGGTTAAAACATTTGCCTCTGACATGAGTTTCTCACCCCTATATAGCCCACAGCAATATGGTCAGCATAATTTCCTGCCAAGTGAAAAATTTTAAACTCGTAAGTGAGTTAGCATAGGCACCATACTTTGTTTTAGTCATTAAAACATTAGACAAAACATGAGTCAGCCCTAGTTATACTCAGCTTAAAAATGTCAGTACCAGTCAGGCATGCTCCGAGAAGGAATGCCCAGTCAGACTCCTCCTGGAATTTAGGCAAAGGAACACTTAGAACAGGATTAATCTCATGCACCTTTCGACACATAAAAGAATGACATCAGAATCTGAACTAATCGCTCCAGCCTGCACAAAGGAGAGAAGTAGGCACCTTCTGAAGCATTTAATTGCACTTGGATGAGGTGAATCTCTTCTGGGGACACCAATGTGTCTCATATGAATTTTAAATGGACTTAAGTTAATTAACTCAGTCTAACTGTAGTTATTCTGTGTTTAGCTCCTGTGTCTGACTGAGCTGATGCTTGAGCCAGGTATTGTGCTGCTTTGTCAGGTATGTCCACATGCATATGCGGACATACATATGCGGACTGACATATGTGACTACTGTTTTGGGTGTTACTTCCCAAAGTCCTTACTAGTCCTTCTATAGGAACTTGAGTTCTGTATTGAGTGTTGGCTTGAGTACATCGAGACTCCCTGGGAATCCAGTACAAGGTTGCCAAAATAAAAATCCAGAATGCTATTGCCTGGAAAAAGACAGAGTTTGTTCTATTCTGCCACTTCAATATTTTTTTTTTTAATTCCTTTCTAGATCTAAGCAAACATTAGCATTGATGTGCAGCTTGTATTGCTGATGTTTACTACCACATACACATGATACGGGGTAAGTTCAAGTGGCACATCAATACCAGCTGCTTTTTATAATGAGACAGTCATTAGTAATTATAAACCTAATTAAGCAGCAATTGATTGTCCAGGTACCCTGGAGCTAAACCTTTCTTTCATAGTTCCAACTGAGAGTTTCTGGCCTTTTCTATTTAAGAACAAGGGCTTTACTTGCCACATGAAACAGGGAGAATTTTAGGCATTGCTAGAACTGGTTTGGTGGACCTACCACAAATATATAAACAAAACAGTGAAGTTGATACAATTTTAGATAAAAAAATATATCATTTAGACTTGCTAAATGTTGGAGGACAGAACCTGAAATATAGGCAAGACTTGTCATTGCTACTTGCATGGGGCTGCTACATAATAATACGAATACTGTTATGCAGCTATTTAATTAAAAATGAGCAGCTAATGGAGGATAAGTTAATATATATACTGAAATATTGATACATTATTATATTAATTAATTGATTTAGCTTATCAGAGTGCTGTGTCTTAGCACTCAGGCAGACAAAACAGCAGCAACATGAGCTCCCAGCAAGCATGTGGACATTTACAGGTGAATGACACACTGCTAGATTTAGAGCAGTGCCATTCAGATGCTTTTTTAATTCCTGACCAAATAAACTTCAGTCTTGAAAATGCTGAGCAGGACTCTTTCTGGAATGTGTAACTTGAGACTGACTTGATCTAAGACTTGGTCCTAGAATGAACTCCCATGTACTCTCAAAATTGGGATTTTTCTCAAAATACAGTTTTTGCATCTATTTTAATTCAAAAAGCCATTTCACGATCTCCTTCTTCACCTTTTCTGCAGAAGCTGAGTAGAGAGGTATCTCTACAGGTAGCAGACCTGGTCTAGTGGCTAACACTTAAATGATCACATTTTTAGCAGCAAGAAATATAAAATCTTATGGATTTTCAATAATAAAACACTTAAGAATTTTGTTAATCACTTTGTGACAAGTTTACTACTTTGGACAATGGTGAAGTTTGCCAGAAATGTTACATCATTTGTTCAGTTTAGCAAAGATTTTTTTACCTTGCCCCCCTCCCCCCCAAAGCAACAATCAAGCTTTTTTATAAGTCACCAGTCATTTCTGAGTCCAATGCATAAATGGGCAAATGCATAGATCATGACATTAACTGAAACAGCCAAACAAGGATACTATTTGCTTCTAAAATAAAAACATGTTACTAATGGGACTAGACTGAAAAAGGGGAGATTCAGGCTTATTTTTGCTTTAAGGGAGGAGTTCTGGAAAAACATAAATGTCTTCTTTCAGTGATTTTTTAGTTTAATTAACTGCATACAAAAAAAACCCAAAAAACCCAAACAATCAAAACTAACAACAAAAAGCCTCCAGCTAAACAAACAGAATCCCACAAAAACATAATGTAATTATTTTTCTTATGTTTTTTTGTTTTCTCCAGCACCACTTTTAGGATTGCAACTCCTGTATTAGATTTATTGCTGAAATAAGCTAGATTTTTAAAGGCAGAGCTAAAGTCTTGTGATATAATTCCAATGCCTAAGATTAGGCACGTCTGCTTCTTCTCCATGTCTCTGTCTAGCAAAGGCAAAGCTTTGGAGATGGAAAAAACAAATCTTCTCAATTCCTTTGACATGCTCTTTGGTATCCCCTTTACCTTTTCAAGTTCAGAACTATCATAGTTGATTTTCCTGTACTGGATATTAATCCCTCAGAGAATGCTTCTGTGTAAGCTTTTACTTGGTCTTCAATCCCCTTCCTTCCAGTGGCTTCTGTGGCTTGTTTTCTTCTGTGTCTTCTTCTTTTTCCTTTTCAGCCAAGAACAAAAGCCCTGACACACTGTGACGAGCCTCAGCTGTTCCTCAGTTCAGGTTATGCTCTTTAATGGAATCAAAGAAAAGCAGATGAGAGATCCAGCGAATAAAAATTTTAACTCAATAGCTACTACAAAAGGACATTAAATGCAAAAGAGATTTGTAAGACGATAAAATTCAATTCAGAGCTGGTTAGAGTTGTCTTTTTCAAGTAGAAACTTGGGGATTAGTAGAAAGTTTGGCAAAGAAGTAGAAGAACATTTCATTCAGGAGAGTGGGAAGACCATTAAGAAATTGGAGATGTTTTGGATTATGAATATACAGGAAAAAGTTTAAATAATCTCAAGGAAAAGAAGTGATATCAGAAAGCTATTGGAAAGTCTAGGTGAGAGAAAGACACTGAAACTTCTGAGCACTTTGAAATTTGAATACTTTAACCTACCAAAGCATCAAAATGCACTCTCTTCAGCCTAGAGCACTGCAGAGTGGCCACAAACAGTTCTGCACAAGATAAACTAGATAAACATCTCAGATAACTGATCCTCATCAATCCTTTGAATGGTCATCAGACATCTTTAATATATGCTGAAAAAAATATAAGTATCATTTATTGAATTACTATGTCTACCCAGCTAGCAGGTTTTTGTACTTGCAGTATCAGCTGTTCATAATGAAGATTTTCAGCCATGGAAACAAAATAATGTTGCTACTTCTTCCAGGAGTTCCAGCTAAGTTCTTGAGGATAATCACTCTTTCATCAATCAGTTAAAATAGTCACATATCATTTCTTTTTATATGTATATTTAAAATAGTGTCTATCTGAGAGTCTGAAAAACAGACACAAATCCAAGTGCCCACATTTTTTCTATTTTTCAATTTCTTTTTGTGAAGATGAATGCAAATCAAACCAAGCTTCTTCCTTTTTTTTCTTTTTTTAGCCTTCCCACTATTATCTCCCATGGTGTCATGTCTAAATTCTGATCCTGGTTTCGTAAGAATAAAAAAAAATAAATCCCACTCCTTTTGTGAGATTCTCGCATCGTCCTCTGGTGCATCTGGTGCTAGCCACTGTCTGAGGGAGGAGTCTGTGACTGTGCTTACAGGATGGCAATGTGTTTGTGCATGCATAAGTGTACAAGGTCAGCACCTACAGCTAAGAAATCCAATATGCAGGGACTATATCATGTAAAACTTTGCCTTCAAGTTTGGGATTTTTATGCATATTAAGGCATCTTTATTAACACAGAGGATATGAGGTTATCATATATCATATATACCATATATAAGAATAACACGGGGGAAACATATGAGGATAAAGGCTAAAAGAATCATTCCAAGTTTTAAAATTATAAAGTAATTCAGGCCTTTAAAATTTTTATTCTGTAATACTACTGACTTTGTATTGATACATAGTACCTATGAAATCTTGGTGGGGTTTACGAATACTATTGTCAAGTGGTAAACATTTTGCTCATGTTTCTAATACTGTCTCCAATTAATTAAGTTGTTCTTCCTTTGTTCTTGTACTATGGAATATCATGGGAGTGATCATTGCTCCTGTGCTTCTCCTAAACATAATTCACTGAGGTTCTCAAAGCTTTGCAGGCTCAGAGTGCTGAGGGGTGATGGTTTTTCTGTATCTAAATCTCTCTCTACCTCTCTACGTGTTTGACTTACTTGCACCCCTGCAACCTTGGGTTTACTTTTCATCATGACAAGGTGAAAATTAAATACAATCCCTTGTTCCATTATATTTAAATTTCAAAACAGAATTTCATGAAGGCTATCCAGAAGCATGACTCTTGCTGTGTCTGCACAGTCATTTTTTAAGCATCTGATCTTTAATTCTAGTCGCTGTGGAATCAAGTACCATAAATCTGTCCTCAGACTCCAAATCTCATGACACATCAAGTCCATTGAGATGGTTCATTATATGCTCTTATAAACAGCTCACCTCCATCCCTTTTCTATGTCCACATTAAAACATAAAAGAGATTTAATAGATATGATTATTTAATGTTTTAAAATAACCAAACATTAGGGAGAAAAAAAATTAGAGCCTGCAACAGAATATGGCACTAGTCAGTGAGGTACCATAGTATTCAAAAGCTCTCAGTGACCGTCACAGAGAATCAGACCTTCATGATCCTGCCTCCAGTCGGAAGGAGGGGAGCACACTGTGTGCTTGTGCTTTTCCTGACCACCTGTGGCAGCCAAAGTGCTGAAGCATAATGGAAACAAAACAAAAAAGTAGATTATTCTTTGCAAGTGTTTTAACTTACCACCAGTAAGAACCTCCATAGAACAATTCATTCTTTCTATTTTAGATAGCAAACTGAGGGTGAGATGAACCAGGCTCTGGGGGTGCTTTTATGACTAGATGGTGACTAGGTATGACACATTGACAGATGACCCTCTTAGGCTAGATACCCAAGTTTTAGATGGTTTAAGGTAATGGGGATGGATTCAACACACTAATACACAGCTGAATAATGCAAAATGAGTAGGCAGTGATGAAGCTGTCATCAAAGCTTGAATGCAACAGAATTAAAAGAGAATATTAAATTCAGTTTTAGTTGAACTCTTTATTAAATTGTATTTATCTTACATTTTAACAAATGTTTCCTAAGATAGATGATTATTTCTCTTACAAAAGGCAGCACATATGGCAGCATTTGATAGCTACAGCACGAAATGCCAGTTTCCTATAAATATAGACTTTGGGAAATTATCCTTAGAACCAGTAGCATATGAGGTAAGGAATTAATAAGAATGCTAATTTTTCATTAAATTTAGGGAAATGCTAGGAAAATATATAATATCTTATGTCTTTGATTAATCCATTCTGTTCTCCCATACTTTGCATGAGTCTTTTATTAAATCCTATGGTTTTATTAATTGCAGAAGCCAAAAAGCAGAGCTAATGTAATTTGGTAATGGTGAAAATACCTCTTGAAACATTTTTTTGAATACTCAATAAGGAATAATTTAAGGTCTGTTGGCCTCAGTAAATTAGTATTAAGATGGTACATTTCAAACTAGCAGATGAGTTATTCATTTTCTGAAAAGCTGGAACTTTGATATTAGAAGAATATTATTAGATTAGGTTTAGGGAGGCTATCAGAAAAATAGAAATGGTTTGAATGCATTAAATCTAGTCAAAGGTTATATATATTTTTAGGAATGTCTTTAAATCTATTGTCAGTGTGATATCTGCTGCTATGTCATTTAAAAAATCAGCTGATGACTGTCTGGGGGAAGAAAGAACAAAAAGGCTGTAGGACAATGCATACAGTAAGGACTAAGAACTACATTCACAAGACCTAAGTGCTGCAAGGCTGATAATAGTACAAAGTACAGGAAGAATTAGGCCTTCCTGTAAAACAGCAATATCCAGAATGCTGTTCATTGATTCATCAACATTACTGAGTAGAAAACATAGTACTACCTCTGAAATATTGCCTGTTCCTGTATTTCCTGTGATATCTCCTATCTCCTTTCCAATTGCAATAGATGATTGGTCACTAGTTCCACGGGAGATGCAGATCTGTTTCCTGAGCCTCGCTGAAAAGTAAATGAGAAGCAATGTTTTTTGTTCAAATTGCAGCCCCTAGAAGAAGCTCTGCAAGCCTTGGCTTTGCAGGGACACTCTGAAAAGGTCTGGTGAACGGCCAGCACATCATTTGCACGAGACTGAACTTTAATTGAATTGGCCAGGTTAGGTGGCCATGGGTCTGTTGTCATAAGCACAGTTAGGTAACAAGAGTATGTGATGACTCAGAGTTGCTTTAAAGTTGGACTTTATTTTTAGTTGTCAGTTAGGTCCTTCAGACTAGTTGTTATCTGTGCCCAGGAACCTTCACAGACGTGCTTTTCTTTGGTCCTTTCTTCTAGATCATATGAGTCTTTAACATGGGACTAACAACATCTGTACTGGTGGAAAAGGAAGAATTAAAATGAATCTCTTTAGAAGTATTATGGTTGCAGCCAGTAGGGATGCTCCCATTAAAGCTATCTGACCTTGTTTTCAGTTGTTTTGAATCTTGTTATACTAAACTTTATTGAACAGAATTTGTTTGTGACAGCTATCTGTGGCAGTTCAGATGGATTTCTGGTTGCTATTTTTTAAATAAAAAAATCAGACAAAATGTTCCTCCATAAATATGAAGAACATATTAACTTTCACAACATAAAATCTGGAAATCATTCAGTCTAGTACTTAATTCAATAAGGAAGGTGGAATTTGCACAGAACTGTGCTTTGTGTCTCTGATAAAATTCATTTCAATTTTGTGATGTAAAAAGTCTTTTGAAAAAATACAGATTTCACACGAGAACTAAGATGCCTGAGTTTTCAGTGGCGAAACGACCAAAACTATGCTACACTTATGTCAACCTGAGGCCAAGGATTTTCACTGCCACTCCTGGCTTGCGGATTCTACCCTGTCTCTCCTCTGCTCAGATCCCATCCTCACAGCATGGAAGATGAAGAGGTTTTAGCAGAAAACAGATCCAAAAGGGAGATGCTCAGAGATAAAGCACGGGGCTGGAAACTGCCACACTGTGATGCTGGTGTGGACTGAGCAAGGAGCCTGAGCAAGGAGCTTTACTCTGGAATGAAGAGTCTGAGGAGAAGAACAAACCCAAGGTTTGCTGTGTGAGGAAAATGAGACTGAGATGAGTAGCCAGAAGTTCAAGACAGACTGGTAGTTCAGAAAAGAGCCTTTATTGGAAAATATGTGATATGATAACTATGTCACACT
This sequence comes from Ibycter americanus, assembly GCA_035590275.1. Taxonomy (NCBI): domain Eukaryota; kingdom Metazoa; phylum Chordata; class Aves; order Falconiformes; family Falconidae; genus Ibycter; species Ibycter americanus. The sequence goes on from JAVJGI010000062.1 coordinate 2,431,233, forward strand.
CCCTGCAATGAGAGGATGGCAAGCTGTCAGGGTGAATCAGTACACGGAATGAAAGAATGTCACTTGAATCAGCCTTTTTTCCTCCAAAACTAGAAATTGTACACTGAATAAGTAGGCAGAGGGTGGTTAAGAGGAATAAATACTATGCTGCTGAATTAACCCTGTTCCAACCTCTGCTACAAAGCATCTGTAGCAATATTTTAAGTCATTGAAAGCTAAAGTTTTGAAAGACTGGTTAGTAATGATGTATCCCTCGTTTTCTGCAGGCTTAACTTGGGGAAGTTTATCTCAGAACTGCTGAGAGCTCACAGCTGCAGTTGTTGTCTATAAGAACTACTCTGAAAATAGAAAATGCATTAATGTTAACTGTGTTAATAAGTTTGATTTGAAATTGTGCTTCTTTGTAACTCCCCTCAGTTTTAATTATCAAGATTGCCACCCTTTCCTCTTACTAAGATGCTATGAAGAGTCCAATTAATATTTATGAAACTTTCAGATACTGTAGTGATCACTGCCATATAAAAGCTAAAGAAATATTTAATTATTATGTTTTTGAATGCTGTGAGGCATATTAGCCGGAAGGCCACGCTATGAGCAAGACAGGTGAAATAATACTTGAATTAGTTCGTTTAACAGTGTGCTGAAAGTGGCAGCGGACCATGAAAAAATGGTGTTAGAAGGTAGGACAAAGAAAAGCTCTCCAAACTTACATTTGGTATTTCCTAATTTTTTTAGCTTTGACCTCACAGCTTTAAAGATATGTTAAGAATTCTTTTGTGTGTAACATTATTGTGCATAATATTATTGTTATCAGGTGTGACCAGACATGTTCCGAATTCAGGCTAAAGGAGGGAATGTTTGAATGCTAGCTGGTTTAGTGTCGTTGGAACAACACAAGACAATGTCCAGAGCCCTGACTGGACTGGCAGGGCCTCAGCAGTCAGCTTACTAAGGGAGTGTCTAGGACACAATGGTTGGAACAATGAAGACTTGTATCATATTTGAATACATCAGCGTCAGAGAGAAAAACAAAAGCAAGCCATTCAGCCATTCCCCCCAGTAAAAAAAAAAAAAGAAACAAAAAAAAAAAAAACCCACCAAAAAAAAACTCAAAAAGTGGGGGGTGGGGGCAGGCAGAAATGGACCTGACTCCTAGGGGATCGCAATGGGTCATGAGATTGGTGGCAAGTCAGAATTGGAAATTTTTTTTAAAAAAACTGTTCAGGGAAATGAGCTACTCACCTCCCACTCCTTTAAGAAATATGTATCAAAACAAAAATAAAACCCTTTAAAACTAGCAACAGCTTTTTGTGATTTTTTTTCCCTTCAGAAGAACAGCCTTTTAAGATCTAAAAGACTAGCTGATCACTTGTGAACTCCGATATTCTAGTTATAGGGAGATGTCAAACATATAGACAAAAAAGCCTTAATATTCAGTCCATGGGATTGTGATGGAAAAGAACCAAAGCTTTTTTGTAGCAAAGAGCATAAGCTTATATAAACAACTGTAGGATGTGTAAGGGATCATGATGATGTCAGAGACTAAAGCATGTAAGTCTGTGGGTGTCCCCCACACAAGAAGGGTTAAAAGAGTAACCTCTCTCTGTTGATTGTGTTAGATGAAATAGAGCTGATAATGGATTAATCTAAAGCTTTAAGACTTTGGGTAGACAGCTGCTGAGTCCAAGAATATGTTATTCTCCTTTTGATACCTATGTTCACTTTGTAGTATGGGATGGTAAAATAGCATAAAGCAACAGAGATTGGTCACAACTAGAGACAGGACATCAGACATGTTCCAGTAGGTGATAAAAACTCTTTTCAGCTGGGGCATCATCAGCATCAGCATCATCACCATTAGTGCTGAAGTTGTTGAGAAGATGTTTCTCATAGGTCAAATCTTGGGATTGCTTTCATCTCCCTGTTTTGGGTGAGTATAGCCTAATTCTTAGAATTATTTAGGAATATTTAAATTAACATATTCTCTGAGTTTACATGTGTCTAAGCAATGGCAACAGCCCACTCTTTCTCTGAGCATGGTTACTTTTCCCTCTCTCCTCCTACACGCCCACACCCCCCACTCACCCCCCCCTTTACTTTTTTAACTTACGATCTTAGCCTGCATGATGTGCTGTGCTTCATGCATGGGCTGGGGGCCATGAGGAGAGAGTTCCTCTTAAGATTCTGATGGACTTACGTAGTTGCCTGGACTTGTCTAATCTAGGTTTTTGATGACTTCATATGTTCTTATGCTGTGGAAATAGATGAATATTCACATTATAACCTTAAGTAGCCTTTTTAGTTTTCTGGATGAAAGAATCAGTGAGATTTCCCTACCCTTACCAGCCATAATTTTTACCAGTGACATTATAGTTTGTCATCAAAGAAAGAGATGCATGTGCCAGTGTCCTGCTGCTCATGTTCAATTTGCAAACAGTAAGAGAAAGTTTGTCAAATTCAAATGTTTACAGCATGCTAGTTTATCACCATCTTGCAGGTTAAAAAGCCACCACATCAATTGCTGCATTTTTCCCAGCAGAAAACAGGTGTATGTTGATTACTTCATCAGCAGGGAGACAGCAACTTAGGCTCCCACTTACAGTGTCATTACAGTGTAAACTAGCTGCTGAAAAATGGTGACAAGCTGATGTGTAGAGAACTAGAGGTAAATTTTCCAGGTGTCTATCCAGTTCACAGTATGAACTGGCAAAACTTTTGCATTCCTCCATAGGATTTGACACTATATCACAATTAAGACTATTTTGCTTTCCTGAGTAATGAGAAAGGAAAAAAAAAAAAAAAAAAAGGACTGAAAAGGCCAAAAGAGACAGGACAGGACTGGCATCCCTTGCCAGTTTAAGTTTTGATCCAAACAAAAGAAAAAAAAAGGTGTTTAATATTTTTACGCATGACTTTAAGGACATTGCTTCTGTGCTTTAAAATTAAGCATGTGCTTATAGTCTAGTCTGGATCAGAGCTCAAGTCTTCAATTTACTTTCTGAAAAGAAACGACCTGTCTAAAGCTGATAAATCATATAAACATTCAGCAAGATTTGTTTAACCATTAACATTTCATACCCTCATAAAAGCAAAGGAGTTATGATAACATCAAAGGGAAACATATCATTGATTAGATAGTTTTATATATTTCTTCCTAACATGGAAAGGTTCTTTGAAAATAATTAAATAATACGAAAAAACCCCATGCACCAACATAAAATAGTACTGTGAGATCATGATTTATTGATTTTGCTATGCCATTGTGCTTATAAGCGGTAATGTAGTATGTATACTTGGACTGCCTTGGGCAATTAATTTTGATTTTAGTTGTGGTCCTTTTCTGGGTTTGTTTTGTTTTGTTTTGTTTTTTTAATTTGCTGAAACCAGGTGGTAAAGGTTAAACTACAGCTGTAAAGAACTATTTAAAAATTATTTAAATGCATTTTGCTTTTTTTAAAGAAATAAATACTTTAAGAACACAGGTAATGAAGACTGCAACAGAGGGTACAAAAGAAGAAATATGAATACTTGTAAATATGAATAAACTTTCTAGTACCTCAATGGCAAATAAAATAATAAAAATAAATATCTTTCTACCACATCAAACTAAACCTACTAGAAAGAAATAAAAAGTATATGTATTCATAATATATATGGTTGATCAACAGCTGGCTCTTTTTTTTCTTTTTCTTTTGTCTTTTAGGTTCTGTCACTGCTTTACTTTTGTGTAGACAAGGCAAAGAAAATTAGAAGGTATGACAGGCACAGAGAGGGAATGCAACATATTCCACGACATATCTCAGTTTGTATAGTAATATATCATCATCATGGAAAAATACTAGGGCCACCAACACAGCCTGTTCCCTATCTGAGTATCTGCCTATATCATCTAAACATGATAATCCTGTCAGTGACAGCAGGTCCATGAAAGCAGCAAGAAATGTAAATCCTATTGGTTCTTAGTAAATTATAAAACTGCAGTTTTGCAAGAAAACCAGAAACCGGATAATTCCCAGTCCTCCTACAGAGTTACTCTTACCACTCCTTATGTTTTCTGTTAGCTACAAGTGCTACTTAAATACCTCTTATTTGATTTTTACCAGAAGTTAACATGAACATTTGTCTTCTCTGAAGAAAACTGATCAAGGTTAAATGCACATGTTATTGTTATTGTAATGTAGTATGCATGAATGTGACTCTTTCTATATGTCATAAAATTCAAGGTAAAACATTGGGGTTTATGCCAGTTGTCACCGTATGATGATGTAAACTAAAAATGTAATGGAAGATTTAGCAACAGAGACATTTCAAATGGGATGGCAGTGCTTTGTTGGCTAGATTTTTCCCATAGTTTTTATCTCAACTTTATTTAAAATAAAATTTTGATAAGTCTGACACTGGCATGAGAAACATCCACCAGAAGTGGAATTTTGACTCTGAAAACTTAGATTATGATATAATATGCTAATTTAGAGTCTTGTTTTATTAATTTGTAACCAGAAGATATAAGAGCTGTGGGGATAATTTTGTACTAGTGAGCTGGATCTAAAATGTTACCATTTACCGCCTACTGTTTTACTGCATTAGTTTAGCTAGATGAAGTATTCTGTGAACTACTAGATATTTAACTACCTAAAAGTAGATTTGGACTGTTTGAACGTTTCAGCAGGAGGCCTGTCTTTTGCCACTTAGCTGTATACAGTGTTACATTGCCTAGCAGCAATTCATGTAAAAGTGATGGATGAATAGCTAATAGGTAAAAACTTAGAGTTTTATGTTCATCCATTAAACAATCACGAGGTTTTAAAGTGGCCTAAACAGATTAAGGAAAGATGCATGAGGGCTGCTTTCGTACTGCAAAATTGCACAGTGCCAGTCAAGATTCCCGTGCAGTGGTACTTTACTTGCTGCACCGTTAAATTTTTAACATAGTCCCTGATACAGTTTTGATTTATACCAAGCAGGACTACCTGAACAATTCCTGAGTTCAGCTGGGGAATTAACATGGGCCACAGACCATTCCCAACAAGAAATTTGTATGCTAGTACCTTATTTTGGAAGTGAAAAAGTTTGGTAGCACAAATGCATGAGGTCATAAGATACAAGTAGACCTCAGTGTCAGAGAACACCTTGGACACATCCGACTGATTAACAGGGGCAGTTACCCAAATGGACCCAATCTGATCTACATTTACCTACGTAAAAGTTTAAGCTATCTGTCTAGGATTCCTCTACTGCCATAAGAGAGGGTTGGTCAGCCCTGGAAGGTGATTCCTCCCAGCTATTGTAGACACCTAAGAAATATCTTTCTTAGGAATAATGAGTCTGGCTTATATTACTCACGCAGCTTTAGATGATCAAAGTAAAGTGAGGCACCGTCCTGGAACTGGGAAGTTTCTGACCATCAGATTGTGTCCATCCTTTCCAGCTAGTCACCACCCTTTCCTGCCCTCTTCTCCCAATTTAACAGAAAGGTTAATTCATTATTTGCTGTGGACCTTCAAAAAAGAAGAAACTGCCTCATTTTTTCTGGTAAGGCATTTTTACTACCTAAAGGGAAGCAAATTCACTCATGCTCTTTTTTCACATACATCTGCAGTTGTTTAAATACTATGGATGTATGTACTGTCCTCAATGGCAGAACTAATCACTCTCAAGCTTATGTTTTAGCACCAGGAGTTTCAAACTGGAACTCTAGCTCTGTAAGCAGAATTTGTGTTTCTTGCTACATTAGTAACATAATTTTTATTCATCTCTGTTACTGCAGGGCCCTGGGCACGGGTCCTGGTGTCCTACTGTGCTAATGCTTCTGGTTTTTTACATTTTGTTCTAAAATGTAACTCTACATTTTATGGCCAGAGAGAATATATCAGTCAGCAACCACTCACAAAATAATCCTTCATCATACTACGTGATTTCACCATTTTCTCTGCAACTATTCTGTTGTGATGCACTTCTTCAACTAGTTTTAGCTATATTTTTATGTGATGTGTTTCCCAATTTTGATAGTAATAGTTATAAATCTATTGCTTGGAAATTTCTGATGCAAGTCAGAGGAAAGGAAGGCGTGGAGAAGGCATTACTATTCCTCCTTACTTGTAAATCCTTTAAATCCTTCTGATTTCCAAACTTAGGGCAGTTGGAACACATATATTTAGCCTTACTAATGGTAAAATCACACTTTTACACACTCAGAAGCCTGCATTTAATCACAGGGTTATTGGCTAGAAGAGCAACCATTTCATAGTACATAAAATTATATAGGACAAACTGGAAGAAAGTTCATAGCAGATTAGAATTGCACAGGTCCCACAGTAATCCAATGGAGTGGTGCATTTCTGTATTGTCATATGAAGGGAATGCTCCTCTAGAAGCATTTTGCTTTGAGAAATTCGAATGGGAAGAAAGAGTAAGATCATCAGTAACATGGGACCGGTACTGAAAGAGCAACCTTGGGAAGAAGTTATTTTTAGTACTGCTCATTTCCTTTTAATTTCTAAGTCGTGCTTCTGACAAGCAAAGCAGTCCAAGAAGTTATGGTGTCGATCATCCTCTGGGTCCCTCATCTGAAATGGGAAGAACGGCTCCAGCTCCGTCTACCGCTGCACAGTGCAAGACATGACCGCTTACGTCCCACTTCACCTCAACTGCCTCTGCCTGTGCACTTACCATATAGACTCCATATTATACACCTGTAATATTGTCTCCTTTTCTTCCCTGTAGTTTTGCCCACTAATCGTCATTGCCTAAGACTGAGTTTTCAAACTCTGTTTACAGTTCAAATTGCGAGTGAAATCCAACTGTGGATAGGTACGTGTGGAAAGGTCTGGAACTAATTTTCTTGCTGCTTTCTGCTCTGGGTCTCTTCATGGCTCCTGACCCACAAGAGTATTTGTGGCTACATAAGCAATTTTAAATGCCAGGAAAGGTGTAGAGTTAATGAAAATTAGAGATAATTGATGGAGAAGTTCATTTAGGAGTCCTTGCAAATGTCAGGTGAATGAGTGCATTTGGGGAAAATAAGTAAATGCTTTTATTCAGCACTTTAGAAATTGTGTGGAAATTTCATGTTTATTCTTTCCCAATTCTTTTTCTATATCTCTGTGCTAAGATTGTATTAAGATGCAGGCTAGACAGTCAAAACGTGCTAAGCCCCCAGCATAAGAAGGACATGGGCCTATTGGAGCGAGTCCAGAGCAGGGCCATGAAGATGATCAGAGGGCTGGAGCACCTCTCCTGTGAACACGGGCTGAGAGAGTTGGGGTTGCTCAGCCTAGAGAAGAGAAGGCTCTGGGGAGACCTTATAGCAGCCTTCCGTAAAGGCGTCCCACAAGAAAGCTGTAGAGGGACTTTTTACAAGGTTGTGCAGTGATAGGACAAAGGTATGGCTTTAAACTGAAAAAGGATAGATTTAGATTAGATATAAGGAAGAAACTCTTTACCGTGAGGGTGGTGAGGCACTGGGACAGGTTTCCCAGAAAAGTCATGGGTGCCCCATGCCTGGCACTGTTCAAGGCCAGGCTGGATGTGGCTTTGAGCAACCTGGTCTAGTGGAAGGTGTCCCTGCCCATGGCAGGGGAGTTGGAACTAGATGATCTTTAAGGTCCCTTCCAACCCAAACCATTCTATGATTCTGTGATAAGCTGAAAAATCTTTGCTGCTGGACAACTTTCTAGGAGATCCTAGCAGTTTTCTGCTGACTAAACTTGCAATTCTTCTCTAGCTATTTTTCCTTTAAGAAAAAGCAAACCTTTAAGAGTAAAATGTTGTAACCCTGTGAAGTCAAAACTTCTGTTATGTTTAAGAAACCTTTTCAAATGGATGGGGCCTCAGAGGTGGCAGATACAGTTAGTCACAGTGGATAAGTGCCATAGCCTATTGGTTCTGCTATGACAATCAGCAGCTCTTTGGTTAACAGTGTAGGTAATTACACTGTTACATTTAACAATGCAGTAAGATCAATGTGAGGAATTTACTATTCTGTTAGAAAAATTGCATTCTTCTGAACACACTTTACACAGTGAAGGCTTCTCCCAAAATTTGTCATTCTGCGATCTTTCTTTTTTTAAGGAAAACTTAAATTCTGGAAGACACAACAAAAGCTGCGGGAAGTCCATTGCTAGGCTTTAAATCCTTTTGAGGCAGCAGACTTTTTTTACCTATAGTTTCCTATTGTCAGAGAGCATGAGTACTAAACAGGATGAATTTGAATCAATAATGCCTAAGGAAAAGTGTGAAAACATAGCAATTACTGCAACATGGTGGGATGAATCACACAGCCAGAATGTTAATATGGGTAGATATACATTGTGTTAGTGGGAAAAAAGATAGGAGTGGATGGCACAGACTCTTTTTGTAGTCTGTTTTCACATAAAGAACATACAAAAAGCAAATCAAAGCTGAAAATATATATATATGATAATATTTTCTTAGAATATTGTGATCAGAGAAAAATCAAATATCTATGACAGAAAAGTCAAATATGTATGTGAATTTTATTTTAATATTCTGCTTCTCAGAAAACCATTACTCTGAACTCTTACCTCTTCAACTGTAGCCATGGACAAACACTCAAAAAGGGGATGATTCATGATCAAGAATGGCTGTAGAAATTTTTTTTCCACATTTCTAACATCAAAATTATCTCTGCTGTAACTAGAGGAACAGACTACATGATTTCTAGTGGTCTTACCAGCCTAAATGGTTGTATGATTATAAATGCACACATGTATGTTTTAATAATTTAAATAGTTTTGAAACCATTTGAACCATTGCATCAAAGATCTTGACCTGGAAAAGACCCTTAAACCAACATTTGAACTCCTGTAGAAACCTTTTTTATATTAGGGAAAAATGTGTCTGCCCACAGTATTAAATGTTAAATATGGTTCAATGTTTTTGTTCTCTCTCATGTTGGGAAACTACAGAGACTAATTAAGGAAGTTCACGAAAAACTGTGACTTTAAAAATATTATTTTATTTGTAAAATATGCAAAATAGATTTTTTACAGACAGCAACAAAGTTACTGGAGGGTGATGGGGAGTTTTCACCTGTTCTCCTGCCCTTAACATCTGCTGACACATCATCTGTACTATACACAGATGCACTGTGGTAATACAGTGAGGAAGTGGCTCACACAGTCTCCTAAGTGCATCAAAAAGGTATTCATTGCTGTGGGAGGTTTGCTTGTAGCAGACAATGTTTTTTAAAGTGTGAAGTCCTATAAGCTACTCAAACAGGTAGCTTCTCAGGTGTTAATTACTTGTTTTCTTGTTTCCACATAAAGACTGATTTTGTCTGATACAAAATACACCTTTCCCAGACTACTCTGTAACTGAATTAATATTTTGAGCTGTAGTATGCTTTATTGAAATTACTGGTAAAACTCAGATTTATATAGTGTTCATTTTAAGCATATTATTTTATTAGTAATTCTGATTTATATCATATAAATCTTGGAGTTGCAGAGAAAGTCAGATTTTATGAATGAACAACATGAGAGGTCTCTCAGAATGGAAAAATAAATAGGGGTAGTGGAATATATTGAAATCATAGAAGAGGACTTCTGTCCCCTGGACTTCCGTGGCTGTCTGGAAAGGTCTAAAGAACTAAAAAATATTCTACTAGGGTACGTGTCTGAAAAGTCTTAATTAAACATGGAATTACACTGGAGGGGAACAGAAGGATTGTCATTTTGGCTGTCCTGAAACAATTTATAAATTTAGATTAAATGGTTTGCTTGAAAAACATTGAAGCAGAAAATTGGGGCAAAACCAGATTTACAAATTGGAGGGCTATATTTACAACCAATTGTGTTGTTCCTTTCTTGCAGGAGCTGAGAAACTGGAGACCTCAGCCACAGTGAGTGATCCCCGAGGGATGTTGTGCGATGGCCTCTCTAGGCATGCTTGCTTTTGGAACTGCAATCTGTCAGTACATGAGGTGTAATTCAGATGTTTACAACATGAGTGAGGCTCTTTACTACCATTTGTTCTCTGTCACAGACGTGTTTTTAACTACAACATCCCCAAGAGCTAAGGAATCCCTGTCTGAACACCACCTCTCTGCACAGTTAAGGGAATTATTGGGAAAATTAACGTTCAAATTTTTACTGTCAATTCAGGGAATGACATAGTATTGACAGAAAGGATTGAGAAACAGACCTCTGTCCTAAACAGTGCGTATGTATTTAGGATGTTTTCTGGAGAAATCGGGTTGAGAACAATATCATGTGTCATTTTCACAGCAAAGAGTTTTAATCCCTGAGTAAGTGGTTATAATTATCAGCTTCCTCACTTGCAAATTTCTGACTAAAAACTTCTTTTTTTTCTTCAGGAGTTTTAAAAAATTTTAGAGTAAAATAAAATACTTTTTAAAAAATTGGATTAAATATATTTTAACATCACATTCAGTGAAATCAAACAAAAAAAAATTTAATTCAGCCTCAGCTGTTTTCTTCCAGATTTATTTTTAGAACTGAGGTAAGGTAGAGAATGACTCATTGAAGGGACAATTGAAGTCCTTGTATTTTCATCAAGAAAAAAAAAATATCTCTGCAAGTGCAGGTCTTCTTCAGAGACATCCAGAAACCTTAACAGAAAGATTCATGTTTAAGTCTTTCCTAGTCTGCAAATTCATGAAATATATTGCCTTTCTTTCCTAAATTAGCAGGTTAGATACAGTCCATATTGTGCTGCTTTGTCAACTCACCATTTCTGAAATAAATTAAAAAAACCCAAACATGCAAATCAAATATATATAATACATGACCTTTTTTAAATAATGTTGGGGTTTTTTTCTGTATTACCTTGTGACTGTCTGCTACCAATAGTAGGAATTCTGTGTAAATACTAAGAAGCCTACAAAACATTATCACTTTACATTACACTTGTATGAAAAATCAATTTTCCTCTTTGTATATCAGCACTGTCTCTCTATTTCTCAATACAATCTCCATCTGGAGACTGAGTTATAATATTAGTTAGTGTATTTTGATGCTCTTGCATTTTGTTTCATCTGGTTTTGTTTTAAAATACAATACTTACTGGAAAGTAAATTAGAATACTAAACTGATAGTTTCAAATAACATTTTTTAGATATTTCCTTCTAAACTCTTTACATTTTCATATATTGCATTAGGGAACGTTAAATCTAATGGGAAAGAGGTAAGTCAGTGACTAAAGTACTGTATTAAAAAAAAATAATCATAACTATGTAATCAAAGACAGCTACAGTCTCTAGGCTTGTTGTTTCTATTCTCAGATTATTTTAAAAGAACGCCAGAATGATTTTTTTCCTGACTCTTGAGAATCAAAACAGTTGGGAACTTTCTTGCATGTTATAACACACTGCATATTTCCTGAAATGAGCCTGGAAAAATATCATGACCACCATCATTTTTGCACATTAAGAATGTATCAGTCTCTCTCTGTATTGGAATTTGAAATTTCTTGAAAATGCACCAGTATAGGGAGATACAGAAGATGCTGAACTAGATTTAATGCAATTTATGCTATGGACAACTGCAGCCCAGAACACCACCTTTAAAATGGCATAAATTGTGTTTGTTTTAAGTAATTATTATACATAAATTAAAGCATATTATCAGTTTGTGGAAGTTCAGCTAGCTTGAAGGTGGCAATTAGTACCTACTTAAAATACAGTAACAGGTAGTGTCTCATGACAGTTATCTGTGTCAGAATTGCCAACTCTCTTAAAAACAGACAGGCGTGCAGGTTTTAAGATGTCAAATGAAGCATTAAAAATTGCTATTTAAACTTGATATTCTAATCATTCTGATCTTCAGCTGCAGTGAATCTGTATCTTACCTGGGGCAAATTTCAGCAGGAATCATAAGCTGCTAATGGTCATGTTTTTTGCCTAAGTCTGAGATATCAAGCTGAAGACTAGATTTGCATATAAAAACTGACTGTGATGAAAATCGCTAAAACCAGTGAAAAACGTTAGACTTATCAGCTTCTGTGAATTTTAATTGGCTTTTTAAGGCTAAAAATATGAATAAAGTCTGTGGTAAGAGATATTATTTCAAAATGATAAATACTGAAAAGATATAGGTGACATAAGGAAGCCAGAATAGTTACTGTAATTGGATACCAGGTCATGAATGTGGAAAAAGATGGAAGAGATTAAATGCCTTGCAGAGAAAAAATGAGGCCTACAAGAAAGAAGGAGAGTCTAAATGTGAAAAAGAGATTGCATTACTGCAACCTGTCTTGGAAGGCTTAAACAGCAGAGCTGGAAAGCTGCTCTTCTCAGGCTGACATCTTCTCTTAATAACCTCACCAATTCCTCTCTTCCCTCCAACTCTTCTATTTTCCCCAGTAAGTCAGCAAGAAGCAAGGGAAACTTGCACAATTTTTCTTTTTTTTTTAAAAAAAGGAAGATAATTGGGAGGAACAGTGTAAGTGAGAAACTACTTTGATGCTATGCTGGAAGAATGCAACTATGCTAAATGTGATACTGCTAAAACTTGCATAGGTTCATTGGGAAGCAGCAATTTTAACTGTCTTCACTACTGCTGGCTTCGTCCATCTGCTGGCTTCGTCCATGTTAGCCACATACTTATGTTAATCAAAGCACCTGGGCAAGGTCACTTACATCCTTTAAGTGTAATATTTAGTATGTTTCTGGCATGGTTTCTAATCTAATCTAATCTAATCGGTTCAAGTTGATTAGTATCTCGGCATTCTCTTGAATAGGGCAGAGGCAGTTGCCTGTGGGCAACATGTCTGAGGTGACCGCTTTTGGGAACCAACAAGAATTCAGCCATGTAAAGCTTAGTTGTCATTTTCTCTCAGCTCCAGAGAAGGAGCTTTGGCTCATTTTACTTGGAGCCTGAGAGAGAGCAGGTAACTCACCCCAAGCTCCCAGTCGGGCTTAGTACTATATAATCTGGGAAATATATTTATATAGCTTCATACATTGTTATCCAGGACTTAGAAAAAACTTCGCTTTACAAAATTATGCCACTAGGGGGACAGATGATATATTTGATTAGAAGCTTGGCTTTTTTTTCCTTTTTTTCTAAGAGACAATAAAATCATAAATGCTACAAACTAGCTTTAATCATTAAATATTCTCATTTGTTGGCTGTAAAGGTAGATGCTGTTCCTGGATTTTATGTGCTTGCGCTTAGATTAGATTGGAGTATGTACCTTGCTATTACATCTTGTTAAATCACTGTCGCATTTACTATCAAACTTCCTTAAATCACTGTTTCATACCAATAAACATATTGCTACTTCTCTCATGAGTGAAGTGCATCACTCCATCTGTGACAAACTGGTGTAGTCGGCAGGATGGTAAGTAGTATCACTGATTATTTACAGTCGTGGAGTGAATCCAGTCCCAGTTTCTCAGAAGAATGGGTTCATGACAATTGGCATAGTTGGAAAGCCATTGAAGAGCACCTCAGTGTAACTAGGGGGCCACACAAAGGGGGGAAAAGGGAAAGGAGTTAACTGCAAGAAGCTAGGTACCTGCATAGGAGCTGCATATCGAGAAAGGGAGAATAGACAAAGGAAGGAGCAGGACCCACAGAAGCAAATAGAGAGTACGAAGGTAACTGAGTTATTGCCGTCTTTAAAAATCAAGCAGTTGCAAAAACAATTACAGGAAGAAAAGGAGAAAAGACAAAAATTCAATGGAAGGATCAAAATTATGCTTATACAGGCTCCATGTCTTCCTGACATTGTACATATCAGGAAACTAATAGTATCCTCTGAAGACTGGGACAGAGACATCTTGGGTGATCTTGACAATAGTGAGCCAGAAGATGACAATCTTTTGTTCCCCACAGATCCTCCTGAATATGAAGCTAGACCTGTTGTTAAAGAACTGTGGAACCCCGGGGTGGTCATCTGCAACATAATATGTGAACCATCCCCAAGGATCCATTGCAATTAACAAGTTTGCAAGAGAGATATAGGAGAAAACCAGGTGAAACTGAAACTGAATACTTGTGGCAAGTATGCCTAAATGGCAGCAACCAAATGATGTTAAATGAGAGCAAAACAAATGCCTATTGGGGTCCCGGAGTTTTCTGAAATTCAGGAGCTGACCAGACAAATACACCCTATTCTATCACCAGCCAATTACCTTATTGGCCTGGAGGAATAGACACTATGGAGCAAGGTGAAGCCTCCGTAATCGCCATTAGATCTCTACATGAGCTCTCTGCAGCTGTCACAAAAGCCACTTGCATACAAGCCATGCATGAACACGGGTCCCATGATGTCCCACTATCTGCTACAATAGATTTTGTAATGTTAAAACCACTGATTAGGGGAGCCCCAGCAATTCATAAACCCTATGTAGTTGCAAAATGGGATGACATTAAAAGAGACACTGAATATAATAAAACCCAGGGCAATAATGCTCCTAAGCAACTCCCTGCATGGGTGTAATTAATGCACGGCATTATTATCTACAGTCATGACATGGGCTGGGACTATGCACCAGCTGAAAAACAAAACCTGAAGCCCCTGGGAGGAGATCACAAAGACCCTTGAAACATGGGACAGAAACTAGATCAAAGGTAAACAAATTTAAAATCCCATGAACCGAATCTCAAGAATGGAGGAATGAGTTATGAAAGGATGCATTAGCCCTAGGCATTCCTAGCGTCACGATTCAAGGCCAGCCTACTGCCATTATCCTGAGTCTGATCGAAGCATTCCAGAAATGAGATAACGGTGAAAAAAGGGGAGTATTTCAACCTTTTCAGCACCATTCCCCAGAAAGGAAGACAACCCCTTCCTCCCACTTAGGAAGGAACTGCAGGACATGAAGTAAAAAAACCAAGTAACGTCCAGCAGGCAATTGCGCCCGCCTATCCAGAAAGTGGAAGCTTATCAGTGGGTAAGTGAAGATGGCCCTTACATTTTAATTACCATTGGTTCTCAGAGACAATTGGTGAAGTTTTTGATAGATATGGGAGCACAAATTTCACTTCTAACACAAGATGCCAAGAAGCTGGGCATGCAATCTGGGTGGCAAAGAGTTAAGATTACCGGTGAGAATGGAGCAAGTGTGTGTGTCAAACTGCCAAGGTCAGCCTAGCTCCAGTGCGAGAAGCACGTGTCAGCTGCTCACTTTGCAATTAAAGATCATCATAAAAGTATTTCAGGTTTCAATGTTTTAAATGGATTAACCTGACGTCTGCCGAATGGCAGCTTTGGCTCAAAGGTCGACCCCAACCCTGGCAGAAATCTGGAAGCTGCAGCGTGTGTGCTGCATGCAGCCCCTACACTCCCTGACTCAAAGATTACTGATGTATCACAATATCCATTTTCTGCTGCGGCACAAAAGGGAATTTCTGAAGTCATAGCTCATTTGGACAAACAATAAATTATCCCCAGAACCCACTGCCCATATAACTCACCTGTCTGGCCAGTTTGGAAACTATATGGGAGGTGGCGTTTAACAATTGATTATCAGTGCCTGAATGCTAATACAGCCCCACCAACAGCTGCTGTACCAAACACTGCAAACTTAACAGCTACTTTGCAAGCAGCTGCACACCCGTGGATGGCAGGTCTAGATGTAAAAGATCTGTTATTTATGGTTTCCTAGAAGGAGGAGTATAAAGAGAAGTTTGCTTTCACTTGGGAGGGAATTCAATATACCTTTAACAGATTCCCACAGGGGTATAAACATTCACCCACAGTTGCTCATGCCACAGATGCTGAACTTTTACAGACAGTCTCACTTCCCCAAGATGTGAAACTGTATCAATATATAGATGATATTCTGATTGGAGGAACCTGAGAAGGTGGGGGAAGCAGCAGCAGCAGTATGGCAAGCACTAAATAATGTAGAAATTGAGATTCCACCTGGAAAATGTCAGGGACTAAATAAAGAAGTAAAATTTTTAGGCACTTGGTGGATAGCATGCAGCACAGCGATTCCTCCAGATACATTAAGAAAAATCGAAGAGCTGCAAATGCCCCACTCAAGAAAGGAGTTACAACTGATGGAAACTTGAGGATACTGGAGGAAGCATGTACCTGGATTTTCTATAATTTCCCATCTATTACACTCGCTCTTATGGAAAGGCAAACCCTGGGAGTGGATATTAGAACATAAAGAAGTGGTCAAAACTCTAACTGAAGAATTAAAAACATGTCAGTCACTGGGGCCAGTACACCCCTGCAACCCTGTTATAACTGAACGGGGCTTTGCTGAACAGGTACTTGCTGTAACCTGTTACAAACTGGTCTCGATGGGCCAGAAAGACCTTTATTGTTCAGCTCAACTACATTTAAAGAAACAGAACAATGATACTCTGAATGGGAAAAGAGGCTTTTTTTTTTTTTAGTCCAAGCTGTTAAACAAATTGAGAAAATACATCAGGGACAACCTGTGCAAACTTAGAGGACCACTTAATTTACTAGAAGCAATCCTAAGGGGGACTGCAGCCCTAGAAGTTATCAGTAAATGGCATGTGTACCTAACAGGAGCTGACCTTAACTAAATCCTCGTGGCTCACTTACCTGGGAAGCTACACCAATAACAGTGGTGCAACACACAGAATTAGTGCACATTGGATTTTTCCTTCTTTTTAACAGGGTATCCTGTTCAGACTCTCCCTGCTGAAACAAGTATTTGTTTTCTCTTACAGCACCTGCAGGATGGCAAATGAAAACGCTGTGTTCATGTTGTTACTATTCCAAACCTTAGCAATGTTGCCTCTCCTAACCTGTGGTCAAAGAACCCTAGAGCGGCCGTGGTCTCAAGCTCATGTTAAATATATTGGGAGTATGGGAGTACACTCTAGCAAGGGAGATTTAAAGCTTTCCACTGTGGGCGTGCACGGAACTGAAATATACTTAGAAAATGAATGGAGCTGGGATAAAGCTGAAGCTGATGATGAAGTTTTCTGACTTTGGTGAACAGCAGGGAAAGAAATGAAAATAGCATGCCTTATGATCAATGGATCTGCTCCTGAGAAGGCATCTCAGATTTCTGTGTATAACATTAGATCAAACTCAACAGCAAAAGATACAAAACTTTGCACCTCTGAAAGATTGGACTGTTGGTTGGGCTTGCTGTGGCATGGGGCTGTCATTTAAATGTAAAATAAACATTACTGAGCCCAGTTCAACGTGCATCCTGATTGTAAAGGATAAGAATACTCTATTCCCCCAGTTTTCTAATATTGAACCGTATATGACCAAAATGCAGGCCAGCAATGAGTGTTATTTAATCCATCATCTGTTCACCATTCTCAAGTATGCAGCATGGTTAGCATGGTTACATGGATGAACCCTCACCTCTCCAAGTTGAACAAGGAGAGTTGTGACCAGTATAATAGGGACAGGATTGGAAGTCTTGAATAGTATAGATGCTGGAGCACTCATAAATAGACTAAGCATAACAACAAGCAATTTAAACACATCAGAGCACCCACTGTGGTCTTCTCTTGTAGCATTGGGAACTAACCAATGGCTTTTATCTGATATAATGCCTCAATGGGAAAGAATTAATAAAAGGGACCACCAATTGATTGTGGATGCACTTGGTATAGCCCAAAATAATGTTTCTCTAGCTCTTAGTTGCATCCAAGCTCAACTATGGATGCAATCTATGGTAGCAGCAATTATAAGAGAAGGTGAAGAGGGCAACTTACCCACTGAAATTCAAAATGTAATTTGGAAATGCATTTGATAATGCAACTAAATTTGAAAAAGATTTCCAATCTTGGTGGTATCTGGTCAGTTTTACTTCTGACCCCATCAACAATAAAGCCACAGCTTTTGTCTTAACAGCATACAGTGTTTCAGTATACACCATATACCAAATCATTGCAGTAGGGTTAAATCACAATGGAACTATATTAGAACATAGAGCACGGATCCAATGAAATGAAAACAGATGGCAAACTATTGATGCATTTTACAGGAACAACAAGGATTTATTTGTGAAAGTAACATTATGAAAGCCCAAGACATTTGTCTTGATACTGAACAAAATGTCTGTCATTTTGAAATACATCCTGATGAAACCCCTGAAACTGTACTTGTATATATTGGAAAAGAATGTGTTTGTATGAGAACCTTTTGGGATTTTATATTTGTAGATAATGTCATCGAAATCCAGGGATAAAACTCCTTAACACCAATGTAGCATTAAATACATGCATTTTTTATTGCGGTGCCGGATGCACAAGGGATCGTTCCACCTACCGTGCATGCGTGCATGCTAAACTGTTCCATGGGTCCCATTTTATGTTACACAGCTATACATATTCATTACATTTCTCAGAATTATTTGCTTATGTATGAATCTTCACGCCTGGGTAGTTATGCCTCCAGGTGGTGGTCCCGATCATCTGTTATCTCCTCTTCACCCCTCTTCATTCCATGGTGTGCCCCACGACTCCACCTAAGTTCTTGCACATCCCGCTTACCTAGCACTCCTTCACAAACCCCAGAACCAGCTTGGCCTGCTTTTTCTGCTGCAGACCCTTTCTTATCATTCTCCATTCTTTGCTCCCTGAGATTGACTCCCTTGATCAGAAGTCCTTTCAGTCATCAGTTTTGATTACTTGAGATGGTGGGTACTTAAGCATTAATGACTTGAGAGGGTGGGTCAGCTTAACCTAAACTTTGTGCACGTTCTTGTTTAACTAAATTAGAATTTGGTAACTGGGGAGTTTAGGCAACAATAACATTACTGAAGATAGAAATAATCACTCAAATATTTGTGTTTTTAGTTCTACTAAAATTATGGGATGCAACTTTAATTATTCAGCTTCCGTTATGTCTTATCAATTACTACAATCTAATTACATACTGACTCAAATTTATTGCCTACCCCCATCATAATGAATCTTACATTGGTGAAAAAACTACTGTAACATTATGATCTGTGTCAACTGCTAGAACGCTTCTGAAACAATGGAAACAAACCTCTGATCGCCATTCATGATGATACAGAAGAGATACATGATGTCTTGGAAAGAGTGAAGAAGGATGAAGAACACCATTGGTTGGAAACTCTTCTTGGATGGTCACCAACAGCAATGGGACTTTTCAATTTAACGTTTTGCCCTGTTGTGATTTTACTAACTCTGACTTTAATGTGTCTATTACTTATATTGTATGTAAAGATTTGGTATGTCATAAGACAAATAACCCATCTTCAACCACCAAAACATGCAAATTAGCATATAACAAATAGCAGTGCTTGACTATCTATTTACTGTGGATCTGTAATTCTAAATTAATATACTATTTATGGCACAAAGGCAAGAGGTAACCATACTGCCACTCTGTGAGGATAAGGTGAATTGACTATAGTCACACGGGGTGGAGCGTGGTGCGCTCCCCACTCCGTTCCCCCATCTTGACCTTTGTTTCCGTGGCAATGCTCAAGTCATAACCATCTGTGGCGGTGGTGATGGATGTATCCGAGCCGTGATGGCTGTTACCAGACTCAAACTGAATTCGGAGCAGGCAGATAATGACACAATCGCCAAAGGCTAATTTGAACAATGTGCCCACATAACAGTGCTGGTCAAGGTCTGACTCAAACCAAGCCTGAAAGAAACCGACTTCTGTAGTTGGTATGCAAATATGACTTTGTGTCAGTTCTCTCACTCCATAAATAGTGGACAGCCCAGAGCCTGTTGAGCTCTCCTGCATGGCAGTGGGCTGCACAGCAGGATCTTCCCTTGAGCAGGGATGCCTCTCCATGACACTTCTCGAGGCTGAGAGATTACTTGCCACAACAGATTATTGGTAAGTGATTAATAGTATGTTAAAACATTGAAATCTTACCTAAGTGGTTTAAAGGATTGATTGCACACATATAATCCTTTAGATATAAACCGTTGACCAAGTCTGAGACTATGTCTGGATCTAGCCACACCTAAAAAAAGTTTAGACTGCAAGGGAGTTCTTTCTAGACTTCATGACTCAACAGCAGGGTGTCCCTGACAGTTTTGTCTGACCTTGTTCTCTGTGCAGTAAATAATCAAGTAAACCTTGCCATTGAAACATTTACTATCAAACTTTGTTAAATCTCTGTTTCATGCCAATAAAGACATTGCTGCTCCTCTCTGATGAGTCGAGTGCATCACTCTGTCTGTAACAGAGCATCATCTGGTCTTACTGTTTATGCCAGGACTGGGCACATGCTCTTCACAGTAGAATCTTTTTCTTTCATGGGTCCCTGGTTTTGTGCTCAGTTCCCAAGTCAAGAGTCTCCATGTCCATCAGCCACATGCTTGCAGTATGCTACCCCTCAACTTTCATATAACTTCATAGAAAAGCCCTGTTCCAAGCAATTTGTTGATAGCTGATGAATCAGTCAGTGCAAACACTGTCTTACTGTCAACAGGACCCTTTTTCCAAGGTTGGATGGCTCTCCTGGATGCACTGTAACAGTCTTTTCATGATATATACAAATGAATGTGCTCCTTTTATGCATCACTGAGCCTCTCTATTCCTGTGTGAATAAATACAAAACCTGATTTTGGAGATTTTTTTAAAATTCTTTTGCCCAGTCAGCATTTCATGTCGCTACTGAGTATATGAAAACAATGAGAATCCATATGACTAGCCCATTGAAAACGTTTCTGCAGAAAGTTGTCCTTGATTTGCATGGTATTTTGTAATAAGAAAAAGGAATTATTTTTATATTTAGGATTAATCATGTCAAAGCAGAAGTTGATTTTTATGTGTTTCTTCATAAGCTACAGCAAAAAGGATTAAACTTTGTAATTTTGAATTCTGAATATGTATTTATGTGAAATATTCATCAGAATTTGCAGGTGCTGATTTGAAAGGAACTGAACTTTTAGATATTTGGGAGTTGTTGCTGATGCTGAGGTGTATATTGTGTATAAAAGGTAGAATACAGAAGCACTCTAACAAAGAAAACACTGGCAGTGTCAGTGCTTTGGGATAACAATGCATGTTTTGCATAAAGGTGGTGTTGGTCTTTTCTGTATTGGCAACAACTTATAGAGGTGATTACAAATGAAAGGAAAAGTGAGGTACAAGTAAATGGCTGATTTGGTTTTATGTGGGGGTTTTCTATAATAAAGAAAAAGTGTTCACTGGTGTTTTCAAGAAACTAATACTTAGACATTTGGAAAAACTGTTGCATAGTCTGAAATTAATGTGCTGTCTGCCCAACTGCATTTTTGGGTAGAGTATTTTGGCTGTTAGAGCAGATAAGATAAATATGATACAAATATGATTGAAACATGAAAAGAGGGAAAAGGACAGTAGTGCTTAAGGTCAGTAAAGATAAAACTAAAACTTGTTTGCATTCTGATGACAAGTTCTTTGACAACATAATCTTGTTGCTGACAACAATACCTACAGAAAACTGGACAACCAAAGTTTCTCAGAAAATCAGCTATTAACAGTAGTTTAATAAGATAGGAATTAAATATTACATGTAAAGCAGAAATTTCTGTTACATTTCTCAACAAATAATTTATGAGTCCTATTAATATGGATATGAGACCTAGACAACTGCTAGGAATGACAAAAGACAACTCAAAACCTTCAGGTAAAATACTGAACTAAAATTCAGAGTAGGATTTGAGGTTATATGATGCATGGAAGAAAAAGTCTTTTTAGGATCAATTAGAGGTTTGTCAAGGACCAGCTGCCCTGACCATGAGAAAACTCTAGCAAAGTCAGTGCACACAGAACAAGTGAAGACACTAATAGACCTTAGTCTCTGTCCCCAGAATTCCCTGGGTCCTCCTCACTACCTGCCCGTGGCCCTGGAGCCCCATTTCAGCTCAGCACAGGGATGTCAGTCCCTGCCCCAGAAACGCTGCAGGAGTGCTCGTCTCCAGCCACGTCTCCTGGAAGGCCCTCAGTGCTATGTTACAGGTAGTCCTGTCCTCTGCAAGCCTGACGCACTGGCAGGACGTCCTGGCTGGACCCGGGACCCCACTTGTTATCTCACTTTCTCTGATGATCACCTGCAGATGACTGACAGAGCCTGTCACAGTCACCACCCTGGCCCCACAGAGGCACAGGGTATCTCTGGCCAGGTGGTGCAGTTACTGGTCATGCTGACTCCTGGCTCATCTGCCCTCAAGGAACAGCTGGCAGAGACTCTTCCACAAAATTTTGTCTTTTCTAAAGTCATGCCTATTTTGATTTTGATTTTAATAACAGGCAGAAGAAAAAGTAAAGGTATATTCCTTACAAGATCATAAAAGCTGGCCTTCATTTTTTAACAAAAGTTATAAAACCCCCCAAAATAATTGTCATCAGCAAGCAGTGGTAATAGTGAGGAATTATGAGAATGAGAATGGCATGGTCTATAAAGCCCTAAAGAACAGTAGGGAGAAAAGTATGTAAAACAGCCAGTAGCAATGATTTTTAGTGCTTTATTTTTAAAGGAAACATATATGTAATATGGCTATACAAATTAAATGAAATCTAAAAGTTCAGCTAATTAATAACAACACTTTTGTTTTGCTTTGAAGAGAGCAGACTAGCTTTCAGTAGGACTTTTTTTTTTTTTCTCTAAGAATTGCCATGTAAAATCATAATTATTGGAAGATTGCTGACAAATTTTTGATAACGGCAACTCCCACTGACTTCACTTAAGGGAAATATCTCTCTGAAACCTTTTTTCCTGGCACAGAATGATTAATAGCTTTCCTAAAAAATGATGCCAAACCTATTTAACTGAAATACAATTTCATGAAGTTACAATAGCAAACGCAGTGTGATCTCATCCCACTTTATCTGTTTCATGCATCATGCTGCAAATCAGGGAGAGAAGATAAGAGAAAATTTTCCATATCTTTAATGGGGCACATGGGTATGCCAACAAATGGGAGGATATTGATCAGGAAATAAGATCTATTTAAAATTACTTGAAAACCCACAAAGTAGTGTTTTGAGCACTTCAAGATTTAATTCATGTTGGGAAGAGTTTTCAAGCAGTTTGAAAGCATGTATCGTGTAACATAATAGAAGTAGTGCTGATCCCTTTCTCTCGGGACCATACTTGATGATTCCCAGGCCTAGCTGCCTCGGCTAAAAGGATATGCTATAACTAAAACCTCAAGATTCAGGTTGCTCGCATTTCAGGTCCCCACCCATGCTTTTCACTCATCTTAATCTAATTCAATTGAACTAACAAATGTGGCAAAACCCCCCACTTTTAGCCCATACCCTTAGGGTCTTGAAATGTTCTCTCACTTTTGCACTGATACATAGTTCAATTAAGAAACAGAAGTGTTAAAAGCTTAATGATCTTTTCACTATTGTGTGAATGAAGGTATATGTTTATATATATATATTTAAAACATAAACAATTTCACACAGGATTCTATGTCAATCGGTTGGTGCAGTGACTAACAAAAAGCTGGTATGCTGATTATGTTTTGACAGCTATTCATAACATTTAAACAATAAATTGATTAAATGTTGCTTATAGTTATACATTCACTTCATCTTTACATTTGATAGAAAGGTTTCATGTTTCAGCTTCTCTAGATTAATTTAATATTGTCTCTTTTAGATGACAAAAGTAACAGATCTGGAAACGAGTGAAAAGCCTGGGAGTGTAAACATTTTGCAATGCAGTATTTTCTGTGCTCCTTACTGTTCTGGAATCTCTGATATGAAAGAAACTAACTTGCAAACTTTGGAAATTCATGAATTTCAACCATATTGTCCTTGTCACAAGAATGTGCTCTGGTTCAAGATCGAAATCAGTGCCAACACTTCTCCAGAACTGCCTTTAAGAATAAACTTCTCCTATGTTAAAGGCATCATATTCAGTCTTTCTTGATGCTTTATGAAAGTTTCTTAGGGGACTTATTTTTAATTGGGTCTTTTTCTTGTGGGAACCTTGAATTTGAGAATTCCTATGTAAATAAAACAGGAAAAGATTATTTATTTTTTTTTATTACCAATCTCTAGATGTGGTTGGACTTGATGATCTTAAAGGTTTTTTCCAACTTAAATGACTATGATTCTATGAATCTATGTTTAAGCACAGATAAAAGTTTATAAGAAATTAGTTTTTTATCCTAAGAATTCATTTTCCCAAGATTTGCTTCTTGAACACCACAATTCTTGAATACAAGATTTGGATAAAAGGTTTGGATAAAAGGAATGCAAATAAATGAATCACTCCACTGAAAAACTGAGAATCAGCAAGATTATTCAATACATAGATTATGCATACTTTTCTCAGTGATTCCATCATAACATTTTTTTTTCTGTTCTTACATTGAGACGACTAGAAAGGGGTGGTGAAATACAGAGAAAGCTACTCTATGAAAATCTGGAATTGTTTTAGTTGTAATGGGTTACTAAAGCTGTTTTGATAAATAAAAGTGTTTATAGAGTATACACCTTGGTTTTCTAGGTGAAAGAACTGATTTAGTTCAATTGAGGAAAAATAATCTTTCCCTGCTGGGTAAGCAATTTATAGGCTGCCTTCCAGG
>JAVJGI010000062.1:2455708-2591627 GCA_035590275.1 Ibycter americanus
TACAACCCTACACATATACTGTAGAAAAAATCTCAAAAACCTGTTCTAGTAGATTGTATTGCAAAGCTAATATACTAATGTTAAAAATAATGTAAACGTACATATTTTAAGTGATAACCCATCCACTTCTGCTGTAGGAGAGCAGAGCAACTCCTGTTGAACAGGCCAATACAGGTCACTGCACACTGCTGTCTGTGAGTCCCTGAGATGCAATGACTTTGCTGACTTAATTTCGGGTCACATTTTCCTGTTATATATGGTCTGCAGGGCAAACAGCAGAAATGAACCGTGAAAAATGTAATACCTGTTTTATTCTTAGTATTTGGACCCAAAAATATAAAACCACAATGTACTTAAGCTCTATAAAACTCTGTAATAGATTTGTTTGTCTATTAGCATGGAACCTATTTCTTCATTTGTCCAAATTGCTTTATACAATTCATTATTATATGCAGAACTGGTAGCTAGTAGCTATAATTTTTGTAGATATTCAGTAATTGTATTTGTCACTCATCTTCAAAGGGATCATCTACCTTTTGCCTCTTAACTTGCCTCCAATGTTTTTCCCCTTTTCCATACACAGTTCCCATGCTTTCAATATGCAGCTGTAGGTCATCATGAGCATAAATAAATACACAAATATGAAAAGTGTTCAGCTGAGTGTTTCCTCATTCAGGTAACCATGGAATTTCCTTGGGTTTCAAAACTTTAACCTGCTTCAGATAAATTTCTACAAATGTTGGGTGTCAGTGATCCCATGACACGTGGCACTTCTGAGAAAAGAAAGGGAAACATACACTGGCACCTCACATATAAAATGTTAGAAGTGTTTGGGAATTCTTTGTGTATAGAGTTCTATTCAACAGAATATGTCAGTTATATGTAGAGTGATTAAGCTTTTAGAACTTGATTAAAGAGCAAAACACAAAATTCCTCAAAATCAATGGAAATCTTAGTGCTGAATTGGCTTTTGATTTGAGTAAAATTTATTATTTATTTAACTAGATCCTTAACAAAAATCATCAGCAAGTAGTGATTCATGATAGCAAGTATATCTCCTCTACCAACATCAGGAAGTTTTGGTGGTTGAAAAAGATATATAACCTCTGAATCTTCACTGGAGTGCTCACTGCATACCTCAAGTAGCCATAAAGTGATTACACTGTGGGCTTTAGTATCTTAAACTGTCACGATGCAAACAAGTGTACATACCGGGCATCGTCATGCTGGATTCCACAGAATACTCAACTGTAACACACTACAGTGCATTTTCTGCATAAAACTGTGGAGCCGTGGAAAATGCCATACTTCTAGACTCTTTAAGTGCACACAGTCTCATATATATTTTCATGTGTGAGTATGAGGGTGTATCACGTGACTGACACTGTTAAAGGAGAGCATGTATTAGGAAATGATATGTGCTGTGTGTACAGAGAGTGAATGAAACTACAGGGTGTGTATTTGGTCGAAGCAACAATAGTGCTGCCTTCAGTGGAACTTCGAAAGGGGCTTCTCTGCAATGAAAACTTGTCAATTTTCAACATTCCTTCTATTCTGTATTGATTCCAAATTTTCACTAGGGCAAACTAGAAAGATTATTTCCCTTGTCCATGTAATCAAAAGTTAAATATGTTCACTTTCATCTGAATTTCTCAAAATGAAAATAATTATCTCCCCTGTCTTTTTCAGACACATTTGCATTATGGCGGCATTTATTTATCCTGAATCCGGAAAATAAGAATTGATCCTTTTTATTAAAAAAACAGATAAGGGGTCTAGAACACCATCAACAATATCCCAACCAACACAAATTTTCTGAAAACTGATGGAAGCATTGTGGTTGGCTTGGGTATGTCCTGAACAGTGATAATTTTTCCCCTGCATTACTATCACGCTCTATTTATTCTGTTCCTTATCATTTCATTTTGTTTCCCATTCCAAGGCTTTTATAACCACCAGTAAAGTTTATCTGTGTCATGATTCTTGACACATGTTCTTTCAGAAGAACTAGTATTTTCTGACAATACTGGTATTTATTTCTGTTGTCTTCCTTGTGTCTCTAAGCGCAAAGTGAGCAGCTCCCTCAAATGCTGGACACAGTTTGTTTCCTGTCATACACCTTTAGCAGGCTACCTTCCAATAACATATGTATTTGACACAGGGTATCTGGTCAAACGAAAGGGTGCTTAATGTTCTTTGGCAACATGGCTTATACAGCTGCCTACATTTTTTGGCCTTTACTCTTCTATATTAGTTTATCTAGAGGACTCAATTGAAAGACCAAGTATCAAGTAAAATACATCATATAAAATGACTCACAGAGAGTCTAGTGATCTGAAGAAATGCTACTTGAAAAACTAATGACCTAAGTATGCCCCTAAATCTAAGATCATCTAGCACAGAATTCGGAATTCCTCAAAGTGGATATGTAATTAGTGATCCAGATAGAAAATTAAATCTAGGAATGATTTATTTATAAATTTTTATATAAAAAAGTTCTCTGAAGTCATCCCTTCTGCTTCACACTCTCTCTTTTGTACTGCACTTAAATGTGCAGTTGATCGAATTTCCTGTGCATGTTTTCTATATTATGGTTGTTTTTTTTTTTTTACTCTTTCCTTGTATTAAAAGAACCCAGAATAAAACCTAATAGCAATTCAGGTATTGATGCATGGATGTAAAATGCTATACTATCAGAGGAGCTATTATTTTAATCTATTGTAAAAGATATACTACATAGGCTGATTTACAGATGTTTAATGCTGAGTTGTTCTCTATTGCCATTTAGAAACCATTAATCTGTAAATTAATTCTATCAAAAATTATCTTTCATAATCACAAACTTCTCAATCCCAGAATAACTGGAAACAGCTTTATTACAGGCTCAGAATTTCATAGTAAAATGTCAATGAATATGAAGATAAATTCAATTTTCACAAGCTCTAAGGAGAATACAAATGATTGACTTTCTACTCTTCAGTCAATAATTATTGACAGTTCTAGGTCCAAATGACAAAACAAAGAGCAGAAATCAATGTCAGTAGAGCAAAGATCAAATCAATAGCTGAATTTCTCATTAACGGAACAAATGGCAGTTTTACTCACTTTGACAGAAAAAGACAAAGCCTCATGCTATTTCTGATCGAGAATGGAAGGGCAGAGGTCAAATATGCATAATGAATGTGAATCTGCAATTTCCTTAGACCAAAAAACACTTGCATCTATGAAATTCATTTTTAGACAAATATATGATCCCTAGAGTAAATTCCAACAGACAACATTAGAAATTATGGTTAAGCACTTGCAGTGCTGTTAGGGGCTATAAACCTGCTTTCACACACAGTGCTGCTGTGTAGTTATAGGCTCCAGAGCAGAAGAATGTTAATAAATTTACCATTTCTACAAACGAAATAATCGTGTGTGTGGTGGTGGGAGCTCTACTGTGTTTGTCACATAGGTTAAAAAAGGAACACAATCTTCAAAATTCCCTTTGTGTTTTCAAAAAAGCATATTGATAAGAACAACATTTATGACACATTTATTTTCTGATCTTCAGTTAAAATAAAGAAATAGGGGAAGTTCCTAATAATTATTGGGAATTGCATAGATGAATAAAAGAAATAAATTAATAATGACTAATATCTATTGAGCCAATTCAGTCTAATTGTATAGAATAGTGATTGTACTAATTTCCAATGTCCCATCTTGCTTCATGGATAACTTGTGACTTGTACATCATCTTTTAACTACTTTTAATAATAGCCTATTGTATTAAAGAAAACCCAATTCAGTAGCAATACACTGGTAAAGTTTTGTATAATACATGGGTTGCACCACTGATTCTCAAGTAGCTATTCCTATACAAAGAAATAGCTTTTCCTTCATCAAAAGAAGAATTTTCTGAGAGAAGAATAAAGTAG
The DNA here is from genome assembly GCA_035590275.1 of Ibycter americanus. Classification (NCBI taxonomy): domain Eukaryota; kingdom Metazoa; phylum Chordata; class Aves; order Falconiformes; family Falconidae; genus Ibycter; species Ibycter americanus. Next base: position 2,459,629 of record JAVJGI010000062.1, read on the forward strand.
AAAGCAAGGGACAGGAGCCCTCAAAGCTGTTCAAGCTCATAAATCGGGTCTCACAAAAAACCAGTGACAGTAGTCATTAATTAAACCTAGCCATTTATGAGAAGTGGTTTTAAATACTCATTTAATCATGTTTTATTTTAAAATATATTTTATTGATGGCCTTATATAAAGGATAATAAAACATTACGTATGACTTGTGGAGTGGTCAGCCAGTTACTGTAAATTGCTATAGACTTCAACGGATCAATAGGTTAACTGTAAAACCTTCTACTTATATGCTTATAATTATCTGTAATACATGGTACTTAAGCCTAACATGCTTATGATATTTATTAACCTTTTGTAATCTATTTACACATACAATGCTCTCTCAGGAATGACATTGTATCTGCAGCACGAAGATTGATCTATATCAGAGCAGCATCTGAACAATCTAGTATTTCTTGTCCTCAAATCAACCCTCCATAAAACCTCAGAAAAAAAGCCCATGGGTTTCTTTTGTAAAATGAAAAAGTATAAAAATATGAAACTGTATAAGTAACACATTGCAGAAGTCCTGCTCATCTCTATATATTGTATAGGTTTCTTCATATTGTTCAGTAATAAATAGCAGTAATCAGCTGATTATAATATAAATTTGCAAAGCATGAATACATTACTGTCAGGTAATTCTTTGTTCAAATGTACTTCTATAAGAAGAAATTGCTGTAAAATTAACAGCTTAATTCAGGTTAAACTGATTATTTTTCACTAGCTTGTAATATTTTAAGACTTCACAAAAGCTGAATGGAAGTCATAGCGTCTTACAAAGATAGAAGAGCTTTGGAAATTCAGATCCTAAATCATATAAATGATATCAGCCACTTTATAAGCGTCTTACTTTCCCAGACTTTTGTATGCCAATTTCTTCTCATTTCCGTAAGTACATTGCCTTTAGATGAACTCACAAGTTCATTAAAATGCTAAGCAACACTAATCAACCAGCCAGGCAGTAATCAGGAGCAGAGAAGAAATGTGGTCATAATCAAGCTAGGCAAGTGCAAGAACATAGCAGGAAAATGGAGCTATGGGTGATGAGGGAAGAGATGTTTCCAAACATATGCTCCCATGCCTCCAGAACGATGGAACAGGACTGGCTCTACCTAGAAAGACTTGTTCAGCTGATTAAGCAAGAGTATTATGGACTGTTCCTCTGGTCTTATTGCTGACAGTTTTTCATCAAGGCATATAGTGGTTGGAAAAGAGCAAATGTTAACAAAAAAAAAAAAAAACCACTTGAACTTTGTGAAACTTCCTGGATGATCAAATGCTATTGGGACATAGAAGACCAGCTACCAATGAACAACCTCCATAAATCTCATTATGTTTTAAAACAATGATCAAACTCCATCCTGTACGAGCAGGAAGGAGAACAGGAGGAAGAAGTATGAATGTTGGATTTAAATAATAGCCGCATCTTCCATCCAAAAGTATTCTTCATTAGTTATATCCACTTGTTAAAATAAGAAAATTCCGCACATATCTTATGGTATATTAATCAGTTTGAACTGAGCTGAGAAACACCAAGACCTGCAAGGAGCCCTGAACCTCCAGTGCCAGCTGAATCCAGCCTCCTTGGTTTGACTTTCAGCCTGTGGCTCAGCTGCTACATTTATACTTAGAGCCTTTTAGATGGCTGTGGTTTCAGGCCTTCCTATTCATTATGCTAGTTTTTACAAATACTTTTGCTAAGGGTATTATCTTGGTACGTTACGTAGGGAAGTCTGGATAACTTAGTCTCCTGGACACTTAAAAGGCATTGCAGTGCTCCTTGTGAACTTAATCCCTAATGTTTTGCCATATCCTTATCAATATGTGTGAAAAAGACAACATGACCTCATTGCTAGCTTCTTAAACGTGAGTACAGGGAATAATATATCAGCTCTTTAGTTTAAATCTTCTCATACTCCTATATGTTATCAAAGAGCAAGTTCCTTTTCAGCTTTAATTTACCAATGAATGAGCACTGTGAAATGGCAGTTCCTTTGAATTTATCTATACCTGTGTTTCCAGAGCTTTCAAAATGAGTAAACACTGTACATTGATATCTATAATCTAGAGGATTTGCAAAGGTAGTCACAGACTGTCTGTGATTTTACCTGCCTCACTGAGGAGAATCAGGCAAAGGGCCTCTAAATCCTTAATTACCGATGTACCAGATAGACAAAGCACAGAAAGGACTTTCATATTAATAAGATAAGGACCATTTTAATTTATTCACAGGGCTAAAAAAAACTGGTTACTTCTGAAATCCATTAGTAAGGCAAGTAATTATCTTTACATATGTTAGTTTTCAAAATTAGCATTAATTTTAATACATTTCTTTTCAAAACCTGTTGTTAAATTTTTCAAAACACTGCAGGAAATGACTGCATTTTACTCTGAAGTGAAGATTCTACGTAAGTAACATGATGTCAGTAATGTGCTTAAAAACACACAACCTGATCCCTTTGACTTACATTTTTATGTACCAGTAAATCTGTTTCACAGTCACCTGCTAATAAGTGAATTCTGTTGAAGCACTGGCAGATGTTGGGACAGCCTATTGTATTCTGGTGGATTCTAGAAGTTATGTAAAATTTAAAAAATAGGTACCAGTCTCATTCATGGACCTTAGTAAACTAATTAGTGTCTTCCTGTTGTTGATTGGAATGCTGAGCCCTGATTCAGTGAAATACATACATGCAGCCTTGCTGACCAGAACAAAGCATAACTGAAATAAGTCCTTCTAAACATTAAAGTTAAAAATAAACCTGATATTTCTTAGTAACCCAAAAATTAGGGCTTGAGATATGAGAGGGAAATGGCCATAGCTTTCACAGGATTTATCAAGGAGTTCGCCAAACACTTAAGTCACAGATTTTGTTTTGTCATTTTTATTTTTTCTGGGTCAGGTGAGAGATGTTGCTTGCTTTCATAGAATTGTTAAATGGTATGCTAGTTGTCTGTTTAACTGTTGTTTATCAAACATCCTGAAAGCTTATGGGTACCTTTCTATCAATTTCCTTGGCCTTTGGACCAACCTGTTGGTTTTGACCAAAAGTCAGTGATGTGGGCCTTTTTAAATTATGATCTGCACATCTAAAAATGAATGCATTTTTTTACAGTGATTTGAAAATATTGAAAGATTTTAGAAATGCATTATTTTTCTATTTTGAATTGTCCTCAGCCTTTTGGATACTATAGTATAGGTACTTACATCTATATGGCTTTTATAATTTGGATGTTTAATCCATATTTTGTTTCTTACTTGGAATTCAGCAGAATAAGAGATTCCATCAAGAGCTATTCCATCTCTAATCTATGGTGTTTAACATAGGCTTTCATCTAAACTCCAGTAAAAGAGTGTCAGATCAGATCTGGTGAAGTTAAACTTTATTAGTTCTCAGTTACTTCCTTGGGATTTGAAACATTCACTGCTGCCCGAATATCATCTAGTTCTGATCTTTGCAATTACTCAAGCCAATCAGGCACTATTGCTGGTATCTGGTACATAGTTTCCATGTGTGCTGACTTGGTGTCCATCTCTCAGGTTTCTATATGCAAGACTGCTCTTCAGTCTTGAGCAACACAACACAACACAACAAATTTTCAACTGACGTTTATACAAGCATTCACTAATAAAAGAAAGAGTCTGAACAGTTAATGATGTTTTTCTTTTGCAGTATTCAGAAATAAAGAAAATAGGACTTGGCATTTTATTAGTCTTTTATATACTGATTATGCTTAATTCAATATATAGTGTTATAGATGTATAATAACACATGTTTCAGGGTGATTTTTTACAATTGGGTTTGACATCTTGTGCAGCGATTGGCTTGGAGAGTTTTAGCTTTTTGTTTGGTTGTTTGGTTGTTTTTTTCCCTGAACTCTAATACAGAGTGTACGTGTTCTTCCCTTGATTTCAGTGTCTGTCTGTTCTGTATGGAGCTCTGAAATCATTAAATTAAGCTGCTTTTAATCATAATGGGAAGAAAGGAGGGAGACCAAAGTAGATGGCGTTCTCTCATAGTTTAATATCTGAAGTTGTACTGAAATTTCTGAGAAAACGCTGACATTTAAAATCTGCTTTTCCTGTGGAGTCTTAGAAAAAGAATGAGTTTAAAGAAGTGAAAGATGAAAAAGAACTAAGAAATAGACTCAAAATTTAAATCTTTACTTTCCTTTTGGGATTTACATTGCTATAGGGAGATTTTAACTTTAAATGCCCAGGTTACCCATAAACCCAGGAGGAAAGGAAAACTGTGAAGGTGTGTTAGACTCTTAAAGTCTCCTTCATGATTTTGCTTTCCTCCTGGGTTTATGGGACCAGTTCAGCTGTCCAGACATGTGTCTAGTACTTTCTATATGTTCATTCGGCTGCAGACTGATACTAGGAGGAACAGTAGTGTATCTTCTTTAGGTCCCAATCATATCTCCCAGAACCAAGTGACTACCTCAGATACATGGGACAACCTGAATGTACTAGATAATTGCATATGGCAACAAAATTGAGTCCTGAAAGTCCATATGCAGGGCTCTAGAGATGTGTTTAAGCATCCATAATGTTCAACAAAGTTGTAGTGATCAATTCCATTACTCACTTGTAAGCATCTTCTTGCATCAGGATGCCCATTCATCTAAAATGTCTGCTTAAGATGGTAGACATGACAGAGGTCCTATGTACTACCCGTGCCATTCTGCACGGTCAGTCCTCGGTCACTGCGGGCGGTGGAGTCTGGGCAGCAGTTTCCCTCCCCAGCAGACAGGTCACTGCCACGCTACCCCCACATGGTGATAGGACATATCACACTGTATGGACAATTACCTAATTTTGTGTTCTGTAGACTTTTTAAGCCTGCTACACATTTTATAAGAACATACACTTGACAGACAGAGATGGCCAAAGATTCACAGCATTAGCTCACACATTGCACGGGGGTGGTTTGACCACTTTTATTTTGGGCTAAGAGAAATCTCAGCAATAACAGCATGCATACTCAGTGTGCCGTTTCAAAGGTTTGCAACAAAATTAGTTTAAAAAATAACATTCACCATAGCAGGCTTCAGTCAAAGACTGGGAACAGTATTACACTTCATATTTCTATTTCCTCAGACACTAACATTGTCTCCAGAATTATTTTTGATTTTTTAGAGCAAAACCATTCTTCTTTACCTTCTTTTTAAACCAAAATGTCTTTGGCTGGCTAGAAGAATTAGCAACCATTTAAATAATCTTGCTGTTATGAGTTCTCCTGCTGTAACATAGAACTAGTCAAAGGGTAATTTTTAAACGGGTGAGGTATGTGAAGAGAAAGCTGAAAAAGGCACATACACAAGAAAAGATACATACACATTTTTGAAAAAGATACCTTATTACAGATCATTAGTAATCATGAGAAAAACACTTTAAAAAAAAGAAAAATAAAAAGAAAAATACTTAGAATGTCTCCAAAGATTTAAGATGAACTGCTGATTTTGAAGTCAATCTTTCCACATTTTAGATTCAGTTCACAAGAAAAAAAAAAAAGAAAAAAAAAAGATTGATACTGAATTTTGCAACAGGACTAATAGAGGACAATAACCACCAAAGTTTTTATTACCTAAGATTTTCTACTTGCAGTATCTGAGTACTGCAATCAATCATTAAATATCTCCAGTTCTCACTGGCTATGGCAGATAATATTACATTTTGCAATCTTTTGGCAACCATTCCTGCTTTCATGCATAGACCTTGGGTCAGTAGTATTGGTGTCAGGCTCCCTACTTATGACTGAAACTGCCAATGAAATTTGGAAAAAAACCCAAACTAACAAATAAAATAGCTTAAAATAATTTTCTGGAATTTTGCAGATATATTTTCCATCATATTTTCTACCACCTGTAGTCATAGTAGGTTTGTTGTACCTGTGAGATGATGAGGTGAATTATACTGAAGCTAAAACACCAGATTTTTTACATCATTCTGCAGAGAGAATTGCCAAGATTTTTAATAGCTACATAGGATCTGGTCTTGAGTCTAGAACTTCGTGAAAAGGAAGAAAACTCACTATGTAAACTCACTTTTTTCACACTGGAGAACTCTTGACAAATTCTACAGCAGAATACCTTTATGCACAGCTATAAGGCAGATTCCAGTTTTCTAATGAAAATAACCAGGGTTTGCTATTATGCTAGTTTTCAGATAAACACCTTCTGCAGTCTCTGCAACAATGAAAGTGAGTAAAATTCCTGGCCTGAAGAGTTTATCATCCAAAGTCTGAATCCAGAAAAAAATAAATTACTTTTTTCAAGAACTGTGGTTAGTCTGGATAAAAGTCTCTAGGGTTTACTGGAGAAGACAGTGGCTGAGATGAGAAGTCATACAGAGATGTAATTCACCATTATATACTTTGGTATTGTCTTTTCTATTTTCGAGTAGATAAGACAGATGGAAGTGATATGCTTCTAGATGGTATCGGAAATATGAGACTTTAGAAGGAATTTGAGTGACAAGAGAATGGGCACAGGTGGGACCATTAGTTTTAGGCTGACATTGAAACAGGATGTGTACAAATGCACAGTAGTGTAGAGAGGCAGATGCAGTGATGTGCAGACAATTAATTAAAGGTAGCAGAGAGAAACATTTCAATATTTTTTGATGTATTCAGTTCTTTTGAGCAGTATTCAAACAGTTAATATTTTCTCATTTTTACTGATACCTTGAAGAAGTCATTAGTATTTGGAACAGGCCCATTCAAGCTTCGCCAGGATTAGAAAACATAGATGTTTTCTACAATTATGACTTCCAGTGAAAAAATAGCTGTCCTTAATAATAGAGTTATCTAAAATATTTGGCACATGAAATTAACCTGGTAAAAACATGTCTACTTGGGGGACTGCGGGCAGGAAAGAATTGCTTCAGTGACCATGGTAGCTTTTTTCAGTAGCTGAAATTATTCTGGAGGAATATTTTTATGCCTCTGAAAGAGAAATAATTTCAGAGAACCCAGTTCTCTGAAGACAATTTTGAATGTTGAATAAAGACATACAGCTGGTGTACTGTAGAAGGATCTGCAGTACTTTATAATACTTTTCCAGTAGTGCATAATTTTATACTAATCAAAGTTGGGGAATTATGTTAGGAAAGAAATAGGGGGGAAGTTGTGAAGAAAAGCAAAAACTTAAACAGAATTTATAATGAGTGAGAAGATGGCTACTCTTTCAATCTTGTCAGTAGATTACCATAACTGTTACTGGTTTTAGTTCTAACATGGAAAATGGCTGAACCATGTGCAACAGGGAAATTCTATAAATTGCTTTACCTCAAACAGCTATGGAATCACATAGCAGCTTAAAGGAGGAAAGGAACCTGTGGAGGTTGTCTAGTCCAAGCTCTCACTCAAAGCAGGGTCAGGTAGAACAGGCTGCCTGAGGCCATGCCCAATTGGGTTTTGACTAGTGAAAAAGTCAAAACCTTTTGACTACCAAAAGGTTAAAACTCCATAACCTGTCTGGGAAACCTGTTCTCATGGTCAGTCACCTTCATAGTAAAATGTACAGTAAAATCAGTAATTTATGTAATTAATTATGGCATGAAATAAATAAGTGGATGGAAAGCCGTGCAGAATGGAAGACAAGTAGACAGAGACCAAAGTCCTCTGTTCTTTGTCTGTAACTTGCCCTAGGTGATGTAAGTCATCCTTGAACTTTCAGGCTTTTATCTAAGATGCAAAAGGCCTAAAGATACTGTTCTGAAGACACTCACTGGCTGAAGTGGTGCTCGTACTGGCCAGCATGTCTGTTGTGTCTGGTTGCAGACACATGCAGGCTTCTATTCATTCACAGTGAGGAACACAACAATGAAGAAAAGACCCCTCTATGCTTCATGTCATGTTTCTACTGATATTTCTATACTAAACTGGGGAGAAAGAGAGGCTGATGTATCAAGCCTCATCAGTGTCACTGTTCCTGAAGGAAAATATTATCATCTATACAAGGCTTAGACTAACACCCATCAGTTTAGTTTTATGTAAACAATACTGATAATAACAATTTGTTTTCTGAATATTTTATTTTATTCTAGTTTCTCCCTGAAATTATGACTTATTTGTTGGTACTTCCCTTCTGCTATTGGTAGATTTTTGCACAGACAGTGAATATTGATTGCCATGGTGCCCCTCTTAATTCTCAGAGAGGAAGAAAATTCTACAACATGACTGACTGTGCTTAAGCCTAATGGACTTATGCATACTCAGAAACGGTCTATTCTGTGTAATTACAGGTGTAAGGATTGGACAGATATTTGTTAGATGTACTCAATCTTTTCCCTAAGTTCCTCAGAATAACTGAATGTAGTGTAATCAGATGGCAGGAGCTCTGCAACTCTCCCAAGTAATCAAGCATAGAATAGTCAGTCTTACACGATTGCTCCATGCCACAGTCATACACACCTTGCATCAGGTATCTCAAAGAGTATCAACACTTGCAGGCATCTGCTTGTACTATACTGGAAAACATCCACCAGGGATAAAGTTTAAGAGTATCAGACCAGACAAGTTTTGTATAGAGTAGGTTTTTCCAGAAGTGCTTCTTGGTCTGGCAAAATTTCTAAGCAGCATAGCTACACCAGGAAAACCTTTAAATGTAGCCCAGACTTAATTTCCTTTTCTGGATGATTGTCCTTCAGATTACTGAGGTTTTCTTTTCTTTGATATCTTTGATAACTTTGGCCTGCATCATGTCACCAACATTATTCCTGCCTTTAACTAAGGGACCCCAGATGCAATTTCTCCCTCTCACCTAATTTGCCTTCAGTTAATGCAGTTACATTTAGAGAGAGTAGCAATAAAAAAACCACAAAACACTGATGTGGGAAATATGGCTTGGAAAGCTAAGCTTGCATATGTATATAGAAAAGGGTAAGGAAAGGGCATCTTTAAAGTAACTAAACATGCTAATAAATATTTCTATTTAAATTACTAAGGCCATTGGGCCTCAGTAAGCACATTTGGAAATATCTTGTTCAAGAGTCATGATACATAGTACAAGACCCAGATTGGTAAGGGTTTAAGTCTTAGATTAATCATTAATGTAGACTGTGACTAAGCAAGAAAAAAACATGCTTTCTTGATATGCTGAATGGCAGTGAGAGAAATCTTCTCCCTTAGTTGAGTGGTGTTTCAAGGTTTGGGAGAATATTCTGGTCCATTATCATCTACAGAATCTATTTTTTTAGCTAAGTCTTACGTCTTGTACCTCAGAATGGAGTGCATTTCACTTACCTTTTATAACAGGCTTTCATATACTTAGAAATCTTTATGCAGCAGAAGTGGCAAGAATAAAAATCTTGTATTCTACAATTAGGAGTTCTTCATTAATCACTTTTATTAGATATAACAAAGTAACATGAATGTCAAACAAAAACATCATCACAAGTAATAAAAAAGCATAACTGTGACCTTAAGTTGCATTAATTGACCATCAAGTAACAGCATAAAAATTCAAAATAGCCAAGGAGTTCATTCTTAGGGCAGTATGCATGTAAATACTTCATACAAAACAAGAAATGAGGGTGGGATTAGGAGTAAAACAATACAACATCCACAGTATTTGTAAGTGGTCTACTAAAGCATTCTTTCTAAATAATAAAGCAAATGTTCATAGTGGTAACATAATATAACTGTAAAGTAATGAAGCAATACAGTCCTCTTTAGCTATCCTTTATCAGTTAGACAGGACATGTCCAGGTTAATTAAAGGCTAGAGGTGATACCAAGACTATTTGGTTGTCGATGGAGGTATGCCTGGTAAGGAATATCAAATGCCTGTGTTAGGTCCTCCAAGATGTCAAATATCATGTGTGCCCAAGTAGGTCAGAAGAGTAAGACAGGAGTAGAACCCTACACTGAAGCAATTTATTTATTTTTCCCCTCCCGCTACATTGCAGGCTTTAAACAGGGTTTCTCACCCCCTTATCTTTCAAGCAACATACCTGCTCTGCATTTTGTTGAGTCCCTGTTCTATAATGCTTACCTAGCAGAGCAGAGGCATTAGGAAACAGGTGGTAGAACCTCTGTTTTCTGACTGCTGAATGGACTTGAACAGAAGACAGTCTCTGAAGTCATCCCACTTAGTCCATGTTATTCCTATGTAGATGTTAGAAAACTAACCACCTGAGATTATCTCTGTGTATGTATATTGGAGATATGTGGATACTTCTAAACAGAGTTTCTGCCTCATTAAGGTACTTTGTTTCACTAAGAATAGATGAAGCCCTAGCTCCTGACTTAATTACTGCAACCAAGTGCCTGAGGTTAGGTGGTAAATTTGAGCCCAAACCTCCAGAATTAGCTGGCTATACATAAAAGTTTTTTGGGGGATTACAGTGTTTCACTTTGGTTATGTGTATGACCTACTTTATGAGTCTTTTGCTGTGCATATGACAAAATATTACAAAAGCATTCAAGCCATAGGAAGTGGTGTTAAAAAATTGCACCAAAGGCCACAGGATTGTCTGGGCCAGACTATGAAGATGGAAAGACGTACAAGCAGCTTTTAATTTGATTGAATGCTGGTTTATTTTATTTTATTTTGGGTTTTTTATTGGGATCCTAACAGCAATAAGTTAGGACAAATTGGAGCTACGGTTGTGTAACACATCTTACTTATCTTCGATCCTGTATGTGTGCACCTGTTATACTGTTCTTCAGGACCTGATCTTACGTTATTATTTTCTTTTTTCTGCAGGATGTTGCTTATTCAACCATTCTGTTGAAAATAAAATGTGCTTCTGTATTGAATTTGGCTGCAAACTTTAGGTCTTTCACCTCAATTCTTTGCAGAAGTTGGCAGGTATATAGAGTTTAGGCAGGAATTTGGAGGGTGGTCATGTAATTTAGGTTTCTGAGTGTTATCCTGGAGAGCTGGATTTTGTGCTGTTCATGCTGTGTAAAACTTTGCTTAATTCACATAGTGTTTTTGCAATTTGTTTGAATTATTGTAACTTTGCTAAACCATAACATAATAGAAAATAACCAATAAACACTAATAAACCACAGTAATGATACATGTGGTTTGTTGTCTCTTTTGTGAGCAATCTATGTACAACACAGACATGTACACTAACCCGAAGTGATTAACCCTTCAGTCTATATATTAGCAGCCTGAGGGGTCTTTTTCAAATCCCATATTTTTTAGGACATTCCTGGCCATAATGAAGTTTCTGTTCCTGTACATATTTGCTCATAGTTAAATTGGTTTCGTAAAATTAAATTATATGAAGACCAGCATTATGAATCAGCAATTTTTAAAAACATAAAAAGATTTTACCAATTATTTGTAGATAGTGAATGTATTCAGAGAGATCATTAACTGAAATCTGAGTTGTTGTTGTTTTTCCAGTATTCACTCAGTTTTGATGAGAAAGTCAAGGAAAAAAAAACCTAGGCTCCAGAGTTCCAAAGAAAAACATAAAGTATACTATCTACTATGATTTAGATATCATATAAAACATTCAAATATTTATGAAATTTATCATTAAACTAGTATGTACAGGAAATATCAAAATAACAGAGCCTCATTTAAAGAATTAACCACATTTGGGCTAACATCCTTAAAATTGTACTTGTGTTAATGCACTTTTCTGGCTTGGGGACCTGATTGCTTGATGTATTTCTTTAGAAGAAGTATTCTGACCGCAGAAAAATGTAAATGACCTCTAAGATTAAAAAATGTACATACTGAAGTAATGCATTGGTCTATTTTGAAGTCTATTTTTTTTTAAGAATTAAGTTCATGTTGAAATGTTTGAATCCATTATTTTTATTCATTAAAAATAGTCTGAGAAAACAGCTGGAAATTGTCAGAAATGTCAGTTAAGTCTTAGATATATTTTCTAACTTCTACAAAATGAATTATATGAAAACAGAAAGTGTAATTAGTACAAGACTCCACAGATATTTTGAATTCATTTGTTTCAAATGAACTGCTATACAAAGTTGGCATACAGTGTGCCCCTTTCTATTATTTTTAGTAAAATGGATTTCTTGCTGTGATAAGTGATGCAATTGCAAATTTCAGCTGAAAAGTGATTCTGATAAAACAGTGGGTAGCATTTTTATTTAAGTACAACGATGCTATTCAACAGCTACTATAAGTGGTCTGAAATATGACGCTATAGTCAAAAACAACTGTGGAAAGTCATTGTTATCTTTCAGCATTCGGAATTTTTGTCCTTGGGATGAAGTCCTGGGACCTGTCTGGATGAATTAAAGTATGAACAAAATAAGACTATCAATGAAATAGCACTTCAGTGTAAAGAAAGATGTCAGGTTTTTTCATAATATTATTAAGTTTGACACAATTCTTCAAATCAGCTAAAATTAAAGGAATATTACAAGCTACATTTCTTAATTCATAAGATACACCTGGGTACAGTAAATGAAAAGAGCTCATAGTGAAATCAGTATTGTCCCATACAAATTTTGGCCCTTATCAAGTCTGTCCAATGGGTACAGGACAAATAACAGAGATATCTAGCCGGAGGAGACAAACAAATACACTGAAGTAAATTATCTATAACATTTCTTTGCCCAGTTAGTGATGAAAGCGTGAAGCAGTTCACTTAATTAGTGACAAACTTTGATGACTTTATGTCAACGAATATCCAGTTTCTGTCATAATTTTAATACTCTGTCCATGACTTGTGCCTTCATGTAGAAAACAGGGTAAGTAACTTCTCTTCATAAAAGACAAGTTACTCACTATGTGTAAATACAAAACTGGGGACTCATGATCCTGGCTGGAATAGAGCCAACATGCTGAATCATCTTACACTATGAAGTAGAGTGAGTACCTCATTTTCCCCTGAAAACATACAAGGAGGGAATGGAGAACAAAAGATTAAAATAATCAGGAATTACAGTTGCGTTCATATGTTACTGAGAGTTATAGAAGGTTCACTGCTATGTTTTCCCCCTTTTCTATTGCTTCTTCGTGTAGCTTTAACCTATCTGAGGCTGAGTTCTTGTTTTTCCTGTAAATCCCTAGCATGGACGTTTCAGAGGAAATTCCACAGAAGACTGGCATGGAAGAACAGGAGCCACATGATACAAAGGACAGATAACCCTAGTGATGAAAGGACGTTAGTAACAACCTCAAACCCTCTTATACAGCTGGAGTCAGCAGCCAAATTTTTAGATACATAATTCCTTCCCTTCTATTCATAGAAGCAATGAAGACTTGGCAGTCCTGGGTTAATGGTTGGACGTGATGATCTCAAAAGTCTTTTCCAACCTAAATGGTTCTATGAATCTATGTTTAAGGAACAATTTTCAGTTGCGGATGACTTCATGTCAAATTGTCTGGCTTCTTCCCTATGGATACCAAGACATGAAGGAAGTAATTGTAGTTGGATGTCTTACAGCCTAGCTGGAGTTTACATCTTTATTAGTCCTACAGAACCGATGTAGCCAGGAGATATTAAGGGAACTGCAACAGCACGTGCTGATCAGGCTACTGCAACAGTCTTCATGTTTGCTGTGCAGTAAAGTCAAGGCTGAGAAACATGAACTCTGTAAGCTGACAGCACCATTAGGAAAAGCTCTCTAGTCTCACTGTGAGTTTGGAGAGTAAATGAGGCAGATAACCTGGGCTGCTCAGCTAAGGCTCCGCACCTGTTTGCTGTCAGCAATCTATGGCTGAGCAAATTCCTGACAACTAGGCTTTCCCAGGCAAGTGGAGTCCCCAACATCAGCACAAACCTTCTTTAACCAAGTAATTTTTAAAAATATTTTTATATTTAGCTACTGTTTCCAGAAACTTCTTCAGGCTACATCTTTTCAGCTGTTCCTGAAGAACCTTGGGATATCTTGAGATATGCTAGTTGTTAGGGTTATTTCATTCACTGAAGTATTCTTCCATTATTTTACTTGGTTTGAGTTTCTGGCTTTCCAGGTTTGAAGTTCTATTCCTTTAGGATACCTAAAACTTCCTGGTAGTGTTTGATGCACCAATACCGGAAAAGTCTGCTTCAGACTTTGTTTCTATATTAACTTTATTTATTTCATAGAATCATAGAATGGTTTGGGTTGGAAGGAACCTTAAAGATCATCTAGTTCCAGTCCCCTTGCTGCTGTCAGGGACACCTTCCACTAGACCAGGTTGCTCAAAGCCCCATCCAACCTGGCCTTGAACACTTCCAGGGATGGGGCATCCACGGCTTCATTGGGAAATCTTTTCCAGTGCCTCACCATCCTCACAGTAAATTTGTCTGAGAATACCAACCTAGAGATGAAAAAACCTGAAAGAGTTCAAATTGTGAGTTTTATATGTGATAATTTAAGGTTTCTAAAATATCAGAGGTTGTTGTGTTTTCTTTGTAAACTCAGATTATGAGAACTGTGGAAAATAATGAGATTGCAGTAACGTTATATACCGTTGTGGAAAACTGGAAAGTTTCTCTGAATAAGGAGGAAAGTATTATAGGCAAAAAACCCTGTTCTGCTTTTAGCTGGTTAAAGTTAATTTTCTTCATAGTACATTGCATGGTGCTATGTCTTGGAGATGTGACCAAAACAGCGTTAATAACACAGCCATGTTTTAGCTATTGTTGAACTGTGCTTACACAGCATCAAGGTCTTGTCTGCTTCTCACACTGCTGCACCAGCAAGTAGGCTGGAGCTAGCCAAGAAGTTGGGAGTGGATACAGCTGGGACAGCTAACCCCAGCGGACCAAAGTTATCCCATACCATATGATGTCAAGCTCAGCAAATAAAGGTGGAAAGGAAAGTTTGCCAGGGCTGCCATTTCTTGAGGACTGGTAGGGCATCAGGGTGTTTTTTTCTTGATTTTTGTTGTGGTGGTGTGGTTTGTTGGTTGCTTTGTTGGTTTGGGTGGTTTTTTCCTTAAAAAAAGTATTTGCCTCAACCCATGAGCTTTCTAGCCTTTTCTCTTCCAGTTCTCTTCTCCATTATGCTGAGGCGGGTATTGAGCAAGTGGCTGTGTGGTGCTCAGCTGCTCACTGGGACTAAACCACAACAAGCCATTATTTGGAAAAAAAAAATGTAATAAAAATAACCAATAACTGAGATTATCACAGAATTAAACATTTGTATATTACTGTGAAGCAGAATTATTATTTTACAGAGCTACTCCTGGTAATAAATATTTTTTTAGTTTATCTATAATATTGAAATATTCTAAAATAAAAATATCTTGCTTTTCTGGTTGTAACTCTTTATAGGAAGAAGGAAAAAACAACCAACTAAAACCTATAGTCTACTCTCCCAACTGAAACAATTTCCGTATCTTTCTACCCCAAAATAACTGTACTAATATGCAGGTGAAAAAGCAGATCACACATTTCTCTTCATTCTTTTAATAATAAAGTGCACACCATCTAATTTGTCCAGTCACAGTTGTTGAAATGAGTGATAGCTAGATGATTGCTCTGTCATAGGCAACTATCCTACAGCACAATTTGCATTAAGGTATAAAAATGCCAGATCCAGGCTACTGTAAGACAGTATAAATACAGAATTGTAAACTGACACTAAGTATTAACTATCTAATCCTGGTAGCAGTGCAATTGTTAACAATCAAAAAATATAGAAATAAAACAAAACTGAAAAGGACAATAACAAAATTAATAAGAAACTATTAATTAAAACATTTCAGTTTTAATATTTGAAATGGACAAATATGGTGCATGGGATAAATAACTTTGTAAATTATTATTTGCTAGATTGCATGTTCTGGTCTTGTAGTATTTCTTTGTTAATCAGTTTAAATTAATTTATTGTTGATACAGAGAGAGGCCATGATTAGAAAGTTATGGTTTCAGAAGCTGCAAATAAATGTCATGTTGAAGATTTTACATAATTCCATGAATCTATACTGGAAAAGTCCTTGTAGAAAAATTCATTATTTCTGTTACAGTGGGAAAATGCAGATAGACAGCATACAAGCAGTATCATCCAGATTAATTAGGCGAAAAAATTCTGTAAGTATATCCAGCTGCCTACTAAGCAGGTACATGCTGCTACATTAGTTGAATAGAAACCTCTTGGATTAGCATGATGTGCAATATTCTTTTGTCATACTTGGTTGACAGCAAAGGAAATGGAAATAATAAAATGGAAAACAAAAATCTACTCAAACAAATCCTTAACTGGCAGTATTGAAACAGAGCTCTGTAATGCTTGATTTTCTTTGCCATAAACCATTTAACTCAAAGAAAGTAAAAATAAATGGGAATTAATTTAACTGTTTCTATGGCACCTTCATGTGTCCAAACAGTAAGGAATTGAAATTTAAAATAATCAAAATGTAAGTAAAATGCATATTTTTAAATGATTATAATTATCAATGGGGTAAATTAGCAAGGGATGTTATAGATGGATTGTTTGAAATGCTTGTGTCAAAACTAGGTGTTGTAAAAGTATGTTACAGCTAGACAAATGGCAGGAGTATGAATCATGGGATGAAACCTTTGACCTATTTCACAATAGAGGTCAATAATCATAATGTGAAGTTTTGCTTTCATGATCTAAGAACCAGATTAATTGCTTATGGGCTTTTGATACCATACTGATATGAGAATATTGTTGAATCAATAAAAAAACGTTTGGTAATGGTAGTGAATCAATAAATGTAGAATAATATGATTTTCTTTACAATGCAACTTAATTAACAAAGACTGTAATGATAGTTTTAATAAGATTGTAAGATACCATTAAAAACACAATGAACATCTCTAGTTAAAGTTATGGAACATTTAAAAATAAGCTACATTATACTAAATAAATAAATATAAAATAATTACCAAATTCTGAAACATTTTGCAAAGATTAGTGAAAACACTGTCATCCACTATTGTAATGGAAATAAGTGACAAAGTAATACTTCTTTATTGACCAGCCAAAGGTGCATGTACAAACTTGCAAGTCATCTCTAAAAACACTTTTAAACAGATTTTAATCAAATTATTTTAAAATTATGGCCACTAAGGAAGCGGGTGAGAACATGGAGCAGTTTGAATGGTTTGAATGAGGATAGTTTACAACATTGTCCTAAAAGATACTTGTGTGGCAGAACAGGAACTAAAGCCAAATCTCTGTGATAAACATAAAGTAAGAATACACTTGAAAGAATAATATAAAAATGTTAATTATCCCTCCTCAGATGTGCAACAGTGATACAGTGAGTCAAAAATAAAGATGCGTTGTTTATCATGAAAATGGAGATGATTGGATGGTTGGACACTTAATCACATATAATGATGAACCCTAAAGAAAGCTAATTTTATTGGAAACAAATTTAGGGAAACTAAATGTCTTGCAGTAAATATATCTAAGGAAGACCTGAAGAAAATATCTTCCAACGACAGTGGAAGGTAACTATACATAGTGAGAGAAAAAACCAAGTACATTTAAAAAAACACGTAAGTGGCAAACTGTCAAACGCTTCTATGTCTGATATAAACATATATAATCCACCAGTTCTAAATAAAGTATATGTAACAAAAAACGATGGGAAAGCAAGCTATTAATATCTCACACAGTTAAATCAAGTTGATATTCCAATTACAAGATCCTGTTCACAGGTGTGTAATTGCATTACCTCTTAAAATAACTAAGCCTAAGCAAGTTAGATGTGAGAAAAACCTCAGTTCAGACATGCTAAATAGTGTTAACATTCATTCAATAGCTAAAAACCCCAAAGATTTCTTCTTTGCTAAGAATGTCACATCTCAGGACATGCAACCTCTGCACAGATTTTGCAATTACTTTTTCTTATACTACCACAGTACACAGCACAAGAAAGAATAGAAAACTACCCACGTTTCATATGTATTTGTTGATTCTTTCTTAGTCCTCCAAGAAAAGCAAGAAATGCCCATCTCAGTAACAGATGGAAATGGGAATAGGATTGAAGAGAAATGACTGGTTTATGGAAACCTAAAGAAGAAAAGCCTTATCTTGCGGCTGAAAATTTGGGTTTAAATGCTGGAAGTGCCTATCTACTAGATCTGAAGTCTGCTAAAAAAATGGGTGAAAACTGGAATGTGTTGAATGGCATGAAGTATGAAATGGTATATTGTGTGGGTAAATCAAGGCAGGATTGTTGTAAGAAATGATTGAAATAAGGTGTCATATCCTAGCTTTAGGAGGTCTCATTTGGCATTCTCAATAAAGTTATCCAAAGATCATGTCTTTTAATGTATTATGAAATTTAAAAAAATATAACCTCGTTAAGGAAGAACCCATAGGGTAGTGGAAAAAACTAGGGCCTATTCTATTTGTCTTTAATCTGCATAGTTCTATAGAGTTTTTCTATATCTATATTTCTGTTGATCTGTATCTATCTACATGTACATGTTTAATAGTGGAAGCTATTACTCTTTAATAAATGTGATAAAAACTGGTGAGAGGATTTTCTTTGCTAACATTGGTAAATAATGAAATACATTGCATCCTGTTTCTCCCACCTACCCCAGAATCCTGAAGAAGAACATGGCTGATTCTCTGGAACTATTCTTCCCAGGACTTCTCCTAACATATAATTTCTGTGTCTTTTTTCAGTTGTCTCCAAAAGCTATTTATATAAGCATGGTCCCCTTCGAACAGATTTTCTTTCACACAGTTTACTGAGTCTCCTTTCCTATTTTCATTGAATTAATGTATTATGCTAACATCAGTTATTACTCTGTTGTATATATTTGACTTCTTTGACTATAGCTGTCCTCCCTAGTTGCTGCTTCAATAAACTTTTAAATATAGGGATCTGACTATAATAAAAGAAAGGTTTTCAGGAACATACTATATTTTCGTGCAAGACAAATGTAATTCAGTGGAATTTTTTCATGTCACAGAAAAAGGCCATTTCAGGTGGCCAGGCTTCTATTTACCTCCTTGAATGATTCATCATAAATCATTCACTTTAGCCCACTGATTATTTTTTATATTTATTTATTTATTTATTTATTTTCTATAGGTCACTGAAATCCTATCAGTTTGTCAGTATCTCTACAGAAATTTGATGCCCAGAGCTGAATGCACTGCTATTATGTGGAATCACCCAGTGCCTTAGAAAGAGATGTTCTATTAGATTTTTGCTTTGGAAGCTAATGCATATACAGTCCAAAATCTGTATTACCTTTTTTATTTTACTGCAACAATATCTCACATTGGAAACTGTTATTTAATTTGCTGTCCAGTATTCCCAGACTTAATGCTTTCCAGGTTCTGTGTTGCCTCCATTGCAATCTTTGTAGGGTTTGGTTTATCTCTTCACAGATTCTTGAGTTTGTATTTTTTCAAGCTGTATCTCCTATTTTTCTGCCCATGTTGCTAATTTCTGAGTCCTTAGTGGTGCGTGCAACTCTTCTAAATCTATCTTTGGCAAACTTGCTTAACAATTTCCTTGTTTGCTATTTCCAGTTAAATACTGATACAAATAATATATCTGGTTTCTGGGTCTTCAGTTTCTCAAGTTTATATGTGGAAATTTACAAATAGTATTTCAAATGTGTTCTTCAGTTGGGCTTCAACGTACTATTTCTTCAAAGTCATTTTAAATGCAAAAATTTATGAAAGATGGAAAATATAATACTGTCATTATTCAGTTGCTTGAGTTGAAATACAGGTTAAAAATTGCCACTGACTTCAACAGCAGAAGTAACATCACTACATACTGTATCACTGAGCAAGGAGAACACCTTGCAAGAGTTTTTTGGTTTTTTTCTAATGTACATTTTAAGAATGTGATCATTCATTTTATTTTATTGAAATAAGAATAGTTAACCGATTTTTCCTTTACATAAATATGTACCCACACACCCTCACACAGGCAGAATACATTACTTCATTGGTTTGCTGAGCTAGCTTTCTGTGGATTGCCCTACTTGGTTAGATGTTCTTGATAATAGATACCTTCAGACTCAGGGGTTGTTACTGTCGCCTTTAATGAACATAATAGATCTGCTCCTTAGCAAACACTAAATGGTTTTACCAAAATTAAGAGACTCACAACTATTTATACAAACTGAAGCTTACTCACATATATGTGTGACTCTATTTTGGTTCCCATTTCTATGTGACAAAATTCTGAAGATGCTGCTCTCTACAGTATTAATTTCAGCGTACTGTCATACTACGTCAAAAAGAATGTCATATGTTAAGAATAAAGCGTTCTTCTCCACTGGGAAGTGGTATCTAAAGTTATTATTATATATAAGGCACTGCAAAAATATGTCTAAATCTCCGAATATCAGAATTATTCAAAATTGTTACATTGGGAATACAGGCATTTCAGTCCTACCTTACTCTTGATATATAGACATACCAGCGTGTGTGTGTGCGTGTGTGATTTATCAGTATTGCATTAATAAGTTTCATCTTTTATTGTATGAATAATGCATGAACCTTATTTTCTTTGCGCTTTGGCATTCAGAAAACAATATCACAAAATCACACCTCCAGATCCATTCTCATTTGGACTGAACACATTAAACATTATTAGCTCAGAAATATGACAGCTATGAAAACATGTGCAACCCATGGATTCCAGCTGAGAATGTAAGGGAACTTTTGAATAACATTAGTAAATAAGTGTGTTTTCTAGGCTTCTTATTTTTCCAGGAGTTAGGAAAATACAAAATTATAACATCTAAGCAGATTTCTTTTTAACAAAACTTTCCATTTAAAAAAAAGTGAATGGACTATGTAGTGAATTTCTTTCTTCTTGATTTGGAAGAAATCCTTTACTTGAATGTAGTGATCTCAATGTTCATGTGAGATAAGGGAGACTCTCTGAACACTCTCAGGAGAGTAAAAAAAGGTTGAGATTTAGATATTTAGTAGTAGAATTCTAGCAATCTTCAAATGGAAAATATATTGCTAAAGTGAATAATTTATCATTTTCTGAACCCATCTTGCAGGATGTATTTTCTGTATAAGAGTGTTCTATTCCCAGTAAGAGAAGGAGCATTTGGATCTGTTCTGTGTCATATAACCTAGTGGTGTCTAAAGGTTGAAAGTACCTTGCAGGATGTAGAAGATTTTAGGAAATGTGAACACATTACCCATATTAGTGGATTAACAGTACAAGGCGTGTATGAAGAACCTAGATACTTGTTTCAGCATGGAAGAGCTCAAATCAAACTAGTAGGAACATTTATGTCTCTAAATATTATGGTATGTTGAAGTTCTGCCCCGAGTATCCGTGATGTGGGTCAGTGACCTGGGCTCTTGGCCCCCAGATGACCTACAAGCAGCTCAGATTTGGTTACTGTGCCAAAGTTAGACCAGAGCTCCTGCAGGGATGCTCTGTTAGGGCTGGAAACTACTCACAGATATGCATTCTTTGGGGAGGCAGTGAACAACAAAAAAACCTGTCAAGGACACTATACCCAGTGTCACAGTCCATACCTGACACGAACATGACACAGCTGACCATCTCCTACATTCTAGCCTCCCTTAGAGGTTCTGGTCCTCAGGATATGTTTCTTGTGGTTTGTAGATACAGCTCCTAGGACCTGGAAGGTCATCTTCCTTATTTATAACCTTCCCTTTGAAACTAAATACATTGAAATGCATTATCAGAAGAGTATTATACTTCCATAAATGAGTTTTTGATTTTGTTTAGGTAGAAGCTGGTAAAATTACTTCAGTTACAAGTACTTGTTCTTCGGCTCCTTATTTCTTTTATATTTATTATTATTCTGCTTGAATTGCAGAGCTCAGAGAGTTGTGGTTAATGGCACAGAGTCTGGCTGGAGGCCTGTAGCCAGCGGTGTGCCCCAGGATCAGTACTGGCTCCAGTCCTGTTCAACTTATTCATCACTGGCCTGGATGCAGGGACAGAGCGTACCCTCAGCAAGTCTGCTGGTGATACCAAGCTGGGAGGAGTGGCTGATACACCAGGAGGCTGCGCTGCCATTCAGTGACACCAGGACAGGCTGCAGAGCTGTGCAGAGAGGAACCTGATGAAGTCCAATAAAGGTCCTGCACCTAGGGAGGAATAACCCCCTGCACCAGTACAGACTGGGGGCTGACCTGCTGGAAGGCAGCTCTGCAGAGAAGGACCTGGGAGTTCTGGTGGACAGCAAGCTGACCATGAGCCAGCAGTGTGCCCTGGTGGCCAGGAAGGCCCATGGGATCATCCTGGGGTGCTTTAGAAGGACTGTGGTCAGCAAGTTGAGGGAGGTGATCCTGCCCCTCTGCTCTGCCCTGGTGAGGCTGCATCTGGAGTGCTGTGTCCAGTTCTGGTCTCCCCAGTTCAAGAGAGACAGGGAACTGCTGGAGAGGGTCCAGCGGAGGGCTACAAAGGTGACAAGGGGGCTGGAGCATCTACCTTGTGAGGAAAGTCTGAGGGAGCTGGGGCTGTGTAGCCTGGAGAAGAGAAGCCTGAGGGGGGATCTGATCAATGTCTACAAATACCTTAAGGGCAAGTTTCGAGAGGATGGGACCAGGCTCCTTTCAGTAGCGCCCAGTGACAGACAAGGGGCAACGGGCACAAACTGCAATGCAGGAATTTCCACCTGAATGTGAGGAAAAACTTCTTTACCTTGAGGGTGGCAGAGCCCTGGAACAGGCTGCCCAGAGACGCTGTGGAGTCTCCTTGTCTGGAGACATTCAAAACCCACCTGGACATGATTCTGTGCAACCTGCTCTAGGAGAACCTGCTGTAGCAGGGGGTTGGACTAGATGATCTCCAGAGGTCCCTTCCAACCCCAACCATTCTGTGATTCTGTGATTTGTTTGTGAACTTCTTGTTTTTTGCAAGTAATTTCAGAAACCCAAATTCAAGCTTTAACAGTTAATGGTTTTTGAAGCAGCTGAGTGTAAACCACCTTCTCATAAGCAAGAACCTTATGGCATTAAGCACTGAGAACAGATTAAATAGAACTTCCTAATTTTGCAGTGCATAATAATCAGAAATGTTGCTTTATGCAGAAAGACCCCAGTATACAAACTACCAAAATACTTTCTCAGTGACTTGAGTCACCAAATTAAGACAAGACTGTCTGGAAACAGAAAAAAATGGACAACTATTCCACATGGTTGTATGTTCTGAAGTATTTACTAGAAGACAAAAGCAATGTGTTTTGGGATGGCAAGCTGAAATTGCTAAGGTAAGTAAGAGAGAAGTTAATAACATGGGCAGAAAGATGGCTAAAGGTCAGATGCAAAAAATGAGTTGTGAAGTACTTACTGAGGCAAAAAGAATGAACGGAGAGCCCTTGGGAGTTCTTCTGGTCGTTAGAGTGTCTGCTCTGCACAGCTGGGGGACAGTCAAAAATGTCCCTTACATTTTTTTCTCTTTTTCTTTTTCTTTTTCTTTTTATTTTTATTTTTATTTTTTATTTTCTTTTTCTTTTTTCTTTTTCTTTTTCTTTTTGTTTTTCTTTTCCTTTTCCTTTTCCTTTTCCTTCTTTCTCTTTCTCTTTGTTTCTCTTTCTTTTCCTTTCTCTTTCTTTCTCTTTCTCTTTCTCTTTCTTTCTCTTTCTCTTTCTCTTTTCTCTCTTCCTTGTACAGCATAAAATCCTTACCTAGAAGGCAGTCTGAAATACCATTTTCTGTTTCCTATCAAAATTGCAGACCGTTCCAGTGATTATCTGCCATCTGTTGATTTCAGTGCTTCAATTACTTCAGAATCCTCTTGAAAACAACTCTTACTCGGTAGAGGGTTGAATGTACATTCAAAGGTAGCTTCAGCTGAGCAAGTGCCCAGCTAATCCCCTTAGCACACAGGGACAAGGCTGCCACCAGCTCTAATTGATTCTGAAATGAATGTGTATAGAAAATTAGAAGGTTTGGATTCCCATGTGAGCTTCAAGAAAAAGCCAGGATGTAAGCCTGACAGCTGAATGGATTCAGAAATGAAAATCTGATAAGCAGCTTAAAAGTGCACTTAAGTCCAGAGATGATTTGAATGCTCTTGTTAATGGCACATTGTATATTGTCACCTAGTTAATTATCTCTGAAGATGAGTTCTTGCAGAGGAGAAGATACACCCCCCTTTCACAGCCTTTTCTCATCACATATTTATTAAATTCCACCCTCCTCGCCAATAGCTGGAAGGCAGAAAGAAAGGATTAGGCGACTGCAGTTCCTCTGTGGCTGTCAGTTCACTGTGCCAAACTTCAAATATGAACTGTTGCATGTACTGTCACAGACATTTCCTTTACATCTTCATTCGCAAATGAGGAGCTGACATTTGTTATGCCTTGTATTTGCACACATGAAAAGCAAATACTGTCACTGCTGGCTATTTTGTTTATCCCTTTGGAGATAGTGTATGGCCTATTTATAAATTTTCTTCAGATTTTTTTTTTTTATCAACCGAGATAGTCATGGAGCTACATGTCCTCATATTTTATTCAGGAGGCCTATGTGCAGTTTATGAAGTGTGCCCTGCATGCAACAGCTCTTTAAAACACTATCTTTAAATCTATTTTCACTTTGCTGTTTTGCAATTCTTTGATAGATGTTCCTATTTTGTGTATGTTTCATATACGTGGATTTCTAGGTTTTTGTGTGCATACAGGTACCCCCTCCTTTTTTGTGTTTATCTGCCTATCTGCATTCATATTAATAGTGGAGAAGTAGAAAGATTGTGCTGGAGGCAAAGACTGTTCTGTCCATCACATTATCATAATTTACAATTGGAAATGGAAGAAGAAATGAAATGTAATGTTTGTTAGAGGAAGGCATCACTGAGCAAAATAAATGATCCGAGACAACACTACAGATATGCAGAATTATCATCTCTAATACCCAAGAAAGTATCATTGAGGAGTAAAATCTGTAAGATTTCCACTTTTGTTATTAATTACAAACTTTTATATATTTATCTGAAAAATTAGTCCTATCTTTCTGCACTGAGTTTGAGGAGACTTTCCTAAACCAGCAGTCTTTGCTGACTGTCCTCAGCATTGATAACTCCTTGAGGCATCATCAAGTCCTTTCTTCTTCCACTCCTGCCTCATACTTTGGGCATGATTCTTTTTAATTTGACTGAATAGTTAGTACAGCAAGGTGTAGAGCTCGGATACTTAAGTTTAATTTGTTCTGAAAACGCACTTCTTATGTGACCTCAGAAAAGACGTTGGGTGTTTTTTTTCCAGTACTCAAATGTACATAAGAGCTGCCACTGAAGTGGTATGTTTTTTGTTGCGTGATAAATGCAGATACCTAGAAAAGAAAGCAGAACGCTCAGAAGAGGATGGCTGTCTTCTTATGTCGTTAATATAAGTCTATGTTGATACATATATTTAGACATTTAAATCAACCTCAGAGGCCCTACAGGCTTTTTCATGGGTTTTCCTGGAATTGTAGGTCCATTGATTATATATCTGAGTACTGTTACAGTAAATGCTACTTGTTTGCTATTTCCAGACATTCCAGTGCAAACTGCACAGTTGAGTAGGTTTTGGAATTCCTGGACGGAAAACAAAACCGGCAGGGATCATTCTGACCACTGCTTTACAGTCAGTGCAGGAACACTGGCATACGCCTGAGATTTCAGCTCTCTTACAAGGCTGGTCCCCTTCCTCCCTTCCTTCTTTGTCATTTTCAGCAAGGGCTGAGTTAGGAAATTAGGAGCTAGAGCAACGGCAGCAGCTGCCAGCTGCAGCAGGCACTGCATCTTCTTCACTCGGAGGGTAAAAGTAGGCCACTGTTGGTGACTGCTGAGTTCCTGGCTGGCAAATTAAGAAGTGACAGACACAGTGATATACCAGACTGGGTCAATATAAAAAAGGAGCTGAAATGTTCATTTAGAATTAAACACTATTCATGGAGCTTGAGTCAAAGCCCAAGAAAGTCAATGGAAACATTATTACTTACTTTAATGAGCTTTGGATTTGAACCTAAGCAAAACAGTCGTGTACAAAAATATTTCTCATTTAAATGGATTCCACTTCAGCTTGTAAAATGCCTGGACATCTTGGGAACACCAGGAAGAACTCATATGAGAATTCTTATCGAACTGTCACCAGGGGTAAATGTTAGTGTGTACAAATGGTTTTTCTGTTGTCTTAACATTGCATCTGCATCACCTAAAATAATCCTTTCAACACTCTGTGAGATATGACAGCATTATTCTACATCTGTTTTTCATTGTTATAAAAATTGCTGAGAAAGTCTTCTTAAAAGACACAAAAAAAGTGTCTAAGATATGTCAGAGGCATAAAAGACATGGAGGGAAACAAAACCTCTGTGCTGCTTAGATGTCCATACACACATCTATTTAACTCTTTGAATGAATATCAGTATATTCCTGTGGCGGATAAATGATTTTGTATATCAATTTTAAAGTAGGCGTGTTTCATATTAAATCATATCTATTGATTTATAAACCAGTTCTGTAAAGAACTGCTGACTTTACATATACTTTATATATGACACACAACATCTAAGCAGACAAGGTTCAAAACAAGTGTTCTGTTTGTGGAAGGCTGTGTCATTTAACAATCTGAGGCACTGAAATTTAATTTTGGTTTAAAATTCCAGTCCTCTGAGGAGCCTGTGTCACTGCCTTTGGTCTGTAGGAATACCTTTCTGTTAAGTGGCATAACCTGGAACTATCTTGGGGTGGAGCACTAGTCACTTTTATTCCTTTATAAAAAACTGGAAGAGCAAACAATATCCTGTCCTATACATAAATTGACTAAAATGGTTTCCAAAACTTGAAAACTGGAAACTGACACCCTCCATGACTCAATCTCTATGTGGTTCCAAAACAAGCCTCCCTTCTTTTAAGGAAGCTGCCTGACCCATTGCCAAAAGCAAATAAATAAATAAGCAAGTAATTCAGACTCCTTGAATTGGGGTTGGGGTGAGGGGGTAGGGATCTGGATAGAAAAGTAAATGGCTCTGTAATATTTTTTATGTTGCTACAATTAGATTCTGGACAAAATTCAAATTTTAAAGGACACTGAGTTTGAAATAGATTTTTCATTTGGGTGGCTAGAAAGCATTATTCCATAGCTTGCACAAGAGGAAAGATCTGACTTTTGAACCCTGCTCCAAAGACAGTCTGTCTATTTTATAAAGACAAGAGCATGGATTTGAGAGGGGGAAACCTATTTACATATTCAACCAATGATTGCTTCATTTGGAATTATTTAATTACCTTTTGTTTAGGGATCAGTACACAGATGTCCTTCCAGAAGATTTCACTAACTAGAATGAAATAATTTTGGTGTCTGCCTCAAGTAGTGTGGTGAAGGTAGGCTTCTTTTCTTCCATCTTTATCTGTTATCTTTCTATTGATCTACTGTCTAAATATATCTACAAAAATTATTCTCTCAGGGTTGAAAATAACAATATCTAAGCTAGGATACAAGTGCAGAGATAGTCTGTGCTATCAAGATGTAGCAGTTCTAGATATGTCCAGAAGTAGAAGGTTAGGTAGCTACAGACCTTTACCATTGGAGAATTAAGTATGTACAGACTCAAGATAGTAGGAGCCAGGCAGGGATTGCAGTCATGGACTTCAGTACATTAATTCTATCTTAAGTATAAAAGTTCTGTTATTGCTGATTCTTCAAAGAAAATTTTTTTGGGGATAAGTGCCTTAATAGGGATACAGGAATTCTTTCTTCACTGACTCCTTTGTGGGACTGTAAGTCTCCGTATAAGTACTTCAGGATGTAATTCTTATTGTAACTATTACAAAAGAAGAATCTGTGACAGGAAGATATTAAAAAACATATAGAAAGAATTTTTGACTTTCCCTCTTTTTTTCCTTATTGTTGTACTTCGTTTTGTACATCTAAATGGGGAAAAAAGAACCACCTCCCCGCCATCCCCCCAAAAAACCACAACCCAAAAACCAGACCAAAACATTTTTAGATGAGGCCTTAAGCAATTATTTTTAAATCATTAGTACTGGGCAAAGCCATAACCCAGCTTCTGTAGCATAACTGCCGACCCCATCTGTTTGGCAAAAATCTTTCATTTTTTTTCTATCTCCCTCTTTTTGTTTCCACAGATAGCCTCCAGGTTTTGTGTCAAGCAAAGCTTCTGACAATCTTTCAAAAGGCTATTTGTATCAAACACAGTCCTTGCAAAGGCTAAGGAGGGAGATTTTGGGTTTTAGATAGTGTCAAAACCATGTCCAAATGGATGCTACAGAAAGTGCCTGCATGCTGCATTCACTCTGTTCATTGTGTCTTTTACTTATCTTTACAGTGAAGAGAAATGTACAAACTAGCACATGGTCTCATATGCAAAATGCCTCAAGATATCAATGGTGACATGATCCCCTCATGTCCTCCCGAACCTGACTACTCTTTCTAAACCCCACTATTTAATGGAATGTAGGATAGTATAATGTGATGTTATATATGCATATATATAAAAGAAGTCAATAGTAAGTTTATGGGTAACTAAACTTGATATTTTGATTTACTTAGGAGTTTTCAACTTCAGTTGCTAAAGGAAATGTTAGTAGGCAAGGGAGTTGGCAAGAAAAAGGAAATAATTTTTGTATTTTCTTGTTGTTGGGGTTCTTTTAACCACTATATTATTTGTATTTGTCTTGTCTCACTATGTGAAGCAAATGATGAGATTGAAGGCTGCTATAAGGAACTTCAATGAGTTTATAATAATAAAAATATCTGAGTGTTGATGAAAAAAAGAAGACAATAAAGAAGTTGTTTAAGTATAGTCACTGATAAAAGTGTAAAGAGGGAGTTTACTAGCATCTCGTCTAGGTGATTAAGAGTTTACCTAATCTTACAAGTATCACATAGATAAAATTGGCCATATTTCTACCTACTTTACAAACCTAGAACAGACAGTGCAAGCAGAGTTTTCTTAATATTGAAGCAGAAATTTAAAGCAGCAGAAGGGGGAAAAATTGTTAAGGTATTTTATGATACAAAGCAAGAATTACCAAAAAGAAAGAAATCTTGTGTTTTCTGTCAGAGACAATATAGATTTTAATTTCATATTTCAATTTTGAAATTCATTCACCTATGTTGGGTTTTTTTAACATTCATTATTTATATTGTATAGTCTTATTTGCCTCTCAGTTTTCAATAGCAAGATTCTACAGAGCTAGCAAAAAGTGATACTTTGCTTTTGGAGAATGTCAGTTATTTTACAGAGAAACCTTGCTGGAAGGTACAGGACTCCAATCTGTCCCCTAAGAACTACAGGCTTTAATAAAGCTGAATGTTGGTAATGTGATTAGAGGTTGCTGAACTTGGCTTTTTTTTTTAGGAGTATATAAACTGAAAATTTTTATAAATATCAAGGATAGTTCTAATTAAATAAAGTCTTATGGTTTGGGAGCATGGGTAATTTTAAAGCCACTTTTAGTCAAAAGGACCAGCTGACTCCAATAAGACTTCTGTTTGATCTATGTGGCTGGTCATTTCCTTCCTCCTAGAGACACCCTTCTCTTTTAAAACTTCTTTCACGTCATGGAAAAATGTTTAGTATAAAAAAGAAACTCTAAATTAGCTTTATATGAGAAACAGCTAACTGTATTGAATCATTTCCAGATGCAAGTGAAAGTGTTTGCAATAGGATATTTAATGGTCAGTTGCATCTCCTTTATGTCCACC
Source organism: Ibycter americanus (assembly GCA_035590275.1). Lineage (NCBI taxonomy): Eukaryota > Metazoa > Chordata > Aves > Falconiformes > Falconidae > Ibycter > Ibycter americanus. The sequence goes on from JAVJGI010000062.1 coordinate 2,489,209, forward strand.
ACCACCAGCACTACCACCACTGTTTCTGTTTCCTGTATAGAGAGGAAAAAGCTTGAAGTGTTAGATTTGGTTTTATAAGAAAGTTAGATTTCTTCTAAATAGGCGTAGGGAAAAGGCTTAGGGAGTTTGTTTTATCACTGCAGTTTGTGGTTTTCAATTGAGTGTGCCTGAAGTACTACCAATAAACGGAAAAGAAAAGAAAAAAGTTAAATGGGGGTAAACATACTTTGATTTGTGAAGAAAATATGGAAACAGCATCATTCAGATAAAGAGACTAAAGACCCATGTGAATCATCAGGGAATGGAGAAAAGTAAGAAATACAGAGTCAGAATGATAATCTTGAGTAAGGGTAAAGATGGAAAGGAACAGAAGAAAACAGTCATATGAAGGAGGAACTGCTGAGATAGTGGGAGCTGGAAAAAACAACACAGAGACAGAGAATGTGGGAAATGGCTAAAAAATTAAATAGAATAAATAAAATAATAATATATAGAGAGAGATGCAAATTAATAAAGAAAGAAAATGGAAGAGTTATATTACTGCCTAAAAAGAAGTACACTGAAGTCAGATTTTCAGCTCTGTTTCCATCTCTTTTTTACTTTCTCAGCAATACAAGGGAGCAATAAACTTGCCACCAGTTACCAAGTATGAATCCATCCTATGACAATTTTCCACTGGCATCTATTTCATACGTGAGAAGGAGAAGTTTCCACAATGTAGTGCAATGAATTGGGATTCAGGCAGCTGCAGAGTTGAGAATTCACTGTTGTCTCTGATATTACCCATTTCTTCTCCTGAATAAAACATGTAATCTGACACAGGGGAAGACCTGAATGATTTTACTGATATTTCTTAGTAATTTTCCATTTGGGAGAATGTTTAATTAAATCTAGATTTTTGGCAGTAATAGAAAAACTGAAGAGAAAAAAAGGAAAGGAATACAATAAACATGGAAAAGCAGCTCAAAAACTTTGGAGAGCTGGGCTTGCTCCCAGAGGAGGACTAGGAATGAAGATCAGGTCTTCAGAAGACTTTTCCATCCCAGCAGGAGCTACTCCTCGAACACCCTCCTCCATTTGAGGCTAACAACAGCCTGCCTAACTTCCAAGTCTCCAGCACAAGCAAAGCAGGCAGCACACGCAGGGCCTGCTTGCTCCTCCGGGAACTCTGGTGTTTCAGCATACATCCAGATGGAGCAAGCGCTTATTCTATGGGAAGCCTTATCACCGCGAGAGAAGAGTAACACATGGCAATATTCACCTTATCTAACTGGGGATGAGTAAATATAAATAATTTTAGTTTGAACATTACATTTTATTCTGATCTGCTGGGACCTTCAATTCCCCTCATTGTCAACAGAGAAACACAGGCAGTTCTAAGGGGAAAATTCATGTCACTTGTCCTAGATATCTATCTTACAATGAGATGAGTTACTCTCTGGAGATGCCTGTTTTTTCTTCCCGAGTTTAAAGGAAGCTTTGGATGACTAACTCACTAAGAAATGCTTTATTTTTTGACCCTCAAGTGAGGCGAAAGCACTCTTAGAGAAATACTACATATTTCTAAGGTACATTGAAACTTCATGAAAAGCACAATATCTCTTCACTAACATGAAGACAGTTTTTTATTGCAGCACATTTTGAAACTAGGTTATGTTCAATGCTAACTCTGCATGAAGCCTCAAAATTCATGAAACAATCAAAAATAACATTCTGTTTTCTATGGTATCAAAGGGGTTGACTTAAAACACTGAACAAAATTCAAAGTCCTTCTTGCTTGTAAACAGACTTAAATGGATCCATTCTTTGGAAGTAAGTAAGTCTGGAGGAAGAAGCAAGCAAGATCAAGGCAACCAGCAATTTTGTGGTACCATATCCTCAAAATATTTGAGTCAGGTCAGGAGTTTTTCTTTTACATTGAAAATTACCTTTGCATGACTTGCTGGGAATCATGTGGGAAGTTGTGGAAGAATCTGCTGAATAAACTGTCTTGCCTCACACTCCTCACCTCAGTCACAAGAAAACCCTTTATATATCTTCACAACAGACAGGGATATTGTCCCACATGTTCTACGTAGGTTTATTTAAGCTCAGTACAATGATGATTGTAAGCTATCATTGACTGGAGAAGAGGGGTAAGATCTTTTGTGAAGCAAAGATGAATCACATATATCATAATACTCTTTTAAGTATTGAAGACTGGGTGTTCACCCCTTACCTTTTGTCTGGTTATATAAAAAATTCAATACCATTACCTTGGCAAAGAACAAAATGTATCATAGTATATTTTATATTCAATAAATATCTAAAAAACCTGACTTCTTTTACAGTAATTACTTTTAAACTTCCTTACCTGTGCATCAGAAGGATGTGGGTATCTTGACTACAATCTCTCCACCTTCTTGCTTAGCATTTTTGCACAATATAATCTTTTGAAAGATGAAATGTTTGACATCTCTCACAGGAAATACTGCACTTATTTTGACAGTGCTATATCTAGCATGTCTTCTTTACTAGGCAAACTGTCTGGAAGGGAAAATAGAAATAACAACACATTAGCTTTTGTGTTTGTTGCTATGGCTAAACTGCATAGCAACAAGTCTTAGGACACTTGCCTATATTCAGGAAAAAAAGTGAAAATTTAGCCTTCCTCATCAAGTGCGTAACACATGCATACAGAGCAAAACCTCAGAGCAAAATAATGACCTCACATCTTATTCATACTTTTCAACAGGTGAGATAGATGAACCTTAACTTTTCAGAATGTTATTTAAAAAAAAGGTAAATTAAGTATGACTTGTTACCGGGAAATTCTTCTTTATATGAATTAAGCAACTATTTTTATACAGAGAAAGAAAGAAAAAGAAAGAAAGAAAGAAAAAGAAAGAAAGAAAGAAAAAGAAAGAAAGAAAGAAAGAAAGAAAGAAAGAGAGAAAGAAAGAAAGAAAGGAAGAAAGAAAGAAAGAAAAAGAAAGAAAGAAAGGAAAGAAAAGAGGAGACACTGATGGTGTGATATAGAAAAAGGAGGAATAAAGCAAAGGACAAACTTCTACTGACAGCCCAAATTTCTAGCTGTTTTTCATGCATCTTACAGGTGATGAGCCTTTCCAAAGAGTTTCACAGAGCATAGGAATGATCAGGATATACCTCGCTGTTCAGTTTAATTGTTTCTCTATTCCATATTACTTTCTATGATTTACTTTTAATCGTTTCGGGGATCGTGGCATGGGGGAGGGGTTGGGGGTAAGAGTTGTTTTGGTGGGTTTTTTTTCCTCCAAACCTTTATGTGAGGGTTTTCCAAAATTTACTGTTCTACATTCTGAAGAAAAATCTTAATTTGCCTTCTGTAACATGTTTAATCAGAACAGCTGTAGAGCTAATGGTTGGAAGTAAGGCAATAAAGACCAAAGTGATTTTCAACTCCTTTCCATTACTGCTTTGAAAAAAATGCAGAGCAGAGTCAGTTCAGAAAAAAAGAAGAATCAACCTAAACTGTCATTCATATCCCTAATTTAAGATGTTGGTATGTCAAGTTTCCAAAAGACAACTTCACTGTTGCAGATTAAACCAATCACAGGATATCTGGACTGCAGCCTACAATTAAACATTGCTTTAGCATTTTGCTGCTATATTTGAATTATTCCATGACATCTTGCTTCACCTCTCTGGCATATTTTCACTCTAAAATGTCTCAATCATTGTAACAAAAGTGAGAGTTTAGCTTCCAAAGTTGATTTTGTGCTTTAAGAATATCTCCACCTCCTCCTTGATTATACACTTAGCTACTTTTGCTTGACTAAAACTGTTACATAGAATATATTCTATTGTACTTATGTGGACAGATGTAAATGGAAACAAGGAGAAAAAAAAATAACCCATGCTGAGGGACATGTACGTTTCCAAAAGACTGAGCAGGAGGTATGTAGACAAATCCTATTATTGGATAATGAGATTTGTGCGCGTACCCGGACACTATTATGAAAATGTAGCTCTTTTTCAAAACAAAGTGAAAGAAGGGGGCAACCTTTTCAGCTGAGGTCAAATTCTGCTTCCAGTAAGGATGTAGTAAGTTCCATTAAAATCAACCTTATTAGTGTCCAAAAGTAGCTGAAAGAAAGAAGCAGCCTTTGCATTCACAGAAATTTCAGATTACTTTGGGCCTGATCATGCTCTCATTGAAATTAACAGGAATTTTGCCACTGGGATATAGCATCAAGCTTATTAATTACTAATCTGCTAAAGCTTTCTCAGTGTCAAGAAATTTGCATTCCTTACAATAGTCTTCTCCTATGAAGTGAAAGAATTAATATAAAACCAGGAATGTTACGAATGAAAGATTCAACCATTACATCATTGATGGACTGAGAAGAAAATTCTGCCAGTACCATACATTTTAAAATAATGAATCATGATCTTGACAGTCACTTAAAATCATGATTTTTAATAGAAAGTAAATGCTGTATACCTACTCCATGTCTTCTGCTACTGGGGAACATAGAGTTATGTTCCCAAAATATTTTTTTATAATCACAATGACTAAGAATATATTTTTCCATAAAGAAAAACTGGGACTTCTCGGTAATAAAAAGATTCTGCCAGCAAAGTGATGTAAGGAAAACATAAAACATGTTAAAATGCAGAAACCCGAGAACATTGAGTCACTATACATTGGAAGCAGCTATGTTTAAAAGATAAAGGCTTGAACGCAGCTTTAAACAGTGCTGGTAGCCTTTGTGCTTTGCCAGCTCTTATGTTGAAAAAATACTTTATAAATGAAATGTCTTTGTTTTGTTTAAACTTCCCAGCAACCTAGAACTATTTAGTAGTAGGAAGATAGGCAACTCACGAATTGTAAGTAATCATCTGCTATTTCTAATGTTATAAATTTGGCAGATGTTGTTTCATACATGAGAGAATAAGGTCTTCATACCTCTTAACTTCCTTTTCACAATGCAGAGTTCCTTTTTCCCAGCGAAATTCCTAGGGGATAGGACTGCACACTCCTCTTGCAGCTTGATGAGCTCTATCTTCAGAAGCCGCAGTGTCTGTAATGCTGACCAGTGGGGGCAGAGTTTTCACTATCATGTCCAAAGTTAAGTCATTCAGCAGAAAGTCTTCGTGGTCTGAGATCACACTGTTATTTGTAAACACAGTGTGTATCTGTATTATGCTGTATCCAAGACATGTGTCAAAACAGTAATTGTTCAAATCATTGGACGACCAGTTTTAAGGAATATTTCTGATCCAGGTAATGGTCCAGTTTGTAGATCCTTTCTGCTGAATATATTGTTGGTTAGTTGTCAAAAATTGGGTGGTTGGTAGAAAGTATTTGGTGATACAAATGGAACAAAGAAGTGAATTAATGAATTTCATTACTATTTATGTGAACTGTGTATACATTTGTGACTACAGAAGCTAATACCTCCAGTCTTTAAACTGATCATGAATTCATGCCCAAACCAGATGCCACTTACTTTTTCAACAACCATGTGATAGATTTGAGAAGGCACTCATAGAACAGAATGACAGAGGAATAACCTGGTTGTTTAATATAGTGTCTCTCCCTCTCTCACCAACTGGATTTTCAAGCAAATTGTGCAATAAAGGGCTCGGATATGAAAAAGTGACAAAACCTCCTCTCAATGACTAGGGTTTCCTCTCACCAGCTTGGGAGGAGGGACACCGTGCCATGAAAGCGGTGGCTCTATCCATATTTTGCTGGTGTGGGATTAACATCTACTGCTTTCCTTTCTCCCTTTCCATTAAAACTGCCGTTCAGATGATGTGATCTCCCAGTTTTTCCTAATGTGTTGTTTATGGTCTGCATGCATATATTACGAAGGAGTACGACTCTGTACATGAAGGCAAACATCTGGAAGAGCTGTGAAATAAGTTTTGAGTGATGAGAACTCTGTCATGATGTCAGTTACAGCATGACCTTATTTCTGATTTGTTTTTCATTGCTGTGAGTCAGGCTGAACTTTCCTATCTAAGGATGACACCCATGTAAAACTACTGGAGGAAAGATCAGAATACGGCTTCGTGTCTCTAGGAAAAATAGGGATAGCACAAAATAATGATTTAAAATGAAGGCATGGGTGAAACTGCTTCCACACAGACAGGGGTGATATACTAAGAATATGTGACAGGAGCAGAGTCCCCCTGTTGTCATGGAGACTGGAAAAATCTGTTAACTCCTAAAAGCAAAAATGAAAGTGTTTGGAATCTCTCCCATCATCCTCCTTCCAAGTACTAATATACAATTCTCTCGTGCTTGTTTTAGAACCTGATGAAATACATAACAAGAAATAGCATTTTTGGTCTCTAAATGTAGCCTTTTATTTTATCAGAACCAATTTTAACTATAAATAATTGGGAAAAAAAAATCCTGTGTATGTTTGTAAATGCATACACAGACAGCAGGCAGGAAGCTAGCATTGCAAAATCGTGCAGAAATTACAGAGCTCCACAGCTACCTTACACAGGGGAATCCACAAGCGGGAATCTGGCCCAATGCTCCTTACACAGAGCTTGAGGGGATTTGAAGGACTTGAAAAGAAATTTGCAGCAGACAATGTGCTGCATGAGGACGATACCCAAACTACACAGTAGAAACAGCTAAAGGAAGGGATGCATTTTTTCAATTCTTCCCTCCAATTCATCTTGAAAATGCCAGGTTCTCAGCTTCAGCAATTTTGGGTCATAGCATGGAGCTGTCACCTGCCATGCGAGGTCTGTGACATGCTTCAGCAGAGGTCACTCTTCTCTTTCAAGTCACAGCTAGAGAAGACAGTTTTTATTCCCCTTTCCCTCATATGTAAAGAGATTAGTGAGTATTCACCTAGGAAAAAGATGCTCAACTCATTTCATAAAATATGTAAATGATAATAAGGTCAACTAGAAGAAGAACGTGGGTTTGCAAGTTAAAGGTAAAAATGAAGTGATGCAGAAGGCTGGGATTTGCTCTTTCTACCAAGATGCGGTAACCAATAACTCTTCAGTGTAAAATGGGTAAACCTGGGCCCAAACCTAGACTCTACCCCTTTTTAGGGAAAACTTTCAGTTATTCTGTGAGTGTTATATGTTGCTATACTTTTTCCTGAGCTGTGCGGTCACCCTGTCACAGAGCTAAGGTAAAATGAATTTTCATAAATCTCCTAACTTATTCTTGCCCACCTGATATTTATCCTGAAACAAAGCTGTATTTCTCTACTTCTCCAACAGGATTCCCTAGCAATATTTAGGAGCCTTATGGATAGCAAGTCATCACCTACTGTGGAAAGAGACGTTCACAGAACCAATATGAACTCAGGAGAAAATTCCCTTCATAAAGTATTTAGGAATAAGTGCAGGTGTGTTAGTGATTAAAGATCATTTTGATGGGCTGGCGTTCATGCAGAATAGGGCTGTAGCTTTGCTATAACAGCTTTTTATTATCTGGACTGAAGTTTCTGAAGGTAACTGTATAGCCTTTGGGGTTTTATATTTTGTATACTGACAATAAACTAAAACACATTATTAACTTCATTTGTACTCTAAAGGAAGTCTTAAATGAAAGGAAGGGAAAGATGTTAAATAGAGTGTAATGATTGAAACCAAACCAAAGCCAAGGCTTCAGTTGTACTGGCTGCTTGTGATTATTCAAAATTTAGCGGAACAACAAAATAAGTTCAAAATTGCTGATTCAGTCTTTTTAATATATCATCTGGTATATTACTGTTAGTTACTGGATTAAACTAAACTTAATTGTTATTTATCATACTTCATGGCTGAGACTTTGACTTCCTTTAGGCAAAGCATTTTTTTAAGCTTACAGGCATCATTATCACAGCAGAAAGTCACTTGAAATCTGTTCTTTGGTCTAAATACTGATTTAAATCAGTAGTAGTTCCTGAATAGTTTCCCACCCTTCTTGACTCAGTGAAAAAACAGAGGCCTTATCCAAAACCACATAGAATTTTCTGTCTCAAAGTCACCTTTCAAAAAGAGGGACACATAAGAATTTGTTTCTGTTGATTTCATTTTTGGAATAGTGTTGTGATTTATTTCTATCACCTCGAAAATTGCTGCTGGAAGGATGCCCCAGGACAAAAGAATATGTTCTTACTGTTCAAAACCGATCTCTTTAAAAGGAAGGCTAACAGTTAGTTCCACACAGATATATGCTGTTATGCAAATATCTGGGTGCAGTGAATCATTAAATAAAGAGACAAAGTCACAGCTAGTGTAAGAGGGCAGTACTTGTGAAATGAATGAAGCCAGGCTTGCATTTTTCAGCAAAATATTTTGCCTGAGGCTTTTTAGCATCCAAAGTGTAAAAAGCCAGCATGCTATCATTCTGCCTGAGCTGTACAGTTTTGCTGTGGAACAACAGATCTTTTTCATTAACAACAAGCCCACTGAAAAGAAAAGCAACGGATCTTTTTAGCTGTTAATGGAAAAAACATTAGCATAACATTAAGTACACAACTGGGGAAATCCCCAAATTAAAATTCCTTGCTTGGTGTGGGTTCAGCCATACTTTGTATAATTTACATCATATTCTAGAGCATGGGGGTCTGATTTTCCCAAATTCATATGTATACAAATTTAAGTGATTCATTTCAACCCAATGTGTATGTATAATTTCAGTAATTGTACACAGAAATCACACATTTGCCTGTAAATGGCCACCTATTCCTTTACATATGGTGAAAAAATAGCTTAATTAGAATTGAAATATTGCATTTAGGTACCATTTAACCTGTTGGTAGACCCAAATACAGCAACTTCATGATGATGCAGGAAAACTGTGTCCAGTCTTATAAAAAGATGTTTAAATATGTTCTTAAATTCTACTGGGTCAAATGATTGCTTAAATTTCCTTTGCAGAAGGGATATTAATCTGAATTTGAATTTATATGCATAACTTCAGACTTATTTCATGTGCCAATTATTTTGTTATTTAGAACCCACAGTGTAGTAGCAGGAGACTTACAATTAGAGAAAGGAGATTACTTAATATGAACCATTCCATGTTTGTAAGTGTAGTCCTGCTGATCTAATTGAAATGGATAAGATTTACAGGACTGGCACCCTAAAGCACAAGGTCTTATGATTTGGCAAAAAAATATATAAGGAAAATTTTCTGTTGATCAGTTTATCTTTGCACAAGACTCCATTACAGTTCATAGACCACTGGTAGAAAAAGGAGTTCTTCACAGAGTTCTATGGAAGCTGAATAAGGTCCAGAAAAAAACATCTTTTGACAGATTTTGAGGAAAGCTAAAAGAACAGAAGATGAGAGCAGTTAAACAGATTTCAGATCAGTTTCTGCTCTCTGACACTGTTAGCAGATTTTTAGAAGTAAAAGGCAAAATCTCCTGCCAGTTACATCTATGTAACATTGACTTCAATGGCATTTCACAGTTAACAGAACACAGAATTAGATCCAACATGTCACTTCTCGCTAAACACATAGGAATACCTTTGCCTTTCAGGGCTTAAACATCCTGTTTGCTAAAAAAAGAGGTGAAATAAAGCCATAAGATGTTTCTATTACCTTTTGCAATGGCATAAAGGAGTCAAGCTACACAGATGGATAAAATAATTTAGTAGCAGCAGGAGTGTTTGTTACCAATGAAAGCTATAATTCATAAGGATGCTATAATCTTGAGTCTCCTCTGGAAAAAACATCCTCTTCCTTATTTATCATGTTTACTCCTCCCCTTGTTTTTTATTATTTGATTGTGTAATTATTTTTCTTATCTCTGTGAGAATGTTTAGGGATCAGTTTGTTTGAAAAATGTTATGTACAACACATTTGAGTTGTATTGTGCTATCTATACATATGAAGCTATTTTCTGCAACTATGAAAGCTGGTAAACCCAGCTGTAATAAAAGCTATAACAGATAAAAGCTGTCAGACACAGAACCTGTCTTGACTGCTGGTTTATTCCATTTTCTTCAGTGCTATGTGAAATTGGTCTCTTTTGCCTTCCAGAATAGGCAAAAGTTTTTCATCTTTTTTCCTGACTCCTCTTGACTTACTCCAGCAATTCAGTCAAATTTTCTCTCTGTTTCTCAACAAAGTCAATAGATTTTGTATAGGTGTAAGAGGAGTAGAATTTGCTTCATTTGTTCCAAACATGCTGTGAAAATACTAATGTGTTTACATAAAAGCACAAGTCTGAAAACACAGTAAATCAACCCCATGCTGTTTCAGTGTCAAAAGCAAGAATTACTGAAAATGTTATTAAATTATTGCAAAAATGGTAAATTAAATCTAAACTATAAATGATAAACAGATTGGAAGTGCTTTGAGTACAGTTGGCAAGGTTTGTTTTAGAACTCTGTAAGTGTCAAAATATAGAAGTTAATCAAGAAAGTCTAAACTAGATTCAGATTTGGTTTTGGTTTTGGGTTTTTTTTCCTTTCTCAGGCTATAATCTGTCAGTGTTTCTTTTTTAGCAAGATACTCAGACTGTTTCATTAACCTTTCGATAATTCTAACGTGTTAGGGTTTGAGGATGATCAGTGAGTCAAAGTGGAGAAAGTAATATTTTTCATGTTACACCTTTAATGAAGAAAAGATCTTTTCTGCAAAGCCATTAGTCTATTGCCTTTAGCATTAAATAGCACACTGATGCAGACTGGTACATTCTACCTGGAGAAAAAAAAATAGTAAATAAAGAGTATATTCTTGTGGCTGTAAGACAGGAAGATTACTAAATTACTAAATTATTTTTAAACTTGCACATTGCATAGACATTTATTGACTGCAATAAGCAAATTGCTCATCTGACTTTTTCAAAAGCAAATCCAAAAGACTAACTGGCTGATTGTAAACTTTGCAGGAATAGGTTTCATTTTCCTATGAAGAAATATGAGTATGCAAGATTATGAAGAGCTTTTGAAATTCCTCCAAATATGTGACCTTTCATATATTATGCCACAATTCATACACAAATGTTAATGACACTGAAGATATACACAACTGTTTTTTAAAGATTCATGTAGATGTTCATTACTTTACAGGAGCAATATCTTTTTTTAATTGAATTGTGCTTTCAATTAAATTTTGTGGTGTAGGATCAATAGAAAAGCACAAGATACAACAGAGAATTTTAATGATAAATTCCCAAAGCAAATACAGATATTGCCATAATTTGGGCTGTGAAGTTGAGGAACCTGAGGTAGCTGGTATGTCAAGAAGACTCTGAAGTCCTACCTTGTGATGTGTCAGTGCTCTAAGTCCAGGCTAGAATGAAAGTTATAAGCATGAAATTCACAAAACTTGATCTTATTTCAGAAGAGGACACCTAACATAGGTCAGTCCATTCCTGAACATAAAGTGAAGAACCAGTACTGGGTTTATAGCTGATATCCCATTCACCTACAGAATGCTCTGGTTATCCCCTTTCCATTCTCTGCTTATTTTAGAGGAGGTATTTATACCTACCAACAACAAGTACATCATGACTATTGCACTGAAGAGTATTTTGGAGGAGGCTATCCTCCCTCCTTTCTGCTCAGTTTTTTAAACATTTTCTTTTTTTTAATAAGAAAGAGGAAATTGCTAGAGTCTGATGATTTGTACAGTCCTCAGAGAGACCTAGGCAGACTGAGACTGATCCAGATCCAGAATTATATGGTATGCTTTAATAACCCATATAATATAGATATCAATACATATATATATAGACACACACAGATACGTATGTATATAAATAGTAAAACATGTAGGTACATTGTATGAGGTGATACAACTTCACTAGACGCATCTAGATCCCTTTTCTCTTACATGGATTTGAGTGACAGAATTGATAGGTAGTTGTGTAAGTCCGCCTTTGGCAGATGCTTGATCCAACTATATTAAAGCAAGTATTCATAAACTTACCCCCTCCATTTCCATAGAACTTCTGTGTAGTTCTGTTATTAGTTTTAATACCTAGCAGAAAAGACAAATGTTGATCCAACTCCCTCCTTGATATGAGGAAAGGGGTGAATTATAAACAAGATACCAATAGCCTGGGTGAAATCAATATCTTGATGAAGGGATGGAATCCATGTCATTCTTGCCATGTTATACATGTTACCTTTCACACAGAATGGTGGAAAGGAAGGCAGGTAATACAGGAGTATCTGTACTTACTCAGACCAAAACTGCAAATAGCCCAGTATTTATTTTACTTATTCTAAGTAGGTGAAAATGAAGAATATATGAGCAGGGAAAGTACAATACCACCTCTTCATGTTCTCAAATTATGTTCAGCTTGGGGACTACTACTACAAATCACGTGTGACTTCTGTGTATTTGATAATCTCCTGTGGATTTCTCTTCCATAAGTTTATCATCTGAAACTATGCAAACTCCTAATCTTAAGAATACTATCAAGTGTTCGTTTTAAATATTGGGGTTTTTGCAGTATAGCCTTGGTTGTGCTAAAATTTTCCAAGTGTCTGAAAAACCAAATGAGCGAAAATCTAAGTAACTTACTCTGTGTCTAACTAGTAAGTTAGGTAGTGACAATAAATGTTCCCAGGTACTAGGGGTTTAATATGTGTGTCACTAAAGAGATAAAATGGTCACTAGAATGGTTTTGGCCTAAGCTACCACTTTCTCAAGCATTGCCTGGACTAGATAACAGAGTTTGGGGGTTGCAGAAACCCTTGCAAATAGACAGTCTGAGAAACAGATTTTAATAGTGCGGATGTGGATCATGCCATGTCAATTAGACGCTTTCTCAGAGAACAAACTTAAACACACTCAGTTCACTCAATTCACTGGGTAAATGCAGTCACAGAGAATCAGTAGGGACTGTCAGCATCGCTAGCAGAAATGCCTTGACTAGTGAATTCACAGATGCTTCATAGAAAACAATGAGGGACTTTTCAGTGAATGGAAATTATTTAATTTATTCTCAGCATCTTATGAAAATGCAATGGAAATATTGATAATGTGGATAATGTAGAATGAAAAAGAATTATAGGAATGTTCACATGACAAGGTCAAAACAAAAAAAGCAGATGAGGGGAAGATGTTTTCTGGAAAGAGGATGTGGCTTTTTCTACATTCAATTAACAGCTTGTGACAGTGAATTGTCATCTCACTTGGGTGCCTAATGGACAGCTCAGTTTAGAATGCACTGACTTTGGACACATTTTTAAAGAGTTTTCTCAGCTGGAGTGTGTTTGTGCTATTGATCCTCTGTCTACAAAAATTCAGGAAGGGAACAGAAACCAGGTTTATATCCCTACTAGCACTGATGAAACTCAAACTTTCATTTCTAGACTGCAGAGAAGCAAGTATTTCTACCGAATAGGTATAGTTTATACAGACAATTTTGAAATCCCTGTGATAAGGCCAGAAAGTGTTTAGACTCTGCAGCATCCTGTGGAGAAACACTAAGTGCTGTTAGCTGTGGCAAAATGACCTGTGCGTAAGTGCTGACTTGATATAAACAAGAAATGGCCTAAGAACCACTTGACAAAAGGAGATGGCCTGGCAGTGACTTTCCCACTACAGCTCAGTAAGGTATAAAATGAGACACAGGAGCACTTCCACTGTGCACAGCAAGATATAAAAGAACAGGACAAAGAAGAGAAAAGAAACTCACTCTAACAAACACTGAAGGAGAAATGTGTGTAAGGTGGAGGGTAATTACCTGAGCTGAGACCTGGAGCTGTCTGTTCCCTCAATGTAAAAAGTGATACAAAGTTTCAAATGCCAACAAATAAATGATTGATAAATAAATGTATTACCTTGCTATGGCTACCTTTCACTAAGATCTCTCTGAATGGTCTAGTAAAAAGACACAAATATCACATACATGACGAGCCTTGCCCCAGTCTCTCAAGGAAACAAACCAAAACACCATTAATTCCAGTCTTTTTCAGCTGTAATTATAAGGTGATCTGAAGGGTACATGGAGGTGTATACATGAATAACAATTTTTCTTTACTGAGAAAGTACCTTTTTCTGTGCTTAGTTTCATTCATAATTTGTTTTAAGATAACTAATGTTTACTGAGTCCTCTTTGCTGATGAAACGAAAGTAACCTCCAAGGAAATCAACAGTAATCAAGCTGACATTACAGAGAGAGAAAAGTGTTTGAAATTGTTGTCTGACAAAATAATAGGCCTAGGTCCTTAGAATGCTTTGTGAATACTTCATAAAAGAAGTAACTCATAATCCACTGATTACTTTTCCATGTGTTATTAACAAATATTACTTTTCCATATGCTATTAACAAATTCATTATTTTATTGAAGACTGAATTCAGCATTGAATGTACCCAGTTTTGAATACTAAGTATCATAGTTTCAGTCAGTCCTGGGAAAGGAGACCAAATGAAAGCCTGGAGTGTCCTAACTGCATGCCTGAGGAATTAAAACTGAGCATTTTACAAACAAACAAACAAACAAAAAACCCCATGGAAATGAGTCAGTGTAAAGGTTTAATTTTTCACATAGAAGATACTCCATGGATGTGAGTTTAAACAGTATTTGAAAGCACGAACCATCAGTCATGTATGAACTTCCACGGACTTAGGAACAGCTTCAGTCTGAATAATATCCAAGTGGTCAAGTTTTGCTTTCTATCCTCACCCAAAACTGGAAGTATTCTTGCAGCTAATCAGAATGAGGCCTGATCCCACTTTCAGTGAAACTGAAGACAAGATTCCCATTAACTTGAATGGTATTGAGGTCATATGTACAGAGAGACTTAGGACATTCTTCTCTCTGTGTAGGATTCAACAATCTATTAAAGCATGTATACATCAGGCTTCAGTTAATATCTCCTCTTCTTTACTTACTTAGGTGTGGGTCTTGACATACGTATTTCCTCAGTTCACTAATAATGCTACAAATCCACTCAGAAGCAGTAGAAAGCCACCTCTTTCCCCTCTGAGCTCTTGAAGTGTGATAGCAATACCATAGGTCTGCTTGAACAACTGTGCATGGACTGCAGAATCAATATAAACTGGTAGTTAACTGAAAAAAACCTGTGCAAGATAGAGTGCATATATATATATAAAAGACCAGCAGCTTGAGCTCAAAATATATTCTGAAGGGCAAATGGAAATAAGCCAAGCTTTATTTACTTCCTAACACATTCATCACCATAGTCACCTTGGAAGTATTGATATATCTATCTAAAAGCCCTTCAACTTAGAATATGTAGCCCATGTGCAGACACTGTGGTCTGGATTCATCTGGTCCAACTTCAGATGTCTAGTTCAGTTGCCAAAGTTGGATAACTAACCTCAAGGCTTCTTCTGTAGTTAATGAGGAGAGAGAGAGAGAGAGAGAGAGAGTCTTCCAAAATGTGATTCAGTGAACCTGAAGTTTGAATTATGAGAATGAAATTCCTATTTCACTCTCTCACCCCTATAGGGTAATCTCCGTATTGGTGAAACCTATGGCATCTAACATAGGTATCTTGAATGCCTCGAGTAAAGTGAGGTGAATCTGTGTCCCAAAACATTTGATAGTGCTGAGTAATTCTAACAGATAAAAATAAGACTCTTGAAGACTGTATGACTCTTTTGAGTTCACACGCAGAATGTGTATGTGACAGAAACTTGAGAATAAGATGCATTTGTCTACCTTGCCTAGTATTTATATTTCTATATATTCTCCCTGGGGTGATATTCATAGCTGATAATCTAATTTTGGTTGCAGAGGGTAGGTAGAGAACATGTACCACACTTAAAAGTCTCAAAAAATGTATATGTAGGATTCAAGTGATAAGCCCCTTCAGATGCTGGTGAAAACAGCAGCAGCAGTTTGAAATGTTCTGGTGCTGCTTTGCTTGTTTCTATCATGCTACAGCCAGGCTCCCTTCCTTGCTGTGCTCCATCATTAAAGGCTGAGCCAGAGGTCGGCAATGGGCTGCCCATACAGTCTTGCAGCTGTTCCTTTGCATGTCTCTAACAGCGTAAGAAAGACTGCAGTGGCAGCCAGGCTCTGTCCTCGTTCGTCCTGTTCAGCTTGGACCTTAGAACAAAAACTGTTTGACTTGGTTAATTTCAGAAAATGGTTAGTTGTGAGTATTTAAATGTCTTGTCAAAACTTGTATTCCGTGCTTTAAACTATCTTTACATGCAGTACAGGGTAAATGATTTTTACAGTGTCCTGGCTTGTCTTGTACTTGATTTTGTCATGTTGACAGTGTGGCACTCTTTCTGAAGCAAACACACAATGAGTTGTGTCTTGTTATATATGTGTGATGTTAAAAAGCAAAGTCAGACAAAGCATACCCCTTTGAATGGGCATCAACTGCTGAGCCGTTAGTGAACACTGACAAGTCTGCCTTGTCTGAAAATTTTGCAGGACAGTATGTATCAATGAGGGAGGAGGATATAAACATCTACAACTTTGCTATCAGGAGAGATTTCACAAGAGATACAAATCAGCATAAATTTACCCAGACAACAGTATCTTCCAATTACAATATGACATTGAAAAAACATCAGTGACAATGCAATGTTTAAAAATATACATGTACCTATGTTTAATACTGAAGAGATGTCTCGACAGTTCAAAAGTAAAATCATACCTTTTATATGTCTTTAATCTGAGACATTTTGGGGAAATTTTTTTACAGCATAAGGAATGGTAATCTTGTCTTCTGTTTTTGTCCTATAGCTCCTAGGAGCATATAATATGATAATCAAACAGTCTATACGAGATGTCATTCCTGTACAATGGTTCAGTTGTTATTTAAATTATCTTTTGAGAGTTACTACCCTGCTTCTGCCTGTCAAAGGAAACTGTGGGGAAGAAAGCTTTCTACCATAACTGTTAATTTCGCCCACATAGAGGAGTTTGATTATAAAAACTAAATCTGGATGGGTTATTGTGCAAGACTATTTTTAATTTAGGGGTAGAAGTAATGTTCATTCAAAAAAAAAATGACAAAAAAGATCAAAGATAAGAAGCCTTGAGTATTCCAAACTGATAATGTTTTGTTCCACAAGCCTCCTTGGCTCACCTTTTAGATTGACATCAGAAAAACTGTTTATTAGCCTTAAGTTTTATTATGTTTGATCACAAGTTTGGTAATTCTTGCATTTTCTCCTTTCTGAAGCATTATCAGAGCCCTTGGGAGTTCAAAACTTTTTGCTTATCTCTGACAGCAATTCATTTACCAAATAAACTTCAAAACAAATTTACTCCCCTTTGAAGTACAAAACTGCAATGTTGAGGTCATTTGCATTTACCCATTAAAGTATAGTGTTTCTTCTTTTTTTTTTTTTAATCAAAATGACAACCATTAATGACAAAAACTCTATTGAGTCTTTCTTTCTCTTTCTGACTAGAGTGAAACTTATAGAATGATAATAAGGAATCACCCCAGACAAGCACCGATGAAAATGAGTCCTGCCCACTACTGTATCTGAGCAGCTAAACATTTCCAAACTGCTTTGATGGCTCTTACTTTTTAAAAGGCTCTATCTGGGCTTCCATATTCTCAACCACATTGAACTGCCTGTTATTAAAAAGTAGTTAAAGTTCTCTTTTCTAAAGTGATTAATCTCACCCCAGCTAATCTCCTCATCCACATTCTGCTTCTAAAGCATAACAGAAGCTATTTTTCATTGGATTTCAGTTGATTAGATAGTCTGATTTAAGGCTAGTTAAGCTGTGTTTCAATTGTGGTGGGGAGATTCCCTCTGAGTGCTAAAATCCCATTGTATCTTCTGGGGGTGTGGGGCCATGGGGTTGTTTTCCTTTTTTTTTTTTTTATATCCATTGAGCTAAAGAAGAGACCAGTCCCAGCTGGATGTAAGAGCACATCCTTAGAAATCCTTTCCCTCGGGCTAATGCATTTACTTAC
Organism: Ibycter americanus; assembly: GCA_035590275.1. Taxonomy (NCBI): domain Eukaryota; kingdom Metazoa; phylum Chordata; class Aves; order Falconiformes; family Falconidae; genus Ibycter; species Ibycter americanus. Next base: position 2,507,033 of record JAVJGI010000062.1, read on the forward strand.
TTGCTTTCTTTTCTCCTTCTAGCTTCCCATGACATTCACAAATAAAGCTGTTTCCACTATTTGGGGAAAAGTTCCCTCCCCTCTCCTCCCCCCTACTTTTTGCTTTGATTATAAGTTCAGAGCTAAAAATATCAGGAACAGAAAACCCACACAAATAATTAACATTTGTCAACAAGAACCTTTATGCTGCCGGGTGCAAAGCAAAATTCTATTTGCTACTGAAGAAATCAAGTATGTCCTGAGGAGGGGTGAAATTAATGATGTTTCAAAAGTGACTGAGATACTGAATTCTTTTTAGTGAAAAAATGGATAATACTAATAAGCTAACTTTATAAATAGGTGATATGAATATTATGTTAAAATATTTCCTATTCCGATGAGGAGAAGGTTAAGGAATAATGGGGGAAATATGGAAGTATATAGTTTAGAAAATCTGAATATTTTGCATCCTACTGTGGTAATATAGGATACCTCAAAAATGTTTTTTGTCACTGCTTCAGATATCTGAAAAAAATGAAGGGGGCTTTGAAAGGTTAGTGTGAAACTATTTTAAATACAAAAAGAAATATGAGACGAATAGCACACGACCCTTTTATATAATCAACACAGCAGCTTTGAGCTGGTACAGACTACTTTCAAGTATGCAAGTATTCTGTTGACTCCAGTGAGATTATGTCTGCGTTTAAAGATGGCCATGTGTTTCATTGCTTTGCTGGATTGGGGTTATCCTGCTCACTGTCTTTCTCTGCTTTGTCCTTGTTCTCCCTCAAATAGTAAAGCTCATAGCAAGAGAAAAGACCATGTATATAGGCTAATGCACCTAGCAGCAAGAGGCAGAATAAATGCAGAAAGAACAAAGCGGTGGAAGAGAAATCTGATTTATTTTTTCACTAGAACTACAAAAAAAACGGGGACATGAAAAACAATAGCTGCAATATATTTGGTTTGCAATACATGTTAAAATCTTTGTCAACATTAATTAAAATTGGCTTCAATAGAAACACTGTCTCATTGAAAGATTGAAAGAGGATGAAAGAGCATAAACAAAGGATAATGTCAGCAATATATCCAGATGGGAAGAGGTGTGTAACACAGTGCTGCAGGGATCTGTATTAAGTCAGGGATTAATATCTTCACTAACCCAGGAGAGACGTAAATAGCATTAATTACATTCACAGATAATACTAAAGAGGTGCTTGGAGGACAGGGAAGTAATACAAGGAGACTTAATTATCTTAGAACCAGCATCAGAAAATACCTGTGTGTTCACACAATGCCTGACACAGCAGGTCACTGATCTTGACTGAAGCCCCTCAAAAGTAGTATAATAAAAAAAAGTTAATTGTTATAAAAATGAACAAAAGTAAAACGTACATTATTTTTTTTTTTAAAAAATGTAAGGATAGACAGCGATAGTGAAAAGTTCCTGCCCGGCAGAGCAGGCTCATCTCCTCTCTCACTTCCCCGCCTTCCCGGGTGCCCGGGCATTGTAGGTCTGAGGCTCGGCAAGTGGAACCGAACAATAACGAGGACGATGTTTCATCTAGCTTGGAGATGTTGCTGGGATTGAGTCGGCCTGTACCCTGCATCAAAACTGCCTCCATAAAGAAAAAAATGTGGATCATAGTCATAGGAGACTCATTTCTGAAGGAAACAGAAGACCCAATATGCAAACCAGACCCACTTCTTACGGAAGTCTGCTGCCTCCCTGGGGCCTGGGATAAAGATGTGAAGAGAAACCTTCCTACCCTGGTACAGCCCTTCAGATTATTATCCATCAGTGATTTTTCAGGTAGGTAGCAATGAAGATGCAACAAGAATTCCAAGGGCAATCAAGAGAGACTTCAGGGCCTTGGGACAACTGGTTAAGGGATCAGGAGGACAAGTAGTGTTCTCTATCGTCTCAGTTGCAGGGGACGATGAGGGAAGAAATAGGAAGAGGCACCAGCTCAACACCTGGTTCTGAGCCTTGTGTCGCCAGCAGGATTTTGCATTTTTTGATCATGGGTGAGTTTATATCCCACCAGTTCTGCTGGCAATGGAGGGAATACAGCTCTCTCAAAGGGGGAAAAGGATTTTTGCACAGGCGTTAGCAGGGCTCATTGATAGAACTTTAAACTAGATTTGATGGGAGAAAGGGATAAAACCAGGCTCACTAGAGATAAGCCTGGGGGCAGCACACCAATGTTTGAGGAACATTGTTGATCTGCCATCTCAGTGGAGGCAGGGGATGGAGATCCATGTCACAGCAAAGACACAAGAGTTATTGTTGTTTTACAAACCGTGGGAGCACCTGAGAATGGTCAGGAATTAGGGCTTCTCCCCCAGAAAAGGTGGTGGGATCAATAGCCCATCTACACGAATGCATGCAGCATGGGCAACAAACCGGAGGAGCTGGAAGCCGTTGTGCAACAGGAAAACTATGACAGTTACCATCACGGAAACATGGTGAGATGACTCACACAACTGGAGTGCTGCAATGGATGGCTATAAACTGTTCACAAGGGATAGGCAAGGAAGGGGACGCAGTGACAACAGAGTCCAGCATTTATTATGGGTAAGAATCAGGGGGAAGGCCAATAGGCCATATATCTTTGTGGGAGTCTGTTATACACCACACAATCAGGGTGAAGAGCCAGACGAAATATTCTATAATGGCAGAAGTCTCACAGTCACTAGCTCTTATACTCTTGGGGGACTTCAACTTACCAGATGTCTGCTGGAAATACAATACAGCGAAGAGGAAAGAGTCTAAGAGGTTCCTGGAGCATGTTAACTTCCTGACACAGCTGGCGAGGAGCCAGCTAGGGAAGGTGCCTGGCTGGGCCTGTTGTTTGCTGACAGAGAAGGACTTGTGAGTGATGTGATGGTTGTAGGCTGTCTTGGGCATAGAGATCATGAAATGATAGTTTTCAATTCTTGGAGAAGTAAGGAGCGGGGTCAGCAGAACTGCTACCTTGGACTTCCAGAGGACAGACTTTGGACTGTTTAGGAGCCTGGTTGATAGAGACCACTAGGAGGCAGCCCTGAAGGGCAAAGGACTCCAGGAAGGCTGGACACTCTTCAAGAAGGAATTACTAAAGGCACAGGAGCAGGCGGTCCCCGTGTGCTGAAAGACAAGTTGGCAGGGAAGAAGATCAGCCTGGCTGAACAGAGTATGTCCAAAGAAGGGCAGTGAAGCTGGTGAAGGGTCTAGAGCAAAAGTTTTATGAGGAGCAGTTGAGGGAACTGGGGTTGTTTAGACTAGAGAAAAGGAGGCTCAGGGGAGACCTTACTGCTCTCTACAACTGCCTGAAAGGAGGCTGCAGTGAGATGGTGTTCAGTCTCTTCTCCCAAGTAACAAGTGATAGGACAAGAGGAAATATCCTCAAGTTGTGCCACGGGAAATTTAGATTGGATGTTAGGAAAAATTTGTTCCCCAAAGGGGTTGTCAAGGAATGGAACAGGTTCCTCAGGGAAGTGGTGGAGTCACCATACCTGGAGGTATTTAAGAGACATGTATATGTGTCACTTAGGGACATGGTTTAGTGATGGACTTGGCAGTGCTAGGTTAACAGTTTGACTTGATGATCTTAAAGGTCTTTTCTATGATTCTATGATTCTAAAAGAAAACTATAACAGGCATTCAACAGAAACAGCAAATTGGACAGCAGTAATTCTGAAAATGACTGTACGTGTAAGAAGGGAGTAATTTACACTTTTTCCATACCTGTGCAGTATGAAGAAATCAACTCATTTTTGAGGCATGCATGCAAAAAAGCATCAGGTTTGGTGGCAGGAAGATAAAAGCACTTTGGTGTGTGATCTAAATGTGAGTATTTTTAGAAAATTACATATGATTCTGAGCAAAGCATTACAAAGAAGATACTAACAGGTATACAGGAGAGTGCTCAAAGAAAAGATGCAAACGTTTTAAGGTGAGTGAAGTTGTAATTATGCCTGTAAGGTAATTTTTATTGAACTATAGAATTTATTCTGTTTTTACATATTTATATGGTCACTTTACATTAGAGGATACAATAAATATATGAAAACATAGACATATAAAGATCTAGACTATTCAAGATAAAGAACAAATAAGTACAAGTACATCAAAAAGCACATTTTAGATGACATTATTTTAATTTAAAGTTATTATATCCAGACAGGAAACCTATAAAAATGTGGTTAAAGCCCTTTTCTGTCCTACAGTTTCCTTTGACTATGTGCAGAGAGTATTAATAAAGTATTAAAAAATATTTATGTTACACATGCAATTAATTTTATATACAATTACATTTTACATGTTATAAATTGCCAGAGGGGCATGTTTTACTTTATATCAAATTTATTATGCATTTCTTGTGATGTTTGAAAAATGAGTTAAATTTATTACGTCCGCCTTCTAAGTATTTAAAAATATTTAGGAAGATCAATTTGGATTGCTTCATCATGTAGATTTATAAGGACAGTATAAAAAAATTATAAAAGCCAAGCTAGGTTAAACATCTGAAAGAAAAAAAAAACCAAAACTTCCTAGCATTTCAATAGGTGACTCTGTTAAATGGGATTTATTTGAACATTTCCATCTCTTGAAACACGTAAATCAAAAATGAATAGCACGTTATGAGTATCCCAATGTGATAAGTCATAAATTGCCAGTGAGATAGACGGCATGACTCAATAGTTTTTTTCTGTGTTTAATTTGTAAAATTGATGTTATTATCAATATAGTCTGAGCAAGTGGGGTTAGGGGATCTTTGAACCATATGTGATCTATCACCGCCACTCCCCTGCAGACTGGTGAAGTGCTTTGCTGAACCAGGTCTTAATGCTTGCAGCCTTGTTAACCTGCAGGGTAAGAGCCCTGAGAGGATCAAGATCATTTCTGAACTCAGCCAACAGCTGAATTTTTAATAAAGTGACTGCCAGACAGAGGGATTTGAAATTTTGGATTTATTTCGTAATGTTGTAACTGACAATCATTTTTCCTAAGCTGCCATTCTATAGTCTGAATTTCTCTGAATAGACTGCTTTTAATAGCTCTGTCAGTATGACACTTTCTTTCCTTTTATATATAGGAAAGTAAAACACAGTGAAGGAAGATCAAGTGCTGTCTGAAGTTAAGCTTTTTTGTAGCCGCGTGAAAATGAAGATTTATCTTCATTAAATACTATAATTCAGAGGTTTTTTTATGATAATAAGTTTATGATTTTTTTTAATGATAAACAGTTTCTTTATTTTTCTTTTCCTTAGAAGAAATCCTGGAATAAAAAGTGTTATGATTGATGGACAGACTGAGACTTGCTATTTTGAATCTATAGCCAAGAAACAGGTCAAAATAAAAATACAAATAAACTGGCAACCTGGCTTCATAACAGACATTACTGATGACACCTCTCTGACTCATATAACATTTATGATCATAGTTTATGGGAGGTTAGCCACTTGTGGGAACTCAATGATAATAAAACTATTTAGCAGTTTTGTAGCTCACTGTTTTCAGAACAGTGTGGTGATGTTAAAGATGACCAACAATTCTTTTTGCTGTAGATGATGAGACTGTATTATTTCCATTGTATAGACACAAAGATCAGATGAGGTGCCCAAGACAGAAATAATGATAGAGACAGAGGCAGGATTAGGAGACAAGACTGAAAGTGTGCACTGACTTAGCCAAGTAAGAAGTCTCTTGTTTCATAATGTTTGCTTACGAGATCGTTACCATTGTTCCTGAACACAGATGAGTATTTTAAGAACAAAACTGAAGTCGAAGTTATTTGTATGTGTTCTGCTTAATGTAGGGAGAGACTTCAAAGTCCCAATAATCACATCTTTCTACATCTGACTTCAACAGTGGGGTATAATTCAACAGAATCACTTTAAGTGGTATTCAGAGTGGCTGGCAGCTTCAGGCCCTATATGGAACATTTCCAGTCAAATGCAGCAATAGTTCATCAAAATTTGCTGTCATTTATGTTGTGCAAAACACAGAATCACCTTGTCTTTGTAGAAGTGTAATTGTGATGTGCATTAGAAACACGACAACAAATCTATTTTTTGAGATTAAGTATCTATGGAAGATATAAGTCACAGAAGGTGATTTTTAATTCAAGTCATTAATATGCCATCAGTTATTAAGGAGGAAAAGAGGTTTACTCTGTGTTTTAAATCACCTCATAGTCTGGGGATATGCACTATGCTTACATTATTTTAAGAACTGGAACTTGCTGCTTTTATCCACAGGTCACACACTGTTATTTCCAAGCTGATACCAAGTAAGACATAGAAGGAGATGGCAACACACTGCACAGTTTGCAGCTGAATTACCTTGTCGTCATATAAGCTTTGCTTTAACACTAGGGAAACAATTTCGGGAGGGTAAAACAGAGCTTCAAAGAGTTCTTAGAAACCCCAGTAAAGCTATTTGTATCGAGTTTTCCAACAACTGTGCTTTGCAAATTCTTCTGTAGATGGTTGGCCCGTTTCCTCATCACTGATACAGATCAAGCCTTTGCTTGTCTTGATAGATTGTTTTTTCTCAGATGTCTTCTTTCAATAGCACTAAAATAAATTGCAAGTATGACATTTATATCTCTCCACTGATTTAATCTCCCTGTTACTCTCTGAATAGAACAGAGAAGGGGGAAGGTGCCCTCAAATTAATGTGTTTTTCAGTGCTCCTTTTTATAATGTTTATTTGGCCATAAACTTTGTATTATGAATGATTATTTTTTTTTAATTTGATGATGATTACAGTGTATTTTTTACCTTTTGGCCTAATTTTTGCAGTGAATTTACTGCTCATGAAAATTGCTGAGTTAATCACTTAGAGACTGAATTACACTAATGCACTCACAGGCTCCAGCAAGCTGTAGTGTAGAACAAAATATTCAAGTCATTAACAATCCCCCATCCCCTTTTCCATCTTCTTTAATTAAGCGATTCCTCTCAGAAGATAATACAGACTGAGGTTATCCAGTGTTTCTGCAGCTGTCGTGACTGTGGAAACCATCCACAGTGGGAGCTGTCTGAAAGGGAAACTCCATCGGAATGAGGCTGAGCAGGGAGCCAGGGAAGAGCGGGATACATGGTACAGTCCTGCCACCAAAAATTACTTTACACATGGCCCTGGACTGTTCTGTATCTCCTAGTGTCTATCAACTTACTCCATGGAAATGAGGGGGTAGGAGAAAGAGAAGGAAGGGCAAGAGAAAGGTAAATGAACTGACTGAGCAGTAGATATCTAGGATGCCTAGGAAGGCTTTAGATGGATAGCTGAGTTAGCATTAAGGTATACTGTGATACAGTAAACGTATCTCCCACAGGCTTTCCTCTCAGCAGTGCTGTATCTGTGCATGGTGGCTGATGATTTAAAGCAGATGGTCCCCTCGGCCTGGGGAGATTGTCCTTGTCTGGTGCTGCACCAACCCCTGAAGATGCAGCAAGACTTTTGGCAGGAGGAGGGACTGGGAAGGCGCATGGGTGGGTATGAGCCATGCCCCAGTACACGTGCTATACCCCAGCCATTTTGTACTTCTGTGGCCCCCACTAAAGGCATATCCTTTGAGTTGGCTCTTTGCAGCTATCCGATTTTATTAGCCTTTCCTTTCTATAAGGGAGATGGAAGGATGCAGAAGAAATTCAAATGCTATTTTGCTTCAGTGTTTGCACATACTGTAGCTGGCTGAAGAAACAAAAGGAAAAGGAAGAATTAAAATATATTACCTGATAATAGAAAATGTCTTGTGGTAATCAAACACTTTATTCACAGTAGTATATTAAGATTACAGGGTGAATCCTCTTTGTCAGATGTAGAAAAACACTGAGGAGTTCCCTTTTGTAACTGCAAAAATTGTTCAGTAGTTAACGGAGAACTGTTAATGAATAATAAATCAAGGTCCGTGCTTACTTATATATCGAAAGTATGGTTCTGTTTAAGAGAATATCTTTCATCAAAACTGTTTTTTAATGAGAAAAACCCCTCAAAGGTTTAATGTAGAATACTACATTAAAACGTACTTGCACACAGCAAAGTATTAATAATGCATAAATTGTATTTTACAGTTTCATGATAATTATTATAGGTGCATATTTTTTAACTTAGATTTTAGTTTTTCATATACTTAGCCCCATTTTAAATATAGATGTCAAAATATGATTAAGAGGCATTTTTTCCCCAAACATTTTCATGCTGAGCACAGCAGTTAAAGTAATTGCTTCTCTCTCCGAGAAGAAACATGTGGGTTCTTAAATTCTAAAGTAATAGACACCTTCTCTGGACTGAAATAATATGGCTTTCCCTAGGAGGGAAAATTGCTGTGCCATGGAGAAGGTTAATCTCCTCTGAAAGCTGTTCCAGTTTGGAATTCCGATGATTTTCATGGACAAAATTATCCTTGAGAAGCAATATAATATGGGGAAGAGAGGACAGCATGCAGAATGATGCCCTTCACCTTTTAGCAATCACCCTATCAGTAATTCTGCTGTAGTTTGCAGCTTCCCTATTCAGGTATTATTGAGTATGGAAAGTTTCAAACCAATTTATATAGATGTTGATGGGGGGGGTTTTGGATGCATGTAAGGGTCTGAGTACACATCCCAGATAAGGTTTTGACTTGCCAAGTTACCTCTGTGGCAACACGATACCACGCATAGCTGTGTGGGGTTTCAGTGTCAGCATTGAAACAACTGTATTACAGTCAAGTCTGGGGACAGGTAGTTTGGCATGATTCAGAGATAATTGCACAGTGTAGACATGTTGCTAAACATGTGCGCAGTTCTCCAGAGCTAATAAAAAGTATAACATAGGGTTAACCTAAATTAGTCCACATCCCAGGTGTCTTAAATGAGGATGTAGGCAGAAACATGAACTCACTTGGAATCCTCAGCTCCAACCGTTCATGAGGAGATACATGTCTATGTATTTATTTTTTTTTTATTCAGCAACCGAACAGGGAACAATGTCTTATTTGGAAATGTTGCTGAAAGAAATAAAAATTAGGTGACAGCCCCAGTTTACTTGGTGATTAGAAAAGTTGTCCAGCAAAATGTGCAGGTGGAACTTGCTCCTGAGACTGTGCTAAATTACACCTGCTTTAAGGATGGGCATATTCATGAGAGTCTAAGATACCCTGGGTATTTTCAGCCTCTTTTTTTTGTTAAGGATGTGTCACTGCATAAGATGAAATTGTACATCTGCTGGATGAAAATAGGAGTAACATTAGGACAGGACATAGCCATTTGACCTAATGGTCATAATACTTACTGTAAGATCCTTTGTGTTGATCTTTTTTACCAGGTCTGTTTCAGTACATTATTCAAACCGGAGGAAGAAGTGAATACATTATTACTGGATAAAAGAGGGAATCTAGGAGGCCTGAGAGCTAGAGGCTGCTCCATTTCCTTACTCTGAGTAACCAACACAGTCTTGGGTAGTCCCCTTTTGGGAGTTCCAAGAGGGCTTATACTGCCTCAGACAGAATGACACTGATGTAGATCTCTCCTTTTCTACACAAACTTGATGACTCCTGGACTAGTACATAGAAGTCACACACCAGCATCTCTTAAATAAGTTGGGGGAATGCAGACTTCTCTGAACAAAACCCACAAGAATTTACAGCAGAACTTTAACAATTGGAATGAAGGACAAAAAAGTAGTATATATTGGAGAACGTAAATGGAAAACAAAATGCATACCACATTCAGTGTAAGCTATATGACAGCTATATTTATCTAAAAGCCTTCTATTAGAGAGCCTAACAAAATAAATGAAACTGTCTGGACTGCACCTGCAAAAATAGTACCTGCAGGACAGTAGAGGAGTGGGAAGACAAAAAATTTAAAAGCCCAGTATTGCAGTGTAATTATTTACTTATTTGTGGTTTGGGGAATCTTTTTTATGCTTGATTACCTGTTCGCATCATTATGCAGACACTGTTTTGTTGCCTGTTTTGACGCATTTTGGTTGTAACATTTTTAGTCACTTTAGAGCAGTTCAGTAAATTAAGTGCTCTTTAATATGGGAGTGTAGCTCATATATTTATTGTGTTTTAAAAAATTGAGAGTAATTTGTGGCATATGTTTGTATCACTATAAAAGAATTGAGCAAAGCAAGATTAATGCAAATGAGGCATTATTGTGCTCAGAGGCATCTACTACTAACAGTGTTCAGTGTAATGAAGGGTGAATGTTGTGCATGATTAAACTAGTCATATACAAACAATAGCTCAAAGAAACAAAGCGTAATTTTAGAATGTGATTTTCTTCTCCCACACTCTCCCATTCCCCCTAGTAAAGACAGAAAGAACACGAGGAAAAGAAGAGAAGAGCAGGTCAAAACAGAACCAAGACTATGCACTTCACTGCTGAAAGCAAAGCTTTTTAAGGTGAAAATGTACCCAAAACTGGGTTTCTATGAAGTTTAGGGATGACTTGAAGCTGGTGTACCAATTCAGCCTAATAGCCATTAAGCAAACAGAGACCTGCCACCAAAATCTGAAGTATTCTTCCCAGTTTTCATGTTTCACATTTTGTTGTGTAAGCCAAAGCTGGTTTCTGTATGCTCCCTTTATAGTAAATAGAGAAAAAACAGCACTTCCAGTAGGCAGTTCAACTCAATGATCTTTGATGCTCTATGGAAGTGCCTCTTTATCTCTGCCAGCTGTAGAAGGAGCGTTTGACAACTAGCTTAGACTGGAATGACTAGCCTCTTGCTATTTGAATGAGGTGAGATTAATCCCTTGGGTTTTGATATCAAGTGAAATCTGCTATATAAATGACTGAACAGATAATGTCTGGTCTTGTGATGACCTCAGTATGTACTGATTCTTCTGTGAATAAGGATTGGGTTAAATTGGATACATAAGGAGTAGGGCCAAGACAGAATCTCAGTATTGGTCTCAAATTTCTGAATTATTCAGTTATAGGAATTTAAATGCCAGAGCTTCCAGCTGTTGGCTTATATACCAGATAGTGAGTGTTAAAGCAATTTTCCCCATTCTGACAACCTTGTAAAATTATATCTAAATGCTAAAACTGTATATAAATTCCAGTGGCTTCAGTACCATTTAAACATTGCACTTCAATGGTCTTGTGAACAAAAATATTTACCGAATTAAGATTTATTTGGATTAGGTTTTAAAAATTCTATTTTAATTTTGTGAGTTGAAAGATTAAGGATTTCATGATTTTTCTTCTACATTTTAAGTATTGCTCTTTTTCACTTCATTTGTTCCCAGAAGTAGAATCAATCGTTCAATTGCATTTAGGAAATTTTATTTAGAGCAACACTAATGTTAATGATTTGTTTCTTCTACACGTACAGAAAAAAAAATATTCTTCTGACTTCCTGCAGCAACCTGGACTCTGGCTATTCAATAAGCTTTTCCGTTATTCACTGAATATAAAAAGCTGTGGTGCTTTCTTTTGCTCAAAGTCTGGGAGTGGGAACCCTGCCCTAAAGTCCTTCTCTGATTTCACCAAAGAGATTCAAGGCAGTCAGACACTTCAGGACATCTTAAAGATAAAATGAACCAAGTCTGAGCTCTGACAGTATTCTGTTTATAGAGGAGCTGCCCTCTATTTATTGCATGGATTGTTTATATTAATGCCTTAGTTTGATTTAGGAGTTCATCTGAGAAACAAATCTCTCAGTTGTTCCAATTTTTCTATACTTTTGCTGTCATTGTAGAGAGGTAGTGGAGTGCATGAGCTGGATGCCTTTCTGATGAAACTAAATCAAAAGACACATGCCAGGAGCACATGCAGAATCCTACAGCCTTTAATGGGCATTCAGACTGCAGCTAATCCTAAGTACCCTCCTCTCCCCCCTGCCCTGAAACACGTCCAGAATGCACATTGGCTCCTCAGCACTGTTTCTCTACAGGGTTTCACTACAGGTCTTCTCTATGTGCTGCGCAGACTGCTTAGGCAGACACAACTTCATTCATTTGATGTTTCTTCCCTTGCTTATCTTTTAATGGTACTAATGAATTTCGAAAGACTTGTGTTTCCTGGTCAAAATTATTTAGCTTTGTTTTGTTAATGTTACACACTGATTTTTATGTTCTCTCCTCTCCACACCTTATTTCTTAATTCTCTTATCACTTAGCCATCATTAAATTCAAAGAAAATAACATAATTCTCTATGATTATAATTCAAACATGCATTGACAATTCTTTCAGTAAAAATATTCTGTGTCTTTTCCATTTGATATGATATGGTTAGTATTAAAAAACATCCCACTTTGCACTGCCTTTAGATAGTTACACATGAATAAATTTTGTTCAAAACACACTGATAACATGACTTGAACTAATCAAAGCCCAGAGTAGTTAAAAAATCTCCATCTGTATTCCATCTTATTTTCCATATGTATTGCAGCACATAGACTATTATTAGTGTATATATTGACATATATTATTATTGTTGTTCTAATTCTGAAGGTTAAACCTAAAATATTATGGGAAACTGGTTTTTTTTAAGATTTTCTCTTTGACACAATTAAAATTCTTTCTGCTTCATACTTACTTATTATTTACCTTATCATTACTGCACAAAATTTCACAAATATTTACTCTGATTTAGATTTTCTTTACTCATACACCAATCTGGTATTTTATTTCCATCAGTGTTCAAGGAACTAAATGCTTTTTCACTTATAGGAAAGCTTATTTTAAATTCAGAGACTAGATACACTGTTCTAAAAAGCCAATGAAGAAGTTTTTCATGCACTTGATAAGTAAAGAAATAATGACCTAAACAATGCATTGACTGCATCCTTTTCTTTTCAGATGTGTGCAGACAGGAATCTTAATTTTCAGTCAATAAAACATAATGGTCTGATGCTGATTCCGTCTCTAAAGGAGCTTATCCAACTGACTGGCTGCTCCTCCATGAGAAATGTGGAGATCCAATTGTATTTCAAGGACTGCCCATACTATCTTTCACTCAGGTTTAGCTCAAGGGGAAAAATCTGGGAACAGTTTGAAGACTGGCTCTTAATGGAAAGAAGGCACATTATGTGGGAAGGCCTGTATTATAAGAAGTTGAAAGAGATATGAAGAATGGCATATAACTAAATTTCAAAGTATGAGTGGTAAATGGGACAGCCAGGTTGTAGTCTAGCACCTTTGATGCATAGGTGGAGGAAATGTTTTTGTGTTTAAGTTGTTTTGGAAACCAGGTTGTGTCACCTGAGTATTAGCAAACTGTGCACTCTGGGGCTGGCAGATATAGCCCAGGTTCTCCACTGAGTGTTTTGAGCAGAGTGCTTTAGTCTGGTCAAAAAGTATATTTGTATTCATTAACTCCACAGAGGATTAAGGATTGACCATATCAGTGTTAGAAAATGTGGAGATAGTTGATAACAGTACTTTAGTTATTTCTTTTAAAAACATTTTGCTTACAGTTGAACATGAGCCCATATTCATATCTAAACAACCTCTATAATTGAAATATTCCTAGAATTAATATGGAAATTTAATGGTCTTAACAGTACTAGCAGGAAAGAGAACTCTATTAATTTGGCTTTAATTAAAGATTATAAATAGTTTTCTGTATTCAACATGATGATTTCTCTTCAGAGTATATGACATTCTGAAGATAAAATAAACTAACAGACCTCTTACAGCACTTTTAGCAAGACAACAGAATGAAAATTTTTAGCATCAGAATCCATACACACAAATCCTAAGGGTAGAATACACTTGCAGTTATTGACCTTTGAAAAATCTGATACAGCAAATGTTTTCCATGCAATAGTGTACGCAGGAGACACAGAGTAAACATGTTGAAATATGAACTATGATTTCAAATTTACTACTACAAAAGAAAGGAAAAACTTCAGGTCAAATGCTTCCTTGATGGAAGAAGTTTCAGTTCTGTTCATGCAGTTTGACTGAGTTCAGTTATGTTGGTTTTTAACAGTCTTTGTCCATACACATTGGAATTCCAGCCTTACGACTGCCTCTATTAAATGTCATTGTGGCCTGTTTTATCACCAGCATTTTGTTGAAGGCAAGCAGAAGACCAGGAAAATGCCCACGTCTTCCTTTCAGATAATACCAGACGATTTCCCTATATCATTATTTCTCTGCTAGTAAACCTGTTGTTTGGAGCTAGAGGTAGCACCATTATTGTCATCTCTCCTAATGTCTAGCCAATGTTAGCTAAAGCTCAGTCAGGTGATGCTGGCAGAAGTGAAGACACATTTTTGAGAACTTTCTTCCTTCATTTACTATTTATGACTCCCACTTTCAAGGTGATTGAAGTTTTGAATTCTGTATGAAGACCCTGGGCTTATTTGCATGTTTAGTTAGCCATTGAAGACAGAAAATCAGCAAAAAATATTTTCTTTTTGTCACTAGTCAGAAGTAACAATAGAGATTCACGTATTTATATACTCCATGCACAATTACATATTCTTTCTCTTGAACTGATCAGTCTGCTGTTTTCTATGCTGTCAGAATTAGAAAGAGCAGTCAGCTTCACCCTCCTACTGCAACAATGTCCTACCCAAGCCTGACAGGGAATTTGCTGCATCACATTATTTACTGTAAGATAAAGATATCATATCATAATACATTTGTCTTACATGCAAAGATGTTCAGTGAAGGAAATCCTCATTTTTAGGGAAAGACAAAACAAAAAAAAAACCACTTTCTGCTTAGTTTTTCTTTAGATCAAATAAATCCTAATTCTAGTGAAATTATTGGGCATTAAATAAATGCCATCTGCTGCCTCTGATTTATGTTTTTCCCCCTCTTTTTTTATGCTTTATATTGTCTGTCCTTTTTGAAAGGTAAAGAGCAAAGGAGTTTAAAAAACTGTGGCTTCATTTTGTTCTGTGTGGTACCAGACTTTTTAATACTATTTTTGGTAGAGTGTGTGTCTTTGATTTCTGCTTTTGAATGCTAGGATTTACTACAGCCCCAGGTTTTTTCAAGAAGCCCTAGCAGAATCTCACAGACTTTGACCAGAAGGAAAAGAATGGGTTCATCTGTATCGGGAAGTTGTGTTTTAAAGCAGCATTAGTGAGAGGGAGGAATTATATGAGCATACATTATCTTAATATTAATAGAATAGCTTCTACACTAGAACCTTTATTGTCATGAAGTCTTACCCTAAATGGAATAATTGCACCAATTCTGTATTTAACTGCAAACTGGACACTCTGCAAAGCCTCCTTCTACAAAACAACTTCTCTTTTAATGAAGAAAATTTAAACGCTTGACATACTTGAAGCACAATTAGCCTCCCTGAAGTTATTAAACCTGATAATTGGATTAAATCACTTTATCAAATCAAGTAGTAGATTGTTTCTACACTAACAGTGCTTTCCAGGCCAGTGCAGGAGCAGTAAAATGGCACAGCATCCCTTATGTGCATGGAGATGAACAACAAAGTATCCAAAGTAAAAGCATAAAAACTACACACGAAAGAAAGAGCCAAAATTTTGCTTGTAGAGCTAAATCCACACTGAGAGGGAAGAGAGACAATGATACCAAAACCATATGAAGTTAGGCTCACTGTTCTTCAGAACTTCTGGGTGGTAGAAATCATTCCAAATTGGTAATTGAAATTTACCATAAACCCCTGCTTTAATAAGCAGATATTAATGAAAACAAAAACATATACTGTTTTATTTATTTGCTTGTTCTAAGCTTGATTAGACTTACTTTCCTCCATGGTGTGTAGCATTTTCTTAATTCTAATATTAGAATTAACCTTATAAAACAAACAAACAAAAAAACCAAAAAAAAAAACCCAAAAAACCCCCCAAAGCCAAAAAAAAAACCACCAAAGCACTGGATTTCTTATGCTAAAAACACTGTACACTGAAGTAGCTAGTTTTAGAGTGTTGTTTTAACCCTTCTATGATCATCTAAAGACACAGAATCTAATTTCTCACCTTGTTTTCTCTTCTACAGGGACATAAATTAAAATATGTAATATAAATGAAAATATTCATTTATGCTGCAGCGGGCGCTCTGCTTTTCTGCTATGGAAGGAAACATTCCTACATATGGAGCTCAACAGTTTGTGCTGTGATGTGTTCATGAGTATGTGCCTGTATGCATACACAGAGACACAGAACTTAATAATAATAATAATAAAGATACAGAAAAGAAAAAGGATAAACAACCTTATGGGTACTATCATGTGTGAGAAGATATTGAACAAACTGGGACTTTCCAGCTCTGAAAATAAATTACTTAAAGGGCAACACAAGAAGGATCTATAACACAATGGATTCAGTGGAGCAGGTTTTAATGAGTTTGCATGGCAAGGTTTTGGTAATGGGGCCTACAGGAGTGGTTTCTGTGAGAAGCTGACAGAAGCTTCACCTGTGTCCAATGGAGCCAATGCCAGCCAGCTCCAAGATGGACACACTGCTGGCCAAGGCTGAGCCCATTGGTGATGGTGGCAGTGCCTCTGTGACAAAATATTTAAGAAGAGGGTAAAAAACTGCTGCAGAACAGCAGCTGGAAGAGAGGAGTGGCAATATGTGAGAACAACTCTGCAGATGCCAAGGTCAGTGACAACGGAGGAGGAGGAGGTGCTTCAGGCACCCGAGCAGAGATTCCCCTGCAGTCTGTGGTGAAGCCCATGGTGAGGCAGGCTGAGCCCCTGCAGCACCTTGAGGTTAACAGTGGAGCAGATATCCACCTGCAGCCTGTGGAGAACCCCATGCTGGTGCAAGTGGATGCGCCCAAAGGGGGCTGTGACCCTGTAGGGGATCCACACTGGAGCAGTCTGTTCCTGAAGGACCGCACCCTGTGGGAAAGACACATGGAAAGGATCCACGCTGGAGCAGTTTGTGAAGAACTGCAGCCTATGGGAAGGACCCACACTAGAGAAGTTCATGGAGAACTGTCTCCCATGGGAGGAACCCCACGCTGAAGCAGGGGAACAGTGTGAGGAATGCTCCTCCAAGGAGGAAGGGGCAGCCAAGACAACATGTGATGAACTGACCAAACCCCCATTCCCTGTGCTGTCCCCCTGTGCTGCTGTGGGGGATGAGGCAGAGAAAAATGGGAGTGAAGCTGAGCCTGGGAAGAAGGGAGGGGTGGGGAAAAGATGTTTTAACATTTGGTTTTATTTCTCATTATCCTACTCCAATTTGATTAGTAATAAATTAAATCAATTTTTCCCCTAGTTGAATCTGTTTTCCCCTGCCAGTAACTGGTGAATGATCCCTCTCTGTCCTTACCTTAACACACGAGCCTTTTATTGTATTTTTCTCCCTCTGTCCAGCTGAAGAGAGTGATAGAGTGGCTTTGGTGGGCACCTGGTGTCCAGCAAATGTCAGCCCACCACACAGGTGAATAGGGATGGAACAATCAATGTTTGTCGTAAGAGGCAAAGATGAACACAATGAAATTGTAAGGTACCACTCTAGAACAAATTAGACATACCATGCATATACATTGCAGAATGTGCTGCCACAGGATGCTGCAGAATGTGTTCAGGAAGGAACTGCACAGCTTCATGAAAGACAAGTTGTTGGATGCAATCTCTTGCTTCAGAAGTCAGATTTCAGATTTCAGAAAGCTGAGAACATATATCCAGGAAATAACTTCTTGTGCTCTCTCCTTAAGCATTGACTGCCACCACTGTCAGAAATAACCTATTGGCACAGGTAGACTTTGTTAAAACCAAAAAACCAAAACCAAAACCAAAACCAACACAAAACCAGAAAAGAAAATATATGAACAATTTAGGGAAGACACACAGACCGTATCTAACCTAACAAATTAAATGGTGCCTGGGACTGTTTTCAGATGTTTTGTGCCAACCAGCACAAAACAGCATAGGTCTGTTCTATTAAACTCTCAGCATGAAAAGACAGGGGCCAAATCCAAACTGTTTATTCAGAAATGTTCCTGGTTGGTGTTAAATCCCAAACAATGTCCAGGAATTGTGTTGCACAGTACCACTTGGATGAGGCCAGAAGCATGCCACGTAGTGTTCAAACAATTTAATGGCAGGTATAATTGTATGCTATTATCTAAGAATTGTTTAATATCCTGCTATAGACATAACCTTCTTGTACTGCACATACACCACTAAAAAGACAGCAGAGATAAATATAGCAAGAAGGTGAATTCCATTCATTAATGTACAACAGTTCATTTATATTTTTAGTATAATCCTAGTACAAAGAAGAGAACTGTTGATAGAACTAAAAATAATTGCTGAAGATTTTGCATCTTTTCTAAACATTCCTTTCCCGTGCTTTCTCACATTTAGCATTAAACTCTGCTAAGAACAGTAAAGCAACAGAAAGGAGAGCAAGATCTTTAACAGTACCACATTAATTCCACTTAACATTTTCACAGAATCACAGAGTGGTTGGGGTTGGAAGGGACATCTAGTCCAACCCCCTGCTAAAGCAGGCTCTTCTAGAGCAGGTTGCACAGAATCATGTCCAGGTGGGTTTTGAATGTCTCCAGACAAGGAGACTCCACAGCCTCTCTGGGCAGCCTGTTCCAGGGCTCTGCCACCCTCAAAGTAAAGAAGTTTTTCCTCATATTCAGGTAGAAAATCCTGTGCTGCAGTTGGTGCCTGTAGCCCCTTGTCCTGTCTCTGGGCGCTACTGAAAGGAGCCTGGCCCCATACTCTTCACACTTGGCCTTAAGATATTTGTAGATACTGACAAGATCCTGTCTCAGGCTTCTCTTCTCCAGGCTCGACTGACCCAGCTCCCTCAGCCTTTCCTCATAAATTAGCAATGACAATAACTTCCTCCTGAAGTTAGCAATGACAATGCACAAACTTGTGTTGCACAAAAGCATAAGTGCTAAATTTATATAGGTAAAGCACAACATATTTCATTCCCTGGTTACCAAGATTTTTGGGCTTTTCCAAACACTGTGCTCCAAAACTAAATCTTGGGACAGTAATGTTACCCCAGATAAACCCTGGACAAGGCAAATCATAGCATGAGGATCACCCTCAGGGCACCACATATTTATCATACCCACTGAAACATGGAATAATAAAATAAAACCTAACCCAATTACATGATAATGAAATAAAGTTTCAGTTTTAAAAAAATGCTTTGGCCTTCTCTTTGTATCCTTATCAATCTGCTAATCTAAAAGTGGCTGGTTCTACACAGACCGAATTACTCTAATTGCACAATTACAGCATTAAGACTATTCCATTTACCCAGCAAATTGATTGGTTAAACATACCTAAGTACTTTATTATAATATAGAATTTCATAAGAAAATAAAAACAATGTTGATGCTCAGGCCTGTTGAGAAGAAAATGCAGGGCCAGGGTTTTAGCTAATGCAGATTGGTAAGGATCCACTGATTTAAATGGGCTTCATTGGTACACACTGGCTGAAGCATACAGCCATACTTAGCAGTATATTTTACCTGCTACTTCTTCTTCAGTATAAGCACACTTCAGCTGCTCATGATGTTTGTGTTACTGTGTCTAAGATGGACTAAATTCTAAATGCATACTGCTTACAGGAAAGGTTTTATACATACGGCTGTCAATTTGCACAATCCTATTAAAATTACAACTAAATCATTCCAGTAAGCAAGCTATTAAAGATTTAGTTGCTTTGTCATGAAGTTAACTGGAATAGATTAAAATGTAAACCTCAAACTTGCAAAACATTTAAACAATCAAACTAAAACATGAATGCAGGATAAACTTAACCTTGGCAGTACAGGAGTGGTGCTTTAATAGTATGTGTCTTTCAAGAATCAATATGTGTTGCAGAACAATACCAAGCAATGTGTTTTGCAGTCAGATCATTAATACACTTGTTCTGTATTTTTGAGAGGAGGAGTAGGACCATGTTAGCTCATGTTTCTTCTGTGTCTTGGACTGCAAATTAATCCTCTGATCCTTAGGGTTGCTATTTTTTTACTACAAAAACTGTGTATAAAGTCTAATGTTGCTTAAGTAGGGAAAATAGAATTTTGTTCTTTGTAGTGTAGTGAAGCAAAATTCCGGAAGACTCTAATGTGAGGTCTCTCTTGTGACATTATTGCAATATTGGTTGATATTGTGGTGGTTATTATTCCATGATGTTGATAGTCTTCATAATTAATCCTATAATCGGAATTAAATTACCTTAAAACAGTTGGGTGGTTTTAGATGTCTTAGGGTACTGTGGCTGGCCTCTAGCTGCCCCTCTTGGAAGGCATCTATCTTATCCAGGTTCCATGTCATATTTGCAGGCCCTATACAGAAGTACAGATATACAAATATCTGAAATAGTACTAGAT
The DNA here is from genome assembly GCA_035590275.1 of Ibycter americanus. NCBI lineage: Eukaryota > Metazoa > Chordata > Aves > Falconiformes > Falconidae > Ibycter > Ibycter americanus. Next base: position 2,527,271 of record JAVJGI010000062.1, read on the forward strand.
GACCATGTTCACATGCTTGACTATCATCTATAATGTAAATTATAGCTCAATATAAATGTTGTGAGGACTTAAAAAGATTAGAATTCCATACTTGGACATCTAAAGTGGCAAGTGTTTGAGGAATTTTATTTGCCTTCAAAGAAAGTAACGATCTCATTATGTAAACCTAGCCTTAGGACCTTGATATAAAGACGTCCTACAGTTTTGTTTTGTTTTGAAATAGCAAATGTTATATAGAAAGTTCAGGAAATAAGTAAAACATAAACAATTTTCAGAATGTAAAATTGATCTATTTCTCAAACTGGAAGTAGCATTACTATAAATTATGTTTACAAAGACTATGAGATTTCCAGAACAGCACTGGGAAATAAACACTGCCAAAAAAAACAAGTCAGCCTGGACCCAAAGTTACCACAGTGTGTCGTGCAAAACTGTAACATTATCTTCTGCTTTGGTTAAAAAAATCTATTTTGATACATTACAGACATCTGTATATCAAGAAAGATAAAGAATTCTGAGGATTAGTCATTATGCATGGAATTCAGTTAAACACCAAGACTCCAAATCTTCAGGTGTCTGTGGGTGAGATAGGTGTCAAAGCTCCCCCTACAGTCTGTGGAAACCTAGTCAAGTCAGTGAAACCTGGAGTGGGTTCACGGATGGCACACAAGAGAGTTTATTCAATTGCCCACAACCAAGAGGTGGATTGGATACCTAGGAGCATCTGTAAGTGTGGCAACTGAATTCCATCCTTCTTGTGCAACGTTCCATTACAATTTATGGAGATCTTGTCAGTGGAGCCTAAGGAGGGATTTATCTCCTGCTGTTGTAAACATCCAAGACTGGGTTCAGTTACCTACACAAAAACATCTTGTGCTATTTGAGAGATAGCTTATGTGGCCATCCAAGGTGTCCACACAAAACTGACATGCAGGAAATTCTGGTGCAACAATTAGAGGCCTTTTTGGGACACTTTCTGTTCATCTCAAAGACAGTAAAGGTTTATGGATAAGTAACTGAATCACATCTTACATGTTTACATTCAGGTGAGATGAATTACTCTGCTGGTGCTTTCAGCTCTCTCTCCTTCAAGTGTAGAGAAGTAAGACGGGGTTCAATTGCTAAAACATATGCATCTAGCACCATTTTAATGATCTTGTGCATCATCATATATTTACTGAGCACCCACACAGGGCTGGCTGTTATAGCACAATAACTACAGGAGATCCATATCTTCTGGAACAAGAATAAGAAGTAGGTTAAATTAGTATATTTCAAACACTATTATATGCCTCTGTTTAAGCAACTGAATCCTATCTGCATGTCTGTAGACTTCCAAGCCTAGGTATCTAACTCTCAGACTGAATGCCATCCTGTCCTGTGTTAAATACTGTTCACAACAAAAGTGCAACAGTATCAAAAAGCAAGTAAAGCTGTTTATGACTGATATAGTAACAGTTACAACTACTTGTGCATTTGTTAATGGTCTTTGATATAAGTGAAGGAAAAAAACTTTCAAAAACTATTAAATCCTTGACAAAACCCTGAAACCTATGACACTGAGAACTCATCTTAACAAAGGATAAGCAAAGTGTCTTAACTGTGGTAAGACTTCATTTTTCTAATTTCTGCTTTCACAGAATCACAGAGTGGTCAGGGTTGGAAGGGACTTCTGGAGATCATCTAGTCCAGCCCCCTGCTACAGCAGGATCACTTAGAGCAGGTTGCACAGTTGCACCTGCGCAAGTTTTGAATGTCTCTAGACAAGGAGACTCCACAGCCTCTCTGGGCAGCCTGTTCCAGGGCTCTGTCACCATCAAGGTAAAGAAGTTTTTCCTCATATTCAGGTGGAAATTCCTGTTACAGTTTGTGCCCATTGCCCCTTGTCCTGTCTCTGGGCGCTACTGAAAGGAGCCTGGTCCCGTCCTCTTGGCACTCGCCCTTAAGATATTTGTAGACATTGATCAGATCCTCTCCCAGTCTTCTCTTCCCCAGGCTAAACAGCCTGAGCTCTCGCAGCCTTTCCTCATAAAGGAGATGCTTCAGTCCCCTCGTCATCTTTGTAGCCCTCCACTGGGCTGTCTCCAGCAGTTCCCTGCCTCTCTTGAACTGGGGAGACCAGAACTGGACACAGCACTCCAGATGCAGCCTCACCAAGGCAGAGCAGAGGGGGAGGATCACCTCCCTCGACCTGCTGGCCACGCTCTTCCTAAGTACCCCAGGATGATCCCATTGACCTTCTTGGCCACAAGGACACACTGCTGGCTCATGGGCAACTTGCTGTCCCCCAGAACTCCCAAGCCCTTCTCTGCAGAGCTGCCTTCCAGCAGGTCAGCCCCCAGCCTGTACTGGTGCAGGGGGCTGTTCCTCCCCAGCTGCAGGAATCTACACTTGCTTTTATTGGTCTTCATTAGGTTCCTCTTCATGCTTAAAGCATGAACTGTCAGAGGTTGTTGAGTTTACACAATGATTGTATAGGACTGTTCTGAAACAGCAATTATTTGAGAAAATATTTACCTACTCAGGACCACAATTTTTGTATTTATATAAGAGTAACTGTACCAAATGTTTAATATACACTTAATATATAATATTAGCTTTATACTACTTGTCTAAACTTCTCTAAGTGTTTAAGGTAGATCTTGTTTTAGGCACCTGGAGAGTGATCAAGCTTACCTTAGTGCAAACACTCTAGGCTGAATTCAGTTACTTACAAGAAACATGCATATTTAATATATTAAAAAGCATACTATCAATAAAAATTTAAGGAGTAGTGTTTCATAAAAGATTTGAGACAAAAGATTTTAGGAAGAAGATCATGACTTTGAGGAAGTAGGGCAGTAAGTTTCACAAATTCCTAGAGCTGTCTTTTGATATGTATCCTTCTTCCTGCCTTATCACACGTATATAGAGAAGCCATTTTCTACTGGCCTGTGCCAGTTTATAGCATAATATCCCAAGTCTCTTGATGACTGGGACATGAAGCTGCAAAGAGGTTACATTTTCTTTGTTTCTGTTTCTCATCTACTCCGGATACAGATATTTTCTCTTTACGTCTGTAGTGGGTTGACTTTCGCTGGACGCCAGGTACCCACCAAACCACTCTAGCACTCCCCTCCTCAGCAGATCAGGGAGGGAGAAAATCAGATGGGAAAAAAACTTGTGGGTCAACTTAAAGGCAGTTTAATGAAGCAATAGCAAGTTACCTGTGTGGGAGCAAAGGAAAACAAAATATGTTATTCTCTACTTCCCACCAGCAGGCAACATCTAGCCACTTCCTGGGAAGCAGGACTTCAGTACATGTAGCAGTTGCTCCAGAAGACAAATGTTGTAAGTAACAAATGCCCCCCCTTCCTCCTTTCTCTTAGCTTTTATATCTGAGCAGATGTCATATGCTATGGAATATCCCTTTGGTCACTTTGGGTCAGCTGTTCTGGCTACGTCCCCTCCCAAGATCTTGCCCACCCCCAGCCTGCTGGTGAGGGGAGAAGGTTGGAGACACAGCCCTGATGCTGTGTGAGCCCTGCTCAGCAGCAGCCAAAGCACTGGTGTGTTATCACCGCCTTTCCGGCCACCAATACAAGCACAGCACGATGAGGGCTGCTATGGGGCTCAGCCAGACCCAATACAATGTCATAAGCCACCATCTATATATGCACGTGGTGGTAGACAATGTCCAGTCCAAGTCCCGTCTAGCTTTCAGTAAGAGATTAAATAAAAGGTTCAGCTGCACACCAACAGCAGCGGAGAACTCAGGGGCCAGATTCTGACTCTGTACCTTATCAACACTAAACTTTTTAAGAGCCTCATTAGCTTCATGGAGAATAATGCACTCACAGGGTTTGCAGGATAAGGCTGATGACTAGCAAACATGTTCAATGAATAATTAGAGATGGGAATAAGCACTAACATTCAAACTTGCATTTCTGCTTTTTAACACACCAAAGATTGAAAGAATTAGAATTTAAAGAGTTAATATGACCTATCAAAGTGATAGATACAACTGCTAATTTGGGATTATTATGTGATTAATTACAGTGTAATTTTAAAAAATAGTATATTTATATAAAAGATATCATTTAATATATAATTCTATATGCAATAATATACTCAGTATATTATAAATTCACTTGTGTGTTGTTTAAAACAATACAATCAGGATTACTTATGGTTGCTTGGAAAGCATATCCAGGTAAATATATTTTATTGAAGGAAAACCTCATCTTGTGAAGGAAAATTATTAAGCATCAATTTATCTTCTCTGGTTAATTATTTTTCCTGACCTATTTTATATTTTTAATCAATTATTCTATTTAATTCACGAGCTTCAATACACTCAAGTTTATTAAAAATTTTCCTTAACTCAATGTTCACATTCATTTTCCTTACTTTAAATCAAGTAAAGGTGAGAAGTGCTACTTCCTTGATATGAATTGGATTCATTTCTGGATCCTTGATAGAGAAGTCTGAAGTTTAGGCTTGTTTCCTATCCTACTTTCCCCATAGGTCGTACAGGAAGAAAGCATGCAACAGACTTTTAATCAAAATGAGAAGTTCGAGGTTCTCCAGGTTTCTTTTCAGAACTTACCCTTGTAGTCTCATATTAGACAAAACTCAGTGGACCTTCTAGCCTCACAGACATCAAAACTGAACCCTCTTTCGTCCTATATGGGACAAGATTTCATCCAAAGGCTGAGAGATTGGAAACATATGGATAGGAATGTTTATTTCTGAATTTTTAACTAATTAGTATGGATTTGTCCCTAGGCTTGACATGAATAAAATTTAGCACAAGTATGAGAAATAAAAATTTATGGCAGTATAGAATATATGCAACACAAAGAGAGATACTAACATCACACAGAGAAAGAAAAAATTACTATTTAGTGTGCTAAACTAAAAATGGTGGGAGAGAAAGGAATTGCTTGGTTTTTATCACCTAGAAGAGCTTTCTAAGAGCTTGCTTTCTCACTTTTTTTTCCCCCCGAGAAGTCTCTTGTGTCTGTTTTCCATTTTTTCTCTCCTGATAATGTAGATACCTACTGTAGGAGTGTGTAGATCTGAAATGAGTAATTTGATGTGCTCTTAAAAAGAATGAAAAAAAGAAGATGAAATGAATAGTTCTATTCCCCCTCCTGCATTTTACTTCCTAAAGAATTTTCCTGCAAATTAAACAATGTATGGACTGCTGAGCAGGCAGTATAACAACTGTGTTTTAGTGAATAACCGCAGGAAAAATTCTGAAAAAATGTGTTTGCACTCAAAGGACAGTTTTCTTCAATAGAGTGAGAAACCTTTTTGAAGTCTGACTCTAACAATCTCTGATGCTTCTGTTTGATGAATTAAGTTATCCATGCTTTTGTCACCTGAAAGTTAGATGATTGTTTTTTCTTACATAGAGAAACAATTAAATAATGCAGAATATAGTTGCTTCACATTCTATGGAATAAAAAGAGCAGTATCCAATGGCAATTTATCTTATTCTAAAATAAATTTGTAGTTTGCCAAAGATGAGTCATCCTCTGGATGTGACTTGCTGCCTCTCTGTTGACTGCAAAACATACATAGTAGAGAAACTTGTGGTAGATGCTTGAGGTTATAAATGAACCCCGTCATCACATATTACAATTTTGAGTTCAATGCCTTCTGTTTCTTTCTATATAAATACGAAGAGATTAGACTTAGAAGTTTATCCCTAAATATCTAAAATCAAGGAAGATTAATTCTTTCTAAATATAGACACTTAGCAACATGGCTTTATCTGTGAAGTTTCAAATGACATAGGACATCCTTCCTCACAACATTGCCTGATTATATTATTTAAATAACTGAGGTTAAAATTGCAGTCAAAATGCAAAAAGACTGGACTAACTGAAGTACTTCCAAAGCGAGTCCCTCAGCTTTGAAAATGGGTAGCCTATTTTAAACAGCATTAATTTCTGCTGAAATTTGAGATATACTGCAAAGTCAGTCTGTTGGTTATTGTACTTAGCATGAACATGACTGTTTAGCTACACTTATTTTTACAAGTATTTATTGGTCTATTGTACAGCAGTTGTACTATCTTGTTTGATGTTTGTTACCCCTTCTTTGACTTCCATTGCAATATCTCTCAGACTGCCCAGGGCTGCTGATGGGTGCCTTCATATGTGTGCTAATTTAATGAAAAGAAACAAAATTAAAAAAAAAAAAAAAAAATCAAAATTTTAATTTTCAGCTTCAATGCTCTGATTTTCATCAAAGCCAAATTTCATCTGTAAAACGAATAAGTACATAATTGGACTGTGAGGTGCAGTTGGTTAAGGAAGTTTGTCACTTTAGTTCCTCCTCATTACTTTCTGCAACAGGGATCCAGAACGCAGCGTTGGAAAAGTTTCATTTAATATACTGTTCAATAGATAATGCTGAGAAAGCTTTTTTAAGCTTTGTTATGTATTTTATAAGGATTTCTTTCCTTACTTAGTCCAGGTGAGCACACAGGCACACATTTAACTATAGACCTAAAAGTCCCTTTAAATCCATTGAAAGCACAGTTATTTTTTGCCACAGATGGTTTCCAACTATGTTCGTATTTACATCTATGTCTCACAGGGGTCGTAAGAAGAAAATTTCTGGACAAGGAAAGGTAAGAAAATATTTTTTCTCTGACAAAACCATCAAAATAACTTTGCTGGTTCCCCTTCTAGAAATAAATTCTGGCAGACTACTAGCTATTTACTTCCAAATTAATTCATGGAACTATATAAAGGTATTTTCCCATTTTTTTTAAGGTGGTCTTCACCTTTCTACTAATAGGCCATTTGGTCTAAACTTTAGAAATTTAGATTTATTATTTATACTTACTCTCAGATTTCATAATGGATGGCACTTCTGTGATGTTTCTACTTGATAGGTTTACTATAAAAGAGAATTGATATAATAAGTGTGGTTTCTCCTTATTTTATATTATTTATCCAGCAGTACAGGACTAGGAAGAAAATATTATATAGCTAAATAAATATCTTCTAAGAAAAACAGCATTCCTTAATTGCCCTTTGTTTGAATTTCACATTTCTATCTTGGCAAATTAACACCCTTAGTACAAATTTCAGGACATCACAAAGATCACGTTGTCTTTCTGGGACCTGAAATTCCATCTTCTTCTATGTCTGAGCAGAACAGAAAGGAGAGAAAGAAATACCATGAAGTGAAGAAAATCACACTGGAGATGTTCAAAAAATTTCCTGTATCATCAAACAAACTCAGAAAGGATGCAGTTCCCTACTGTGCCTCAGGAACTTGTAGATCTGATTTAAATTCTTTGAAAGATTTTTGCTGGGAATTTTAGGCAAAATCTACATGAACCCAGTGCAACATCCTGAAACAGAAATCTGTAGAACAAACCTGAAGAATAACTTTGTTCACTCTTTTGCTGATGTTATGTTAAGAATACGATGGTCAATTTATTTATCTTGGGTTTAATATTACAAATGCCAGGGTTATTATGAACGGAGCACATCTAGGTTACAGTTTACTTCCTCTTGATGTAGACTTCTACAACTAGAGGAGATTATTCTTATGATTGAAGTTTTAAAAAACAAAAACAAAGCAAAAAGTCTAAATTGTGCACCTCAACACATCAGCAAAACAGAAGCACACTGCAGGAACTAGAAGAGAGGCAATTCAGAAACATCAGCCAGAGAAAAATTAGTTTCAGGAAAGCATGAAGGAAGTTAAAAGCCAAATCCCTGTGAAAAATCTGTCATTCACAAGCTGAAAAATAGTACCCTCTTCTCTTTTTTTTTTTTTTTTTTTTTTTTTCTCCTAAGATCTTAGAATAACACAATTGTAAACTCAACAAAAGGAAAAGCTAAAGGAATTTGACTTATCAAACTGACTGGTGGACTGTGGACCAAGATGGATTACTGAAGCTGTAATCAGCACAGTTTACCCCCAGTTTAGCCTCAGGAGCTGCTGAGAAAAAAGAAAAAGATTAAAACATGATATGAACTCATCAGAAGTTACGTAGATTTAGCTCAAGTCTTCAAGTTCTTATCAGAAGGGAGACATGTCTGAAAGTTACTTGCAAGTTTTAAGGGCATCACAGAAGACACCTCAGAACTTCATAATCACTTTATTAAACTTGAATTGAGACAGATGTTATCATTTATTTTGTAAGAAGCTGGATGTGGCTTTAGGACTCTGGGTATGAACAAAAAACTTGGTTCTCCATTTTGTTTAGAACAGTTTGCATAACAACGTTATTGAAAGGTGATGGAATTTTATTTCAAAGTCAAGTTGTAGGGAAGACATAATAGCTGCATATTGCTGTAAAGGGAAACAGAATTAGTAGTACAAGAACATAAAATAACCGTTCTTTGAGATCCATTTACTTAAGGAAAACAACATTTTTAGCACAATCAAGCACTGGGACAGCTTACCTAGAGAAGTTGTGGAGTGTCTGTCCTTGGAGATACTCAGAATCTAACTGGACAAGGTCTTAGGCAACCTACAGAAGTTTGGTTGAGCAGGACATATTGGGACTGGATTATGTCCAGAGGTCCTTTCCTGTAGAGGGTTAATGAACATTGATAATATACAGTTGTGGGCTTGCTTCAAGGGTGGTGGGTTGGCTGATGTGGATAATGGACAGCTGTGGCTTGTTCCTGCTAAGTAGCTAAATAACACTGAGGAGCCCAGAAGAGGAGGAGCACTGGTGGAAGGGAGAGGCAGCAGATGAAGAGGAGCTCTGGATGTAGGAGAGACAAGGAGAGGCCCCAGGAGAAGTTGAGAGAAGAAAGGGACCTGAATGAGGAGAGACTGGCTGGAAGAGGAGCCCTGAGAAGGAAGAACCCAGACACAGCAGAGGCAAGAAGCAGGGTGGACTGGCCTGAAGAGGATGAAGAAACAGCATGGGCAGTAGATAAACCATTGAAACCTTGTGTGAGACTGATGGTGGTGCCAAGGCATGAGGGGGCTGGTATGGGATGGTAAAAGCCTTGTTGCAGCCTACTAGTTTGGTAGTGTTGTGACACTTTCCCACTTCAAATGTTCTGAGCTTCTGTGATTTTTTTTTTTCTTTAATGATTTTTTTTTTTTTTCTGCTACAGTCTATTTACTGGAGTGCACAAGCATACCCAAATTTTGTTTCTGGGAAAAGATTACTGTTTCATCAGGTATGTGGAGCACATAACAACAAATTAAGAAGAGTTAGACAGAGTTTACAAATCAGAGATTATTCATGTCACCTAAGAAATTTATGACCTATGACAGTCTCTAGCACTGTCAAGACTACAAGTAAGAAAAGAGACTAAGCTGAACCGTCACTTCTATGATGAGATGATTACAGGACAACATATCTCAAACATTTCTTAATGAAGTAATTGATTCCCAATAGCTAAGTCATATTAAATTAATTTACTGGACTATTGAAAGCAAATATCTTTCTTAGTGCTGAGCCATATCTTGAATCTTGTGTGAGATGAACACAGAAGTATAAAAGTGATGGCAGTTTAGATACTGCCACTGTAGACACTATATATACCATTATTTAAGTAACATTGCAGATGTCTTTATATATTATAATTATTGATGTCATCAGCGGAAAATTCAGCAATTTAGGAGGAAATTCTGAGAAGATATAAAGGATTTAAGATTATCTTCTAAAGTCCATTAAGTATTTTCCTCCTTTGGGATTACAACTAAAATGGGTAGGTTAATGATCGTTTATTTTTTCCCTTGTTTTAGATATGGAGATTATAGTCCCTGAAACACATGGAAGAGCTTCAGGGGGAAGAATAAATAAATAAAAAAAGATAATTGGAAGACCCATTTTGGAGTATGCTGTAGCCAGAGAATTAATACGTACTACAGGAGAAGTTTCAGAACTGGCTCATGCAAGTCCAGAACTCCAGGTAAGTCAGATGTGGGTATTTGCACACAGGTCTCCCACATTCTGTTTAGATATAGGAGACTGGAAACACTGTCTCTTGGTGTGTGATACGGACTCATAAAATCACAGAACAGTTGAGACTGATGGTGGTGCCAAGGCATGAGGGGGCTGGTATGGGATGGTAAAGAATGGTTGAGATGGGAAGGGACCTCTTGAAATCATGCAGCCCAGCTACCCTGCCCAACCAAAAGCCTAGGACCATGTCCCAATGGGTTTTGAAGTCTCCAGGGACGGAGACTCCACAGCCTCTCTGGGAAAACTGTGCTAGTGTTTGACCACCCTCGCAGTAAAAAGTGATTTCTTGTGTTTGGAATTTCCTGGGTTTTAATTTGTGCCCATTTCATCCTGTCCTGTCAATGGGCACTGCTGAGAAGAGTATGGATCTTTCATTCCCACCTGTCAGTTACTAATACACACTAAGATCTCCCTGAGCCTTCTCCAGAATGAGCAGTTCCAGCCCCTGTCAGCCTCTCATCTGAAAGGTTCTCCAGTTAGAAGATTCAGGTCGTAAAGTGGCTGCTGAAAATACTTTCTGAATCTAGACCAGGTTAGGTGGAATAAGTATCTTAAGAATCCATTTGGATTTAGGCATCAAACAGTTTACCTGTCTCAAAACTTGGTGGACATGCAGTGGAGCAAGGTAACTTCAGAATTCCTCAGCAGGCACTGGACAAAAATCTTAATGCCTTAAATCTTGGATTTAACCACCTAAAAAACACAGTCATCTATGTCTTTTTGTAATCATAGCCCAGAAGTAACCTCTGTTTGAAAATTGTACTCAGTATCTTTAATCTATCTGTTAAATACACACAGATCTTTACACATACTGCATTACTAATCCCTCTAAAATAATTATGTATCATTTATCACATTATTTCATACCTCTAAATATGAAGATTAATTTTATGTCATCAGCCATTATTTTACAAAGGAAAAAAAAATTACTTGAAAGAAAATTGACATCAGTAGATATAAGATAATAAATACAAATGCCAGTCCATTTCTGATCAGCATGAAACTTCCTGATAACAGCATGCAAAATCTAGTATTGATTTCACAAATGTGGATAATGAAGATGGGACTGGCAGGGCATGTGTCAAAAGTATGTAAATGAATTGATGTTTAATCTACCTATGCCTAAGACAAACAATCATCTCCTGCAGAAGGATTGCTTGTATTTAAGTATTGTTAGCTGATGAAATCCCAGCACTCTAACAAGGATTTATAATTTGATAAAAATTGCTGGTGACTGGATCTGCATTTTCTTCAAACTGCTGCCCTGCTTCTTGCTAAGTGCACTGCTGACATGTTTGATATTGAACTTGAACTTAAAAATTACTATCCCAGTAGATGTTTATTAGATTTAGCTGGCTGAAGTAAACCTAGACGCAGTGCCTGCAGTACAATGTAAAAACAGATCTTATTTATGTGTGCCGGGAAGTGTTGCACATTTCTTCCTGGAAAAAAGGGAAAACCAGAAATAACAAGAACAAAAACACCCACAAAGCAAGGTATTATCCATGCTATTAGAGGACCGGAAAAAATTGACCTATGTTAGAGTAATGTAATGTCATCTCTGAAAACATTACAATACTGTGTAATGCAATTTATTTTTATATAATCAGTTTAATACACATTATTGGGAAAAAGCTTGACAGAAAGCAGCAGTTATAAATTCAATACATGCCATGAGCTGTGGCAGAAGAATCTCAGTATGGGGGTCTAATTTTTCATGTGAAAATATTGTGTACATTTTAGTAGGAACTCAATGCATATGGTTCATTTGCAATTATTTTAAAGAAAACCTTTGAAGTTAATGGAAGTGGTAATTTTTCATGGAAGACACTCCCAGAAATATTTAAACTCTGATAATATATGCTCATCCCTAAAGAATCAATACTTTTATAATATAAAATATAATACTCTGAAAAATACTGCAAGATCTTTTTTTTTTCCTACACATGACTGGAATGCTATAACGTTAACAAGCATGCAACTGTCTTCTTGTTTGCCAAGACTTCTGTTCTGTTAGACGCATAATGATGTGCCTACACTTACTAAAGTAAATTTGGGAAATACATGTTGTAGTGACCTGTGCCCACTGGCATTGAATGTCTCATTTGACTCACTGAGTGTCTGTAGGAATCTTTCTGCTGAGGTTCTGCATGATTTCTGTCATCCTACCATCTCCTTTTGTTCTACAGTTCTTTGCTGTCTCTGTTTGGTAACATTGAGCTAGTAGAAGTAGAGCACATCTCAGAAGTATTCAACGTTGAATTTCAAGTGATGTTTGACAGCGTTATATATCATTTAGTGTCAACTGTTGTACAAATATCACAGAATTTGTCTGGATGAAGAAGAAGGAATGATAAATACAAAAAAGGAAAAAGAGGCAAAGAAGCATGAAAAGGCAACAAAAACAGTAAGGAAAAGAAGAATGTGTATCTAAAGGGAACAGGAGCTGTCCTAAATGAATTGTCATGCATATGAAGAAAAGGAGGAGAATGCAGAGCATGGCACAGCAAGCACAAGACTCGTACCCAAAAGAAATCAACCCAGGGAAAATAGCTATGTGAAAATAGTTAATGCGTTTCTAGCAGGTAAATGAAAAGAAACTGAACATAATGCTGAACCATACTAAACCTCTAAGCTCACTGTGATACAAAGACAGCTTTCTGCTTTGTTGCAGTCTTCTCTTTCTCCTTTTTTTCTTCCCTCTCAAACATGGATGCAGAAAAAATACCTGCTACATGAATGCCAGTGATTTGCCTCTAAAATGTTTTAATGAGATGACATATGGGAATTCTAAAAACAGTGATACTGGTGATTATCAGCTCACTAATATGTCTGACTGGATCAGACTATGGGCAAAATTGTCCAAAAAGGAGAAATTCTCCCAAAAGAATGTGCATCTCTAAAGCATTTCACTGCATTTAATGATTAACCTGAAAACTTATGCTCAGCTTCTCCTTAATTAACAAGAAATCAGGACTTTATTGGTATCCCAGTTTCAGTATGAAAACTGCCTGGACACTAGGGACTTTCTCTGTATACTCAGAAACATTTTAGTGTGGATAATATTGACATTTTGGACCCTACTTTATGCCCAACCTTGACTGAGACCCAGAAAGTACACATTCCCTACGTAAGTTCCCCATCCTGGAGACTATTCCAGGAATTATTGTCAAAATAGAGCTCTTAGAGCAAAATGTATTCAAAAAGCAGCGACCACAGGCTTTCAATTTCCTGATGCAATATTCCTATACTTGGAATGCTCATGGGGGAGGATGCTTGTCTTCAGATTTCTCCTTTCACTTAGTATTTAAAACCTACCTTTCATAACCTAACAAAAGGTTAAACACCACGCTTTGAGGAAGGACTCAGAGTTGTTAATATGAGGTGGAGCTGGAATAAAACTAATTATAAAAGTGTTCAGCAAGCACTGCAGAGGAAAGTGTTTCAAGAAACACCTGTCTGTAGCATTTCAGACAGGTTTTCACACCTGTCTTAGTCTGCTTAAGCTATATGTTACCCAGCTTGGTGACTTCTAGGATTTCTTTTCTGATATACTTGATTTTGTCCCAGCACCACTGTGGAAGCTTAACACAGGGTGCTGCTTCTTGTGTCAGACACCATCCCAGTTATACACTTGTTATTAATTTTTAAGGGATTAAGTTCCTTTCTAATTTATATTTGAATTCCAAATGGAAAATTTAGATCAAATTTTTGTTCTTTTGTGTACTGAAACTCTAAATTTCTGCTGGTTGCAAATCTTCAAAACAGAAATCCTTAATCATGTAGTTATTGGTCAGTATTGGAAATGTTGACTTTCATGCTTTTAAAAAATATTACCTGTATTTTTCACTGGTTTTTATGGGAGAAATATATTTCTGCACTTTTGGAAAATATAACTTATGTTATCCTTATTATCCGCTTCATTACATTATGTGATGTCCTCTAGGAGGATTTCTTGGTATTTCCTAACTGACCACTAAGGTCTCAAGTGCATATGAGTATTTATTTGGCAGAGGTTTCATTCTCTTTCTGAGGCTGGGTTTTTTTGTTGAGTGGTTGTTCTTCTTTTCCTTTATGTGTTTTTAATTTAACTTAGTTATAAAATTTTATTATGATCGTTCATGACAGAGGAATGAGCACATTTCAGTTTCCTTTTACTCTTTATTGCTTATTTCTATTTTTTCATATAAAAAACATATAAACCACTATCTGTAGTTTTCAGTAAGCTGCCTTAATTAGATTTAAAGCACGTATTTCAGTATGTTATTGACAACAAAGCTTCTACTCCATCACTGTCAATGAGACCAAAAGAATTCAAGAGTAAATCAACAATATGGTAATTTTGCAAAGCTCTGAATATTTTAGCTTGTGGGGAACTTCCCAAGAAAGATAGGAGCGCTGTGTATTTCATGCTAAAAATCAGGGCCCTGCAGTTCTGGGATTTTTTCACAGATTTTAGAGAGATCTGACTAGGCTCCAGGCAACCACTATTTACTGTGAATACTTCTAGTTAATAAGGAATAAAGTTTAAGGGAAAGCAGTTTAGAGCCTTGTTACTATGTATGTGACACTGGCTGGAAAAGAAATGTGTTGCTCATTTTTCTAAGGGTTTTCTATTAAAAAAAAGGTGATCAAATAGTTTTGTATTACTGATTCTAATCAAGATGAAAGCTTGAAAAATATATGGTTAAAAGAGGTAGAAGAGAACCAGAGAAACTAAGGTAAAACAGCAATAAGTGTCTAGCTTCTGGCTATAGAAGACACACGTTTTTTGTTTACATATTTTAGGTAAACATTTCACTAAGCCTTAGCTAACCTGAAGATTTCTCTCTCCTACCAAAGTTTTAAGAATTCTTGTGAGGTAAAATAAATGCATTTATATTTCTTTAGAAAGGTAAACCTTTCCAATATATCTTATCATAGGTTTTTGTTTTATCACCCGCTATAACTTGAACTTTAATCAGCACAGTACCCATGGTACTTAAAATACAAGATTCAATTTTACGTGCATTGATTGATATTACATGTGTCAAATTTTAGAAGAAAAATGTGTTGGAGCAGAGTGATATCTGAGTGGTATCTCTCAAGAAAATGAAAACTTTCTGCTGATGTGTGCTTTTTCCATCTTACTCAGTTGGCAGCCGTGGAAAGACACTAAGAGTTAGAGTATTTTGAAACATCGGTTTGCTTTTAATTTGAAATAGCTATTCTAATAAATTTTCTCTCAAAAATCAAAGTTTCTGACCTGATGAGTGAAGAGGAGGATAACCAGACTTTTTTAAAAATTCTTTTTTTTTTCTTTTTAGCACAAAAAATTCTAGGCAGCTTCATAAATCTTCAAACTCTCCTGGGTTTCTCTGGACTTGCTGGACATGTCCAGTGAATTCCTGTGAGCCACAGTTTTATCCAGACCTTCTGGCAGGTATCTGAAACCTTCCTTTCTTGTGGGATGGCTAGGCAGAGAAATCAGTACACTCTGTGATTGCTAAACCTGTAGATGTTTGGATATGTTTTTGCAGCTCAGAGCAAAATTTAGTTCTGCATTATCCACAGGTTTACTGTCTGGAGAGCACAGTTAATTGGAAAGGCCCAATGAGAGCCACACTCAGCCTCACCTCAGAGATGGTAACAAAAAGCTGCCATCCATTCAGAGGGCTATAGTTAATTTTCCATGCAAATCCATGCAGAACTTAATTCTTATGCTGCAAAGTCACCACAGTGCAATTTATATGTGCTTTATATTTGGCTGAGTACTCACCAGTATGAAGTGTGTTCTGTTTGCTTGCATGGGAACAGGGGAAAGAGTAACGGCCACTGGATGAGGAAGGGAGCTATATCCCAGCCACTACCTCGTGTCAGTGGGAAATGGTCCTGGCCCTCTGTTTTAACTAAGACTCTCTGCCACTCTTCTTGTCTCTAACTTACACAGCAGCTGTATCTGAACCTGCATTGATGTCAACTTTCCTTACTCTACTGTAAAGGATCTTGGAAAAAAGGAAAGTGGTTTTTTGCCTAGTTGATCCACCCACATAGAAATAATTATATTGGAAAATCTCTTAAAAATACCATTTTACGGAAGGTGATTGAGTTCATTCTGAATGAAAAGATTCAGAATGTCACTGTTCATCCCTTGAAAACATAGATAAATCTTATTCCATAAAATATGGCCTTTCTTCTTCATTTTCTCTCGTTTACAAAATTTCAAGTGAGAATGCTTGAGAGATCAACACTTAGATAACAAACAAGGAATAATCTGTTGTATTATAACATACCTTGAAGTATCCTAAACTCACAATCAAATCAGTATTTACTTTTGTGAAAAAAGCGCCCTTTCTATCACATATCTAAAACCAACAGTGATCGAGAGTCAGAAGGATAATAATAGCTATAATGATAACATTGTATATGCTGCTAAAATTCAGATTTTCACAGGACAAATCTGCTATCATAAGCACAGCCTCATAAGATCTAGAAAGGGCATAAGGTTTAAAGGATTTTTATTTGGACCCAAAAGTTCAAAAGCAAGTTACATCATGAATTTGTGTTAAAGGGGTCTGCCTGCCCTTCTCAGTGCATGTGGCCATTACTTCATCAGAATTAGGAGTCCAGGGTGGCTGTCTGTGAACGGGCTACATCACCCCATTTTCTGCTGTTGGTCTCAGAAGCAGAACATTTGTTACGCTGCCTCACGAAATGATCAGAGTGCTCTGATCTGAACAACAGGGTGTTTCTGCAGCGGGTTTGCACTGTGTCTAGCAATCCATGACTTGTGTTTAATGCAGGCTCTAATATAAACAATGAGTCTTGAACAATACCATAAACCTCTCAAATAATAACAAAAAAAACCCCACCACAACCTTTTATAGTTTGCTAAAATTGCATATTTTGAAGGAAAGCATAGGTATAGATTTATGTCTCCCTGACTTGTGTTTTTTAAAATATGGTATCTCAGATTATTTTATACATGGATTGAAGTGCCATGAAAGAAAAAATAAAATAAAATGCACCAAAACAAAATCCTTACAAAAACAAACAAAAAAAACCCAAAACAAAAAAACCCAGAACAAACACACGCATTAGGAGCTATAAGAAACAGAAATTCCTTTTCATGTATGATGCTTATATGTTTTACTGCAAAGTTTGGTGAATACTGTGTTCCAGGTGATGCAGGTAATAAGGCAGGCAAATGGCTTAGTCAGTGCCATATAGAAATAATTCTACCATACCTTCTAGGAAGAAAATAAAAACTTTTGTTTGTTATTAATAATAAGAAATAAAAAATATGCAGAAACAAGGGAATTGGTCTATAACCTTTCATATAGTTTACTTCATGACAAAATAATCAAATGCTTTCATTTTCCAAGATTAATCTGCAGGATGAATCTTAATAAAGAAAAACTTCATGTATTGAAAATAGTATATCAACTTTTTCTAGTTCGAAAACAAAACAGTTAATTCTTTGCTGAAAACAATATGTTTTCCCTGCATATAGCAGAATTACAAAAAGTTTGTGATCGTTGTTCTGCGGTGCACACTTGTAAGGAGAATAATCCACTGTTGGCCTGATTATCTTCAGGGCATCAATGAAACTGAAATAGGACTATCTGAAGAAAGAAAAATTATACTACAATCAAATGGTTTGAACTTTGACAATATATCATCATTTGCAACCAGTACCCCTAAGATTAATTTTGGAGGACATCCCTCTGACTACTGAGTTAATAGGAAACGAAAATGAATATTTACTTGAAGTTAATTGCTTGCCTCGTGTATTGCATAATGCAGTAAAGTACACTACAGATGTTCTTATTTGGCCTTAAAACTGTGTAACAAAAGTTTTCAATTAATTTAGCCTCATCCACAAAAGCAATTTCAGAACTATGAGAAATATTTCATTTTATCAGTGTTGAAATGTTGAGGCACATCTCCGAAGTGATTATCATCTCACAGATTGAAATGATTCTGTTTTCTCTATAAAGTTGGTTTTGTACACTAGGAAATTATCATTTTGGAAGTCTTTAAGTATGGTGAAAATCTCTACACTGCCAAGTTCACCAGATTTAAAAAAATAATAATCCTTTGAATAATCAAATTTTGACATATTATAGATGTCTTCTTATTAATGGATCAGTTAAAACTAAGTTGCAAATTAATTTCATATGTACATGAACTGATTTTTTAAAATATTGGAATACAGGAAAACTGAACAATACCTTTTAAAACAATAAATGGAAGTATATGATAATATAACGATGTGTATAAGGAGAACAATAATAATAAAGTGAGCAAAATATATACAATATGCTAACAATCTTTTTTCTCAAGCCAGAAAAGAAAGACATTTTCCCTGTGTTTTGTACAACATGTAATGAAAGGTGATAAAGCCTAGACCTATTTATTTCAGAGAGGCTATGCAGCTTTCTGAGCTTTCAGTTTCACATATATAATACTTCCTAAGTACTATTTTTCTGCAACTTATTCGTTTTTGAGATTATATTTTAAAATTAAACTTAATGGAGAATATTGAAAGAAATCAGTGTTAGCAAGGAAAATTTGTAATTTAGCTTAAATTAAAATTTATGTGGATCAAAATAAATTTAACTTCATCATGAGCCAAGAACAAAAAATTATCAACTGCTTCAAAAACCGTAATAGAAAACAAGTAATGTCATTGTAAAGCACAAAGATAAGGCATGACGAGCTTCAGTAAGCAGGAATATTTTATCAGGTATCAAAAAAACCCCACAAAGACCCCTCTTATATTTTCAATGTAATTCAGTATGATAGCTTAATAAATATCATCAGAACTTTGCACTTAAAATTCACAGTGAATTTCCAGGGGAAGTACCATTTTTCAGTCATTCCAATCATTATAGATAGATACTGCTGGCTCTGAAAAAAATAAATATATGTATTTGTTTCATTTCAGGAAATCATTTGATTCTTGAATGCTTTTTCCTACACACAAGTTCATTCTAAGCTTTAGACAACCTCAAGTAAAATGTTAAAATTAATGACAACCACAACAACTGTGATAAATTGGAGATTTACTAGGGAGATTAGAAGGGCTTTTTGCCATCCTTTTAACAATATCCAACGCAGCAGGCACTCCCAAAGGAGGTAATATATCCAGGGTCACATAATTTCCTTCCACCTCTCCATTTATTCTGGGCTTAGTTCTGTATTGGGTATGGTCCTAAACCGATATAAATGTTGACCTGTATCAAATAATTCGAGACAGAATATTATGTAGAGAAAGCTTAACCAGCTTCTTTACCCAAACCGTTGTGTGGGGAGGAGGGGAAGGGGGTGGTTCTCTAACATTAAATGTTAGATAAAAATGCATTAAACGTGTGTGTGTGCGTTATTAATAAAGTATTTGGTGAGGCTCAGAAATCATGAAAATGATTCTGCGTGGGACAAGTATGAAGAATGCTGCAGCAGAGTAGGTGTTTCATCAGTTTCAACTGACCTCCATGTTAGGCAAAGGCCAGCGTTTCTGGTATCAGAGATGTTTAAAGAGAAACATATCCACTGCATAAAGAATCTCACGTAATGCTGAGGAGAAGGCGACTTGATTAAAAACACCAAAAAGCAGACAGTTCAATACAAAGACTAACCAGTACTATGCATATGCCACAGTGAGAGTGGAATAACAGGGAAAAGATGGACTGCTTGCAACACCTTAAATGGTGCTAACTATGGGCAAGGTGTCCATCAAAATCTTTGTGCTCTCACTGAGCTCAGGAGCAAAACTTTTTTTCCAGTGGTGCTTTTAATCATGACAGTAAATTAACTTTTGTTCTTGAGTAAATTTGATGACTTACAGGTAATGACTAAGTCCTACACCGTATCTATAAGATACTTTGAACTTCAAACCCTTAGACATCTTCTGGACATGCAAAAAAGATGCATACAACTATGAAGGAACAATGAGAGCATAAAATATGACAATCACATATTTTTTCATATATATGTGTATATATGTATATATGTCTGTATATATAATATATATATGTAAACACATAGCTTCACGTATGTGTATATATATATACAAATTATGTCTCATGTGCACATACAAAACCATCCACACTCTTTCTCACCTTCCCTTCCTTTATCTTTGCTTAGATAGTTAAGTATTTTTATTGCATATTACTTCATGTTTTCAGTTTTCTACTTCTCCATATATTTCCATCCTTAATTTTCAAATGTAAATTCAGTGACTTTTTTTAAAAGTGCACTATGTCTTGTAATTGCCTGTGATTGTTAAACTGCTTGTTTAACTGAGACCCATCTTTCCTTTTCTATTATTATAATGGCTTCTGAAGGTTTATTAGACCTTTAAGAACTTGTATTATATATTTTGCATATTATTGAAGTAAAAACATTAGTTTTTCTTTCTTTGGAGAACGCATCACAAGGAAGAGACAATGAGATTCTCTGATCAAACCCCACTGGATGTATGAGGTATCCTGTGTATATGTTGTGTATCAGGGATACGAGGAGGTAAAATCTTCTTCGACTGTTTACAAATGTAATTGGATTGTTAAAGAAAAATGGAGCTAAGCTCTAATAAAAAAATGTGTGCAAAGCTTCTCTTTCATAATGTATTTTAACTATATTTTAGTATCATCTACAGGTTTAATGTGTTTTTTAACATATTCAGAAACTAGGCTTAATCTTATAATCCATTTATTTTTCAGGTGGTACAAGTGGTATTAACCAGAATAGAGGATCACCTCTGACTGGTTAATCCTAATTAAAGCTGAGCAAGAGATTTCTTTGTGAAGTTTTCTGATTAATTCAGTACTAGGCTGAACTATAACTCTTCTGAGGTGTGTTATTCCCGCTGCATGGACAAAGATGGGTATAGTGTCACCAAGGTTTTGGACCAGTTTGAAGAGTTTGAATGGTACCTATGCAATGGTCTGAGCTAAACTGGGAACAGCACAGCAGGACAATGTAAAGTTCCCAGGGAAATATAGTTAGCAGAAAACCGTATCATTAGCTTCTACTTGATAGGGTAAACTAAAATTCCTGTCCTACCCCCTGCCCTTCACTACTCATATGGACATGTTAAACAACTCAGAGGTTTTAATCCTCCTGCATGACAAAGATAAATCAAAAAACCTCAGAAGCAGACAAAAGCTAGGCTGAATTTGCAATTCTGGCTGGTATTACTCCTGAGATAGACAGAAGCCCAAAGGGCGGTTTAAATGTAAACTGGTTTATGGCTTCTTTGCTGACTTAGAGCAGGACAGAGAAGCTGAAAGGAATGGTACAACTCAACCCAATGACAGTGACATGCCTACTGAATTTATCTTTGTCCTGTCCACGGGAGGGGGTAGGCTCCACCATAGGAGGTGGAGACACATCATGGTAGGTTTATCTGCCATGTTGCTGCTTCCTGCTAACTGTTGTCCAGATACCACCAACCTACAGTGATAAACTCCTACCCCATTGCACTGCTCAGGTGGGGCTCACAGACCACCACTGCAATATTAGAGGAAATCAGTGCTGAAAGTGCTCTCAGGTCAGTCTCAGTAATCTACCAGCAAGACTACTCTGTAATCAACCAGCAAAACAAACAAATGAACAAAACCCCCAATAAACAAACCAAAAATCAAAGAATGGGACTCTGAACTGTAGGGTTTTTTTCAAAAAAGAAGTTTCTGCAGGGTTTAAAACTGTAAATTACGGGTGATCCTTTAGATTTATGTTCACAGCCCAGTAAAATGAGGTGTTTAAGTATTTTCCTCTACTGGCCAATAAATGTCACGATTAAAAGTATGTGAATTCTGTTCAGCACCAGTTATCTTTTGCTAAGAAATGGTTCGTTATCCTCACTAGGAATATTATGCAGTTATCCAAATATCATAAAAATTTAATCTGATAGTCATAAATGTCTTACCTCCAAAAACAGGGCTGATCTGAAAAATACTGCTCCTTTTGCATTGGAAAAAATAAGGTAGTTATAACTTGACACAATAGAGTTGTGTCTCAAAACAGGTTTTTAGAGCATTCTTTTCAGTAAAACTTGTATGTTTCTATTGAAACCTCAAAATACCAAAAGTCATTTTTGTTTTTAAGCAATTTTAAAATAAATAAATAAATAAATAATACTGCAAATTAAAATAAAATTATTTCTTTAATGTAACTTTGTTGTGATCAGGTTTCCAAAATAAGTTTTCCACTTGGTGACATTCTTAACTCTGCTTTTACAGGAGGAAGTCTTTTCCCTTTAGGTAGGTGGTAAAGGCTGCAGGACACCTAGCTTCTCATTGAATCTAATTCCTCACTGGACACAAATGAACTTAGATCATTTGATATGAGAATAAAGGTAATGGAGACTTCCAAATTTGGAAGATATATTTAGATATTTAAGTCTGGCTGAAATTGATAGGAATTAGATGAATATGTATCCTTCAGCACTTGATACTTTAGTCAGTAAGTTAGAGCATGCTGTGGCCATTACAATGATCCTGTCAACAACTCAGATGTTCATAGGATAGGGCTGCAAGTGGCCATTGAATGAGAAGCTGCTATTTCCCACTACTTTATCCTGATTTTCATGCAGTCTCTTTTCCCCATTTCAGCTAAATCTGTAACAGCTACAGCAATAATTACTTATACACAGCTTTACCAGTGGAGTGAGAGGAAGAGGACGGAGTCTTTTGTGGTGGATTGGAGAGCGCTAAGCAGTCTTTTCTTCATAGGCATAGTGACTAGTTAGGGTCTTTTGAGCTGAACTGAAATCAGTTATTTTATATGCTTTCTTTCAGTGTCTTTACCCTTCTGTGACGGGTTGTCCCTGGCTGGATGCCACATGCCCACCAAAGCTGCTCTATCACTTCCCCTCCTCAGCTGGACAGGGGAGAGAAAATACAACAAAAGGTTCATGGGTCGAGATAAGGACAGGGAGATCACTCACCAGTTACCGTCATGGGCAAAGCAGACTTGACTTGGGGAAATTAGTTTAATTTATTACCCATCAAATCAGAATAGGAGAATGAGAAATAAAACCAAACTATAAAAACACCTTCCCCCTATCCCTCTCCTCTTCCTCAGCTCAACTTCACTTCCAAACTCTCTACCTCCTCCTCCTTTCCAGCAGTGCAGGGGAATGGGGAATGAGGGTTTTGATCAGTTCATTACATGCTGTTTCTTCTGCCCCTTCCTCCTCAGGGGGAGCACTCCTCACACTCTTCCTTTGCTCCAGCATGGGGTCCCTCCCATGAGAGACAGTCCTCCATGAGCTTCTCCAATGTGAGTCCTTCCCACAGGCTGCAGTTCTTCACAAACTGCTCCAGCGTGGGTCCCTTCCATGGGGTGCAGCCCTTCAGGCACAGGCTGCTCCAGTGTGGGTCCCCCACAGGGTCACAAGCCCTGCCAGCAAACCTGCTCCAGTGTGGGCTCCTTTCTCCACGGGGCCACCGGTCCTGCCAGGAGCCTGCTGCAGCACAAGCTTCCCACTGAGTCACAGCCTCCTTCGGGCATCCGCAGCTCTGGTGTAGAGTTCTCCATTGCCTGCAGGTGAATACCTGCTCCACCGTTAAGCTTCATGCAGAAGCTGCCCCTGTAGCTCCCCCCGCCCCCTGCTACTAAAACCTTGCCACACAAATCCAATACACTTTCTAACTTTAAAGAAAAAGATTAATATATTTGTTCAATGGTAGAGCATTAGGTCCAAACCTTTTGCAACATGTACTTATGCTGAACTTCAAGAGATATTTTTAGTTCAGCTTTGTAAGCATTAAAAGAAAACAACTGCAGCAGCTACCAGTTAAGAAGTAGAATCTGAGTCAAATAAAAATAAATTATTTAAAACTCTTGATACATTCCTTCATCCAGGAAATATAAATCCAAACAAATTATATGGCTATGTCAATCAGAAGTACATACAGGGGTGTGTGGGGGTGTGTGTGTGAGAAGAGAGAGTTCTGCAGTATTTATTTTCTTTTGCAAATGTTTAACTTGTAACAAATAGGGGGTAAATCCTCTAACCTGAACTTTTATGTGAATAACTTCTATTTACATTTCTGTTAATTCCCTTCTTCATTCAACCAGAAAAGAAAAACATAATCCCTTGGTAAGTTTATTGTGGAAAACCACATAGCATCAAAAAACAATAATAATTTAAGTCAAAGATTTTTTGAGGGTGGGATTGGACCCCTGTGTTTCCCTTAACTAGACATCTGAGAATGAAAATGACAACCGTCAAGGTGTCTCCTGGCTTGTGTTACAAGAAACTTAATCCATTTACTCACTAGTGTGATGTCCTGCTAGCAGGAAGCAAGCACACTAATTAAATGCTTCAACTCTTTATTTAAATGCTTACATTGCATCCCCAAAGAGAACAGTGTCCAGTGCAAATTGTTCTTGAGGAAATTACTTGGATTTTTAAGCTTTGGTTGTAACAGAAGTGTATGGGTTGTTAGCAAATTAGTAGTTATGGTTACAGTAAATGGAAAACAGAAGCAATCATGGCTACAAATTACTTCAAAAGTATTAGAAAAACAAGATGAGCTACTATGTTACTAATAGCAACTGGACTAAACTAAAGCTGTGAATGATAAACCAAGACTAAAAAGCTAATGATTTAGCACCAAAGGAGGAAATTTTACAGAAGATGTAATGTTTCCAGGTGCCAGTTGAAGCTCATACTCTGTGAACACCAGTTGGGTTTATACTCCATGAGAATTGCTTGCCATGATTTGTTTTTTACATATTTCTAATCCTTTCGTTTTAATTGCATTACATAATTGTGACATGGAAGATTACTTCTGTTTCACACCAGCATGCCTAAGTGAAGTCGGTAAGCTTGAAGACCATTGTAAACGAAGAAATAGCATGGCTTTTTTGAGGGAAAAACTTTCTTTTTTTTCTCCTGAATGTATTGATTTTTAAAAATAACGTATTTGCAGAATTTACTTTGATCACATTAGCTTGTTATGCTTACATTTTCTAAATAGCTATTTGGTTTACTTTACTTTTTTCCTCTTGTACCAACAGATTCATAAAGCTTGAGATAGGTTCCTTCAGTCAGAGAAAATGACAGACTCCTCTAATGAGGGGTGTCTGACGCTGGGGATAAAGAAGAGAAGAATGTACCAATCATGCAGCAGAAAGTGTATCAACTGAAAATATTTACTGTTCCTATTAAAAATGAATTAACAAAAGCAGGTGGTCTTTTAATTGAAGCCTTTATCACTCTTTGCTCAATTTCATTTAAATGCAAATTTTAAATCCTTTCTCTAAGCCAGTAGAAAGTTGAAACTGAACATGAACACTGGTTTACTAATGATGCGATTATGTGGCAAACCATGAGGCTTAATATGAGATACCACACATATTGGAAATATTAAGACAGCCAGTGAGGGTCCTCTTCTTTGAGTATATACATTTGTAAGCTGTTAAATTCATCATCAATACAACATACTTTGCTTGGGTTTGGTAAGATAGTTATTTCAATTTAGCCTTAAATATAGTGCCTTGTATTTACTTTGGGCTGTATATCTTCCTTGTCTTATGGTGGGGGGGTGGTGGTGGTGGTGGATGGTGGTGGTACTTTATACCCAGAAGATCCAAATCTTGTCATAGCTGTAAAAATGAAGCTCATCCATACTCAGGTCTGACGTTCCAGACTCTGCTGAATTTCTAGGTAGGAAATAGTAAGTCAAGGGCCTAGACTGGAAAACTGAAATCTTCAGCTGCTTGCTAAGTGGTGGAGATTTATATGCAGGGTACCTCTTCTGAGTCATCTGATGGAAGTAATTTATGTGTCATTCCGGAATCTTCCAGCTTTCAGTTCTCCTCTCCTCTCCCCTCCTCTCCCTCTCCCTCCCTCTTCTTTCTCTTTCTGTCAAAGACCACTTGGTAGTTGGTATTTTTTATCTGCTTGCCAAAACCATTTTGTTGCCACATCCTAGCGCATGTGTACCTTAAGCTGCCTTGACCTATGGAATGGATTGCATAACTGGTTTGGATTTTTCTTTAAAATATTTTTAGTCTATACCAGGGTGAAATACATTTTGCTAAAAAGGCTGCCACAAAGCAGCTGAGAGGAAGGTGGCCTCATCCTGGCTGCTCCACATGGGTCAGGTGAAACATCTGGGATAAAGAGTGGAACTGCTCTTCCCCTGAATATAATCTGAATAGTTTATTTAGAATTTGAATAATAGCAAACAAACCAACCCCACACCAAAACCAAAATGACAACAAATAAACAAAAGCCCTCTCTGATGTCATGGAGAGCTCTAATAACATTAACTGGCTTCTAAGGAAGAAAAATTAGCCCCTTGGAGCTGGTAGCACTACCCAGAGTCTGAACGATGTGCTCCGTGCTTATTTGTGCCCTTCCCCTTTATTTTTTCTTTTTTATCATGTTGGTTACATTAAATATATATAAATAAATAAATAAACAAAAACCAGTAAATAAATCAAAAATGCCACGATCAAATGGAGATGCTGATACAAAAGTGACAAAGCAGAAGTCACAGCTAGAGAAATAAAAGGATTTGTAACTTAGAGAAAAAGAAACAGCAAGAGATAATTTTTTTTCTCTCTCTCTGTAAGATTTATCCTTCCCAAGATATTAGAGAATATTTCTTCTGAGTTTGCCACTTCTGTACTGCACTTTCATACTAAAAAAAAAATAAGAACAAACATTTTAGGAAGGCGTCATATAGACGTTCAGTTATTCAGTTATCATGGCTTTAGTGTGGCTATTTCAGACTAGGAACAGGGATATCTTTCATTTGTCAGGAAAAGAACCAGTAGTAGGCCCTATGAAAACTTTCAGGACTGTATAAAAAGCAAATTTTACAGCTTCCAGGTTCAAAAGTTCAGGTCAGAGGTGTGATTGCATGCAATTTATTTTGCATATGAAAGAAATAGTCTCGTGACTTTCCATATTAATGGCCCTCTTTCATTATAATATTAAATTCACTGGGAAGGATGATACATCGCACAGGATAATATAAGTTGACATATACAAAGGAAGAATAAGAAAGCTTAGCTCCTGATACTGTTATTTTGCTTCTGGGTATCTCTGAAATGCTGAATATATTTTTCATTTGATCTTAGCTTAATGCAGGCATCAGCTGTTTGCAGAGGGAAAAGCAGACTTAAAAAACATCCAGCCATCATTCAGCCAAACATTTGACTCCAAGAGTTTTCCAGTAATTGGTGAACTATTGAGATTCCTCTGACACCTACACAAACTATTGCTTGATGCATACTGCTAACGGCTGTCTCCACAGAAGCCCCTTTAATTTATTACTAACCTGCTTTTTCCATAACAAAGTCAAGGGCATGGTATTTGGGTTTTCACTCCCTGCTTTCCGTGCTAGCAGGAGGGGTCCTTTCCAGGCTGGAGAGGCAGACGGGGCAACAGGGAATCTGTAACGGCTGATTCAGCTGCTTCTTCCTGAATAAGAAACTAACCCAACTGACACACAGTAAAGTAAACACGTAGTGACATATTTGTAGACAAACTGTCATGCTCTTGATTATTCCCCCCAAAAAATTATTTCTAAATTGCAAGCATGGAATTTGAAAAGTCTGCCAGCCTCAGCAGCTGGTACATTACTGTGAGACCCCACCATTAGGGGGGAAAGTTAATTTCAGTGTCATGTAGTACTTTTCCTTGCATCTCCTGGTAAATGTCTCTTGCACACTACACTGAATAAATATGCAAATGTTCTTTTCACACTATAGATATTTAGTATGGCCTGTGTTTTATAAATTATAAATGCCTGCTTTTTTTTTTTGTTTTCTGTTACATACTTGAATGACGCTTTGCAAAGCAAGTTGACTTTGCCCTGTCTTACAATGGCTTTTCTTTATGCAAATAGAACATATTTGAAAATATTTATCTTAGTTTGGCATGTAATAAATAGGTTGGATTTTCAAAAGCAGAATTAGTTTAATATTGTTCTCAGTGAACGCTGAACTTATGCAGTGCAATGAAATCAGGACTCTGCCTGCCTTACAAGGAGCCTCACAACTACAGTGTCACTATTGTAGGGGCTGGGTATCCACCCCTTTGAACCTTTACAGCAAAGAAAAAATAGACTGTTTAAGCAGAGTGATGTACTTATCTGTTAAACTTTATCACATACCCTTCTAGGGTGAACTCTTTCGTTCTGAAGAGAAGCAAAGAAGCGTGTTATCCTGCCCTGCCATTGCATACTTGTAAAGGACAAAGAATGAGGTCTTCTTTTAGTGCATTTGCTAAAGATTCCTCTAGACTGAAAATACTTTAAACTACAGTGCTGTTAAGAACAGGGCCAAGCAAACACTTGATGCCTCCAAGTTCATTAGCCCAGCTACAGGATTTGGTGCAAGGATGAATTTCCCTCAGCACTGCATAAATAAAATTTCCAGAGATGTTCACATTGCATGGTGAATCCTCCTTAGGTGAGTTCCTAGGGTGTCCTTTTTCCCTGTATTCTTGGATTTAGGTGAGAGTCCTTGTGGAGGGTTTTGCGGTTTTTGAGCTCATGATTTTAGAGTCGGATCATGAAACATATTTAGTGACTGCAATAATTCCTGCCTAATCTTCAGTTACCTCTAGAGTACTTGATCATATTTAGAGAAAGGAATTTTTAGAAAGTAGCTAAGCAAGGCCCTGTTTGAGCTAAATATGATTGATGAGCAGAGGAAGGCCTGGGAGTTACCTGTTAAAAGTAGCCAGAGATGAGTAAGCATCTCTGAAATTATATGTGATCTCCTTCTCTTGGATTCTTGAACTATGAATGTTAAACTGAAGTTAACCTTCTATTCACAGTTCCATGTTAAGGCAAGGCATGCCTTTTACTCCCTTTCCTTCGAGAAAAGACAAAAGCACAAAATAAACAAAAATCTGAAGAGAGAGGCAATAGTTAACAGCTTGGTAGGTTACCTACCAGTGCTGTAAGAAACATAAATCCTCTACGTGGTGTTATAAGAAACGATATAAGTTAATTTCCTTCAAGAACATCCCTGTTACCAGACTGCCTTGATTAAGCTAAAGGAGGAATTTTTTGATCCTGAGTATTTTATATTTAACTGTTCTCACCATGGTCTGTTGGCTTACTCTGGTACAAATCTGCCTTTAAATCTTTTGGAGCTACTAAGTTTTATATACTGGAGGAGAGAGAAATACGCTGCATTGTCTGGTAACCACTCACAAAATATACACATCCAAGTCTGTCCTGCTATGTAATCTGTCAGGGTTTGGTGCTTTTTTGTTTGTGGTTTGGTTTTTTTTTTTATTTTTCCTGCGCATGCTCTGAAGCTAAAGGATCATGCTCTCTTAATAAGAAAGATTTTCTTCTGGCAGAGTTTGAAACTCTCAGGAATTTTAACTTGAACAAGAGCTTAAAGCAACTAATTAAGTCCTGGCAGGATCCAGCTTCAGCACCTTGTGTGTGCAGGGACTTACAGAGTTAAGCAGCAAAGAATGGGTTTTGAGGGTGTCACTGGTGGCTAAACGGGAACTGAAGAGGAGGATAAAGATAGAGGCTTTTCCAGAATAAGTTTTAAAAAGCAGAGTGAAAAGTCTGAAGAAGTACTTTTGGGAAAAAAATAAATTTTATGATATAATGTATCTGCTTTTGAACTTGTAAACATTCCCTGCTAGAAGTTACCAGTTCCAGTTCAGTTCAATGAAGCCATTGTACAGCAGCAGCAGAACCGGTGTGGCAACTCAGTGTTACAGCACTCCTATTTATTTATTTATTTTTCTTACAAATTATCATGCTCTTGTAATGTACCAGAGTACTTAATGCTTTCAGTTGCCTGGAAAACTTACCTTCTGAAAAGACTATTTGAAGACTGAAGCAAATGGTATCTATGATATTAGTTACTGAGAACGTTCTTGTGCTTCAGAATTCTTTCTTTTTTTTAACAGTGTGCTAATGTTTATTGTTCCTTTGAAAAGGAGTTTTGCTGAGCTACGCAATGTACTGTGACACTAAGTCTCTGACATAGCTTTCCATCTTGTCATCTTTCATTTCATCCCCTGTTAATTAGCTCAGTCATCAAGAATACTAACATTTTCTTCATGATTAATTTTGAAAACTATATGTGTATCTCATTTGTTTTACTCTTTCCTTGGTTCTTTGCAGAATTTATAGGAAAGAGTACTTCAAAGTGCAATGTAAAAGATCTTGGAGCAGCAGCTAGTAAATTAAACTTTTAAAAGGCTATCATTGTTGTACCTTTATAAAGTTTGTAGTTTCTTTAGAACATTTTTACATTTTATTAAATGGGGTAGTATACACATGCCTCTTTAATTTTTGCTTTAGATTAGCTTTAATAAAAGCTACAAAGAAAAACAGCAATGAAGTTTCTTGCAGGTAGCCTGGAATAAGTTTTCTTTCTGGTTCCAGCCAGAACACAAAATGGCAGGAGCGTTTTGCAGTCAGCAGGCTTGTAGCAATGCAAAGCCTCAAAAAAAAAAAAAAGAATACACTGAAAGCAAAACCACACTTACATGAATTATGCTATTCATACACCTACCTTAGACAGTGGCTGGCTCCATGAAATACTTCCTAGTATGTAGCCTGACTTCACCTTTGTCTTGCCTTACATAGGGTTGTTTCCACCTGCAGAAAGAATATCACCACAGCAATTTTTCCCCACTCTGCTTTCACTTTACACAAAAGGAGGTGACTGTAAAAAAAAAAAAAAAAAGGAGGTGGCTGTAAAGGAGCAAGGAATCAACTTGCATACACACACGTACATACACAGAACTGCCAAGCCCCCATCCGGATGCCACACTCCCGCAAAAGGAACATGATGACAGCTCAGTATCATAGCCTGCCCCCACGCAGGGGTCTCAGACAGGACATACAGTCTATATCCAGCTGCAAGTGAATTTTGGAGAGCAATAAACAGAGACAGAACACAGCTAGGACTCTGCTGTTAACACCTCTTGCAAAAGTGGGGCTGCACAGGAACATTAAAGGCAGGAGATGAGCTTCATTTTTCACCATAGTGGTGTCATTACCAGAAATGTGTTCCCACAGACATAATCACTAGCAGCCTGGGAATCCTTCTTAGGGTGAGATCGGCAGTTGAAGTGCTGTAGCTGCAGATTTTTTCTCTAAATATCATTGTTTCTGTTTTGCTGATAGGAAACATGAAGGTCTTGTTGAAGGTCATGGAGAGGCTGGGACAGAGGAAGAACAGCAAGAACTACCGAGTCTCTTCAGCCTAGTCCCAGATACTTACACTTATCAGACGTATGTGCGTTGTGAGGCATAACATGCTAATATCTATAACTATATATAAAAAAATCCAATTAATTTGATCTTATTTTTAATTATTATTTTTTATTTATATTTATTATTATTAATAATTATTTTCTTCTGGTGGTATTTGAATGCCAGTATTTATGTTATTTCAGTTTTTCTTTACGTATTTAACACTAATAGAAAATAATTTTTATGGCTCTGATTTTGTCACCTTTAGAATGTCTTTCCATCGTATCGAAACAATGAAATACTATTTTTGACCATACAGATTACCTACAAAATTACAACTAAATATTTCATTCAGATTTTATTCTGTCTTTCTTTCTTTCCTACTGTTGGGGATAATGCATGAAACAGAGGGGATGTACAGGAGTGGAAGTTAGGGGATAATGCATGAAACAGAGGGGATGTACAGGACTGGAAGTTAGAATTGCCTTGGTTTCTCCTGAAAACCAAAGACAGCTTAAATTACTGAAATTCTGAGAAGGGCAAAAGGAAGTATAAATGACAGCTGCCTTCAGGATAGAAGTGAACTCCCCCCCTCCCCCCCCAAAATCACTGCTGTTATTTTTCTATTTTGTTTTAAAAGCAACAGTTAACACTTATTTCTGCTTTGGTTTAATATTTCTGTAATACATTTACTCTTTGTGAAATTTTTTGCCTTGGAAACCCTGAAGACAAGAAAGAACACTTCCAAAACTGCCAAAGAAACTTCAGAGCACAGCTGAAAGTTAATGGATCTCTTTTACTCAGGAAGATTTGATCATTAGAAAATAAAATAAGTAAATAAACAAATAGCACCCTCACAGCCTTCTGAGAATGATGTTTTAAAGTATTAACTCACCAAGTTCTTAATTTCTGTGAAGTTCTGGGAGATCATTTATGAAAGAGTGTATTAGCTGATAAAAAACTTACAAGTGATCCTTTATAGCTATGCCCAAGCACCAAACCTACCAACAGATAAATGTAAAACTTAGGCTTGGAATGTAAGAAAAAAGGAAAAATAAAAATAAAATCTGATAGCAAATACGGGAGAGAAAGGAAGAAAGAGAGCGGGGACAAAAAAGAGAGAAAGGAGGCAGGAGGAGAACATTGTGTAAGAAAATAGATGATCAAATTTCCAGAAGTTACCTTATGAAAGTAAAGCTGAAGAGAAGAAATTATTATACTACACAAAGGTTCTAGTGATTTAAATTGTGAACTTTCTAAAAGTTTAGTGAAACAGACCTTTTGAGACTCTCTCATCTATTACAACATCTTTTTGCAAAGCATTTCTTGCTGACTATAAAATGAAAGAATGTGAAGGTCTGATATTTAATAGCCTGGAGCAGCTACAATCCACAGAGCCACAAAGGTATAAGGCTGACACTGTACAGAAATGTGTTTCTGATGAACATTCTTGATATGTTTCAGGAAAACAATTGAATATTTATCCAGACCATCAGTTATTTTTATGTCAGACAACAAGAGCCTAATGCTACAGTCCTTGATCAAGAATGGAATAAAATGACTAAATTTCAAAGTCAAGATTATCTTTCATTATCCATCACATACTATATGACTAACATACCATTCCAGTAAGAAGCGTGTTAGGATTTTTGCTTAATTTTTGCTAAATTTTGCTTGTTTTCCTTGCTCATGACAGCGAGGAAACAGGGCAGAACACACTTATAACTTCCATACTAGCCTGGGCCACCCCCATGAAACCCTGTGTGAGAATATAACTTATACCTAAGAGAAACCTAAGAATTCTGTCTCTTTGAACTTTAAGGAAGTTTATAACTGAAATCACTGGAACATTTTTTGCAATGTAATTATTTCTTCCTTCCTCCTCAACTTTTCCAGAAAGATTATTTTCTAAACGGGTTTTACACCTGCTCTCTTTAGTATTTTTATTCTTTCAGTGCTCTCTTTTCCATAGTTAGGAAATTATCCTAAGAGGGTAAGATCCAAATGATGTGAAGTCAGACTAACTGAAGGCATTAGCAGTTTCCACAAATATCTGGAAAGTAAACTGTGTCAGCATATATCAGGATGTAAATTTACACACATACACATACTCAAACACCTTTCTTATGTACTTAACATATTAAATAAACATTGGTGGAAGATGGCAGAAAGGAAAACACTACTACAAAAATGCTGTTAGTGTAGTCATTCCTGCTAACTAGCTATAGCTTTGCAAATTTCTGGAGCGCATTAAAATAAATAAAAAAAATCAGCCAAGATGTAGCTCTAGAAACTGCAAATAATTTTCAAAGCAAATAATATGTACAATAACACTATACAGTAAATTGGGAGCAGCTGCTTATACTGACATTACAGATGGTTACAAAGTGTATAATTTATGTTTTCTGTAACAGTAAGTGGAAAAGCCATTTAGACACAGATTCATAATGGTTTTTTTCTCCCCCCCCACCCCGATCTCATTATTGTGGACACAGTCAAAGACTGTGTTTTGACATTAATCCATTTTTATTATGAATTTGTTAGCATAGTATCTGCCTCTTGGATTTTTTATGGTTTCTCTAGGAAGGTGATTGTCTCAGTAATCATCTGCTTTTTGACTTTATAGAAATGTGGAAGCAGTCAAGCACGCTGTAGTCTAGATACAGCCTCTCTGAAGAAGAGGAAATACGTGATGAAAGATGAGAAGGTTACCATATCTAATATTAGAAGATACAGTTGAGCATTTATCTACAGCCAATAAATCAAGGTTACTCTTGTGCATAAAACATACCGAGTGGAGACACAAAAAGTTATCAAAACAGTTATTTACTTACATTTTCTAGAAAAAAACCAACAAACAACAGCTACTGTAATCCCATTACCCATGTTCCTCCAAACAACAAATGAAATATCCTCCCAAAAAAACATCAACAAAAAAATTGAGTCAATGTGAAAACCTGTCTTTGCAGAGAGATTTTACGGGTGCTGGACACACTGAGTGGGTTACATCTCATCTGCCTTTAAGCCACTGGAAGGCTCAGCCATGTAAGCCCAACTCATCATCTAAACTGTCTCTGTAATTTATAGAATCATAGAATCATTTCAGCTGGAAAAGACCTTTAAGATCATCAAGTCCAGCTGTTAACCCCGGACTGCCAAGTCTAGCACTAAACCGTGCCTCTAAACACCATGTCTACACATTTTCTGAACACTTCCAGAGATGGTGATTTTACCACTTCCCTGGGCAGCCTGTTCCAATGCCTGATAATCCTTTCGGGGAAGAAATTTTTTCTAACATCCAATCTAAACCTCCCCTGGCACAACTTGAGGCCATTACCTCTTGTTCTGTCACTTGTTACTTGGGAAAAGAGACCAACAACCCACCTTGCCACAACTTCCTTTCAGGTAGTTGTAGAAAGCAAAAATTCAGTGGGACGAGATAAGCCTCTCCAAAGGGGGATTTATCCAACTCACTTGTACACCTATCTGGAGATGAAGTAGTTTGCTAGATAGATGAATAACTCTCTGCAGGATTCCCTCTCTTTCTATTGACTACAGGCAAGTCTGTTTGGAAAGCGGTGACTAGGCCCTTGATGCTTGGAAACCACAGTTAGGCAACATTGATCTTTAGACCTCACAGACCTGACTGCAATGTAAAAGATGGAGAACAAAACGTTTGCTCAGTGACTGTAAGAAATAATTCTTTAGGTTTGTGTTAAGAATTGACACAGCATTTTCACCCTTTGGAAGAGTTCTGCATAGCAAACACTAAAGACTAAAGGAAAAAAAATAATATTCATGTCTTTCTCATTAGGCTAAACCTGAGGTTGCAGTTCCTGTACAATAGTCTTCTGCTGAAATGCCACTAGTCAAGGTGGTCCTTGGAGCTCTTGGTGGCCATCTGTTTTATCACATACTCCTCTTTCAATGCCAGATTTTCAAAAGAACCACATAATCTCTGTAGCTTCTAAATCTCCTAGCAGTGTAAATCTCTCAGGGATAAGCACTTTAATTTGTGCCCTGAACATTGGCAGAAGCTTTAAATGCTTGACAGTGCAGTGGCAGCTGATGACTGACTCAAATCTTAACATCAGCAAAGCTGGAAAAAATTAAGGATTTTTTACCGCTCGTACCTCTAGGACCTAGTCTACCTATGCATAATGAGGAGAAAAAGTACCTTTTATGACTAAATTTTGTGGTTAGAACATCACCCTTCCTTTACTGGATTTGATCTGTGGGCACCCACAGCCTTAAACATGCTGGGCTCTTATACTGTGAAGTGAGCCTTTGTCACTGTCTCCTGCTTGTGTTATTCTTCTTGATATGCATATTCATTAGAACATGGACTGGGCTGACAATCCAGCTTTCTATGACTTCATCAGCTGGTAAGGAAATCTTTCCTCTGCCTTCCCCCCCTCCCCCTTCCCCCAAGTGAATATTGATATTTCTTTTATTCAAAGCGAAACAGGTTTAACCAAGACTCACTCTATTAGGGTACTTTATCATTAAGGTTAGAGACTTGGAGAGGGATTCATCTATCCTAACTCAGGCAACTAAATGCTTCATTTCTAAGACTGAAGTACTCACCCTAGGCTGACTTTATAATCCATAGAGAAATAGACACATCCAGAGATATCTCTTAGAATAGCTGTCTGGGATAATCAGCAGAAGCTCCCATCCTCTTACTAGTAACTACAAAGGAAAGCTAGATAGATTAGTTCAGATTTGAATGTCTCACTTTCAAATATCTAATTAGGCAAGATGGAATTCACACTGGGACTGAACCCTAGCCTGTCAGCAGAGGGATTTGGACCTCAGTCCTTTGCAGAACAAAAGAAAGTTTTTGAACCAGAAAGCTTTACTTGAGAAGAGCCCCTTTTCTTCTCCAGTTTGAACTGCTTGTAGAGCCCAACTCCAGAAGAGGGCTCGGGACTGTTTGCTCCAGAGAGAGAGAGGTGTCCCCCATTACCTTGGAGCCAAACATTTAGTCCTTGTTGAACTCTAACCACACCACACTTTTTACCATATTTGACAGATAAAATAAAGCAATACCTTATCAGTTGGGTGGCCAATGTGAAGGACGCCTCCAGGAATCTAATGCTAGTCAGTGTCTAAGTTACAATTGAAAAAAACCTTCTTGCTTCAGTGGTGGTTAGTCTTAAATTTCTGTAATGGGGAAAAAAGTAGGGTCTAATTCAGCTTATATTAAACCAAACACCCGGCAGCCAAGTACAGCGTTAACTGTGACCTTTATGATACAAGCTCATGTTTTACACTGATTCAGTGAACCCAAGATGTCATTTGAAAGGAAACCTTTTATACGGAGTTCATTGCTAAGCATTAATCTTTTTCAAAACACACTAAGAATCTATCAGCACTGCTCTATATTACAACGGAGTAAGAATGCTGATGGCTGAAGGGAATATTACAATAGATTTTCTTCAGACTCAAAATAAACAATTCACGCAGGAATGTCTCAGTTGCACTCAGTTTCAGCACTGCTGGCTTATATTGCTGCCTGGTATAGGTACATTTGCATTTATTCACAGATGCATATGTACATGCGCACATACACAGAGAGTGAGGGTTTAAATTGCTATAGTGTTATTCCCCATAAAAAACAGAGGCAAATAAATAACTTGTTAGGTGAATGGAAATCTTGGCAATGTCATTTTTTTCATTCCCATGAATGGAAAGGTGTTTATAAGCCTTTACCAATGAAGGTGACAGATATTTTCAAATTTTCCTACTAACTGTAATGGGAACAGAAGCAGAAGCAAAGTTCTTTCTGTAGGCGAATTCCTTTCCATATGCAAGGCCTTGTATTGCCATTCACATCACTTCATGGCTATATCTCACTCAGACTACTGTCACCCTCTATTTTCTCTAAAACCTTGCTAAAAACTCATTTATAAATGTCCTTATTACTCTTTTTCTACTTCTTTCCCTACTAATGATATCATAAATCCCTACAAACTCTCATGATTGTTCTAACTTTTCTCATATTTTACACAGAAAACAGAGGTATTGCCTACATATATATTTTTATTTAAAAAAAAATAAATTCACAGATATGCTGCCTTAAGTTAGGGCATCAGGAGATGGTATTGCTGATGAGGAGCAGTTGGATTTCTGCAGAAACTCTATTATAAGCTCAATTTAATTATGAAAGGGGGGAACAGAGTATTTACTTTGCTGATTTTAAGAGTGAATGAGTAAGAGTGTATGTATATGTGAATGTTGAAGAGTGAAACCAAACAAAACAGGGAAAACAGGACAACATTTCAATAAGAAAGTTTTATAAAATATCTTCCTAAATATTGGCAAATATCTCACAAATTGAAAATAATCTGAAAATTCATATTTCCTATTAATCTTTAAAATTAGACTGTGAAATAGATTTACTCTTGCCTCAAGTATCCCTCTCACTGTATCCATAACAAGATAAAATTTTCTGATTCTTCCTCAATGAAATTCACTACACATAGGCAAACTCAAATCTACTGTCATTTTTCAGTTTTAAATTAATATTCACCGATTAGGTTTTAGGAAGAAGCTCACAAAAAGACTCTCAGAAAGTCAGGTTCACATTAAACAGAAATCTTCCTATTGCCAAACTGTTGATATTTTCATTTATTTCCTGACATTTAAAATCCCATCATCCAAGTACTGAGCGTATGGTGATAACTCATTGCATACATCACACAACAGAAAAAACATGTCTGTTTCCACAGCTGAGAAGACTGATTTTTAGAAAATTGAGCCAGTGGTGTATTATCGTTTCAAACAAGGACAAGTTGTCGAGCTTTCTTTGCCTGAGAGGCAGGCATACATTAACTCAAGGCTGCTAACAGAATAGTGACAAAAGAGGCACAATGCTCTTTCTGATTCCCTGCTTCCTCCTCCTGAGATTCAGGCTCATTTGGAGCACTGATGCTTACCAGACTCTACAAAAAACACAGCAGCTGTTGTCAAGAGAGAAATCTCCATTTGCAACAAAAACAAAAAAAATCAATTAAACAAGCACTTTAAAAGAGAACTGAAAAGTGCTCCACACTTTGCAGTCTATGATATATATTTTTTTCTAGTTATAAACATACTTTAAAAAAAAAACCCAAAACCCAAAACCAACAACCCTTTCTAGAGCTACAGCATCTCAGGGGGATTTAGTTCAAAACTTGAAAGCAGATTAGCTACTTTTTGTTGGCTTTGATAGAAATCTTTTGTCTGTCTGCACAGCCATGGCTTTTACTAATAATACAGGGATGGGAGTAATTTCTAGCACGCTTGGCTCTTGGGTCCCAAACACGACTGAATTTTTCCCTTGGTCTGTGTTTCTGGGAAGGTAAAGGTTAGTGCTTGATGTCTGATTTACTTTCAGCTATTTCAAAGCCTGTGAAAAGTATTAAGAGGCAAGAGATTCAATCTATCTAGCTGGAAGTTTAAAAGGGAGAAACTGTGAGGCTTGTTCTCAATTTTGCTCCTATTTTTGTGTTACCATTAAAAAAAAAATAATCAGTCCCCAATATCATAAAAGTAATTAGGAGGACTTTTTGTGTTTACCTTGTTTTTGAGTGTTTACTTTGTTTTTGAGATCCATGCTTTTACAGAGATACATGGCTTCTTTCTGATGTAGTGCCTTAACTAGTGACCAAGTAAATATTCAGCATTTGTAATTTTCATTCCAAAGAATTCTAGACAATAGGCTGCTGAAACAAAGTATAACCTCCTCATACAAGATAAAGAGGCTTTATTTACACATACATTTACTGTACATTTGCTTAGTCCCTTTAAAAAAATGCCTAAAGTTCTTTTCCCAGGCAAATCATTGAGTTTTATTCGTATTGCTGCAGCATCTAGAAAGCAGGGCATCATCCTGCTATGAACATAAAGAGATTTCCTATACCCCAAATAATAAACTTAGAAGACTAAATTGCAGCAGTGTTTTTTGTTTGTGTGGAATTTATTTTTTTTTTTTAAAAGCAAAATTATGGCCCCAGGAAGCCCAAATATTTCAAGCTTTAAAGCTAGAATACTGAAATCATACCCTCTACGCATTTAGAATGGAAGGAACACAAATGCTACTGTATAAGCAGAAGCTGAAATAATGTATGGAAAAAAAAATAGTCTGACCTAGGAATCTACAAAATAAACCGAACAAGTCTTAAGAAATAACTTCTCCTTAGATATTG
This sequence comes from Ibycter americanus, assembly GCA_035590275.1. Classification (NCBI taxonomy): domain Eukaryota; kingdom Metazoa; phylum Chordata; class Aves; order Falconiformes; family Falconidae; genus Ibycter; species Ibycter americanus. The sequence goes on from JAVJGI010000062.1 coordinate 2,566,600, forward strand.
GCTTTCTTAGCAAACTTCCCTTGCATTTGGCAGTGTGTATATACATATGCATGCACATACATATGTAGATACTCAGAATTTAGCATGTACAATAAACTTTAGTAAAAATTTCAGAAGTTCCATATTTCAATGAAAAATGCATGCGTTCTGATGGAAAAATCTACCTTGCCAAGTCAAGAAAATGTGAGGTGAAATAGAGCATTTCTTTTTGTTTGCACTTAATGAAAAAGTTATTTCTCCACCTATTTCATGTTGGTAAATCCCCAACCAGAGGAAAAGGGTGAACTCTATAGAGCTCACAAGCAGAGGTGCTGGATGCAGATTTTTTATCTATGGCAACTTCTGATTTGACAGTCCTTTTATTTAGGTTGTATGTAGGAAGATAACATACATTTATGATATTATTCTCATGAAGTAAGCAGCTGGTTGCGTTCTCAATGCACTTGTTCCACTCTGAAGGCCAATTTCTGAAACAGTATGCCAGCCTCTCTGAACGGCAGCATGCAAAGCAGCTGACATTTGGCATTTCCATGTAAGACTCTGAAGAATTAACAGTTCTGTTTGTAGCGAGGCCTGAGAGAAGCTGTTCAGTTTTGGTTTGTCAAATTCAAGACAATATCTTGAAGCCTGAGTTTCATCTGACACTGATACAAATCAGTGGCAATCTCTTGATTGCAGTGAAGTCAGTGACAGTTATGACATCAGCAGAGCCAGGATTTTCATCCCACAAGTGGTTGTTTTGGGACTAATGGTGTTACATTTCCACAGAATTAGCAATAAAAGACAGAAGATCCTCTTTATCTTTAAATGCTGTATTAAGAAAAATCTGTGAGAATTATTTTCTTTAAACAGTATGTTTTTTCTAAAGTTAAAACCTCTCTCTGTAACACAATCTAATAGTTTAAAGAAAAACTACAGCAGAATGAGAGTGAAGATGGAAACTTCATTTGCTTAAAAAGTGACTGCTTACATACTCAGTTACATACAATTCAAGATTTGCTAAAACTATGTTTACTTCCCATAACTCCATCAGTGACGTATGAATTCAGAACATATTTTTAACACATAAGCTAAGAGACAGTCTCTCTTCTTTCATAATTTGTCCTGCCTGTATCCTTTGAGCATCATGGTAGCTGCAACAATACTATGACTTCAATTAACCAAAGTCTTGACTGGAAATATTAAGTTATCAATACAGATAAAAAAACATATAAAGGAAGAAAAATTAAACAAAAATCATCCTTAGAATGTCTGCTACAATATAAACATGAAGGGTAAGATTTGTAAATGTGGTGGTGGGTGGGGGGAAATCTCTTAGTAAATATAATTCTACTTCCTTTCTTCCTTAAGTGAACTTCTGAAAAGAAAATAATTCTTAATTAAGACACTTGAAAGCTTTGCTGCAATGCACCATGAACACTATGAAATGAACTAAAACCACAACAAATGGCATAGCTGACTATATTTTAGTTTAAAACTTTAGTTATTGGCATATTTTACAAACAGACAATGTATATGCATTTCACAACCATTATATTTCTGTTTGCTATGTTTTTTTCAGGAAATTATTGAAAGCATCTTTTTGTTATAGACAGTAGAATATTTTACCCTTGGAAACATACACTCACACAAAAATGTTGAAGTAACCCTTGACACAAATGGAATTGTTTTAGCAAAATGGAGGATAGATTTGAGATGTTGAGTATTGCACATAAAAATATTTAGTTTCCTACATTTTTCATTTTGTTTTGTTTTTCTGAGCTAGAAATAAAACTTCTAGTGTATGTATATCTTCTATCATAATCAGTCCATGAAAGTGTGCGTGATAAAAATTTAAAAGTTTTAAGTAAATCATGTAACATCTTCTACCAGCAAATTTTAGACCATTAAAACAAAATAAAGTATTTTAGAGGTGACTGCTATTAAAAAAAATCATTTCACAAACATTCAATAGATGATAAAAAATTACAATTATTGTTCAAGGAGAATCTTAAAAATTCTCTACATATTTTTCACATATCAAATATTCCAAGATATAGTAATACAGCACCTCTGAGTTCATTTCAGAATATCAGAATTAAATTTAGCCAGTGGTTGTTATATTTAAGTAAAGGAACAGAATTTAACCCAGCTTCTAAGCATCAAGTAATTTCTTATTTATACATGTTTTGCTTTCTCATCTTAAATTGAAATTTTTCTTTTGTGTTGTTATTGTTGGTAGGGCTTTTTGTGGTTAAAATATAGAATTCTAGATAATTACTAGGGGGTTTTACAAAATTAATTTATTTTATCTGCCATATTTTTCATTCTTTGTTAAAGCAGTAGTAATTTCACAAGCTATAAACCAGTGGTAAATAAAGTCCAACACACAATTTTTGTAGCAATACATTAACTTAGAAAAATGTAATTGCCAAAGGTCTTTGAAACATGAGTTTTGTTGACAGGTATCATGTTTACATTGGTGGTTTTCACTCTCTATTTTTTCTGAAGATAGGACTGGAATATCATTTGAGATGGAGAAAAAATCATAAATAAGGTCCAGAATGTATAGAATAAACAAACCATGTTTTGATATTTGCCATGTTTGTGTAATCTGCTCCTATGTTGAAGACAGAATGTGTTGTAGAACCATTGCCAACATCTGAATCTGCAAGGCAACTCTTACTTGAAATGCCTGATGTGTTCAGTTACGTTGTGCTGCATCACGATAGGATGACTAATCATGTCATAAAAGTTAAATGAAATCATCTAGCCAGGAAGAAGAATGCATTTTAGGAGTCCAATATTTCAAATGAATTATCTGTTCTTTCATAGTGACTAATGTTTGAGTGAAAGACATATTTATTTTCTGGGAACCTAGAGCTTGATTCTGCTCCACTAAATTCAATGAAAATGCTGTTGTTTACCTTTCTGAGCACAGGATAGGAGTTTGTTGTTTTTTTTTTTTTTTTGTTAGGAAAACAGTGATGTATGTGCATGTGTTTTAGAAAAAACTCGATCTACTTGTGTATGATTTTCTTTTTAACTGACATACTATGCTACTTCAAAAGCCTTCAAGAACAGAAGCATATACTCTTCACTGCAGCACAGAGAACAAAATAAGTATGACATGGTGGGTGTGTGCTGTTACACAGATAAGTAGCATGCCAGTTTACTTCTTTTACACAGTGACGATATTTGTATTGATAAAAATATTAAACTTCTGTGTAAATAAAACGGTGATGCTGTAACAAGTTTAGAAATTTAAGTAATTTGAGAATACAATTAATTGTAGTTGTAGCCTATATGTGAGGCATTTTAACTTTTAATGTTTTCTTAAGTTCCTGCTATAACAGTTCACCAGGAACTAACTAAAGGAGCGTTCAAGCAATCTTTCTGTCCTGTGGAAAAACACCATGTGTCATTAAGCAAGCTGGCTTTGCAGAATGGACTGTGTCCAAAACACCAGTCTGTAAAAACGAAAAAAAGCCAGGATGCTCCACATCTTATCTTGGGAGAATTATTGACTCAGAGGCACCATGTGTGATGGCTGTCTACAGTAAGTGTGGTCAAGATTATCATTAGGCATGCCACACACCCAACACTAATTCCAGTGTCAGGAATTCAGCTCTAAAGCAGCTCTGCTGCAGCCAGTTTTTGGCATGACTTCAAAGCTAATATTCAAAGTCAGAAAGCTTAAAACCGTGCAAGCTTATTTAGATTCTTTAAATGGCCTGGCTTAGTAGATTTGTGGGCATTTGAAGCTTTGTAAATCACTGCAGACTGAAAAAATAAAAAATAAAAAGTTATCTTTCCAGTTAGAGTTTTCAATGACGTAACATTGGATTCATTTCAAAGCTATTTCTTCCTACTTATCATGCACTGTCCCTAAATCTCAAGAGTACTGGAGCTATGTGTATTATAACTTTTTTGGGTTGTAGAATTGTTTTCTTGGTTTGGTGCTTTGTGAAATCACAGAAGAGCTTTGGAAAACAAAAAGGAAACAAAAACCCTAACCTCCTCTTGGAATCCCACCTACATTAAGAAGTGACTGTTTTCTTATCTGCTATGAGAAATTCTTGGACTTGAGTCACCAGTTTTTAAAGACACTATCTTGTGACTTGAAGGCTGTCGTGAAAGAATGGGTTGGTACTTGTGTCACTTAAACTTTAAACAGCTTTTAAAATGAGAACAGCTGAAAACTCTACTTACATGAATACCAGTCCTACCTCTATTACGTGCATCACTTCAAGTACTTATGTGTAATATCCAAAATAAAACAGCAGCATACAGAACAACGCAAATAGAATATCATCTGTCATCATGTCTTGATGTAACATTACAACTTCCTCAGTACTTTAAAAATAGCTTGGAAATACTCTACCACAGGAAACTTTTTTCCCTCAGAACAGACTAATTTTCCTTCAAAGTTACCTCATTCCAGGAATGTAAGGGTATGATTTGGTCTGTGGGCTTTCAGAGATTTTCTGTACTGAAACAGGCATTGGCTTGAAAATCAGTTATCATACATTTTTGTGGGTCAGCTCTAAAACCTATGTATTACCCTGTCAGAAATGAAAATTTTGGTTTTGGACACCTACTATGATCTCAAAAAGCATTTTGATATGAAATGTTATATTCATGAAGTTATGCATAAAAATATTGTTCTTACCTATGTTTTATATTTACTAATTTCAAGCATTTTCTTCTGTGCCCTAATATCATTTGAGTCTTAGGGTTTATGGTGAATCTGAGCTGGCTGAACTCTTAAATTGGAACTACTCATATTTTCTTTAAAACAAGTTAACCAAAGTACACTGAAACTCTCCATTCTCAAAAAGCCAGCAATTTCCATAATTTAAACAGGGAAAGTGCGGATTCCCTGGATGAGATTGCTTACAAAATAAAAAAACAATTCACAATAAATTTATATCTCAGCCACTGCATGTTTCCAGGAGCTAAAGGGAGACCTTTCCTACTGTTCTTGACAGTCCAGCAACTTTAAGCAACTGTGATTTGAACAAAATCTGGGACTGTCTTCCATCTCTGAAATCTTACTTCAGTATTGCTGCAATAGGTCCCTGTTCCTTCAATATTGGTCTCCTAGGACATGCTTAGGCTTCATGTTCCTTACTTATTACCCCATCCCATACTCAGTTGCTCTCAGAGAAGGAGCATTCTCTCCCTCACTTGCAATCAGCCCCTTACTCCAGCAATATGATACCACACTCACAACCTGCTTTCTACCCTTTTTGCCTTTCAGAAAAACAAAAACTAGTTTGTAATATATTTTAGAAATATATTCTTACTGTAGAAATACATTGCTTACTGTAATGTGTATACTTACTCCAGTGTCCTTGTAGTGTAAGTTATGAATGAACAAACCAAACAAGTTCTACCACCTCTGAATCAAGAGAGATGCTACCAATTCCCTCAATGAATTCTAATGACTTAATCTACATTCTGTGCACTGTCTGAAATAGAAGAAATAGGCTTAGTCAGGTTCTGAAAGTTTACCAAATTCTGTAGGCCATGTATAAAATTCACAAGTGCGGTAAACAACTTCAGATCTCACTTGAATTGACCATAGAATCATAGAATCATTTACGCTGGGAAAGACCCTTAAGACCATCCTGTCCAACCATAAACCTAACCCTGCCAAGTCCATCACTAAACCATGTCCCTAAGCACCACATCTACATGTCTGTTAAATACCTCCACAGATGGTGACTCCACCACTTCCCTGGGCAGCATGTTCCAATGCCTGACCACCCTTTTGGGGAACAAAGTTTTCCTAATATCCAATCCGAACCTCCCCTGGCGCAGCTTAAGGCCATTTCCTCTCATCCTATCACTTGCTACTTGGGAGGAGACTGACACCCATCTTGCTATAACTGCCTTTCAGGTAGTTGTAGAGAGTGATAAATTCTCCCCTCAGCCTCCTTTTATCCAGGCAAAATAACCCCAGTTCCCTCAGCCACTCTTCAAAGGACTTGTGCTCCAGACCTTTCACCAGCTTCATTGCCCTTCTCTGGACACGCTCTTGCAGTGACGGACCCAAAGCACTGAGGGACCCAGGATTCGAGGTGCGGCCTCGCCAGTGCCAAGTACAGCGGGACAATCACTGCTCTAGTCCTGCCGGCCACACTGTTTGTGATACAAGCCAGGATGCTGTTGGCCTTCTTGGCCACCTGGGCACACTGCTGGCTCATGTTCAGCTGGCTGTTAACCAGCATCCCCAGGTCCTTTTCTGCCAGGCAGTTTTCCAGCCACTCTGCCCCAAGGCTGTAGCATGGCATGGGGTTGCTGTGACCCAAGTGCAGGACCCAGCACTGAGCCTTGTCTAACCTTGTAACAATTGGCCTCGGCCCATTGATCCAGCCTGTCCAGATCCCTCTGTAGACACTTCCTACCTTTAAACAGATCAATTCTTCCCCCCAGCTTGGTGTTATCTGCAAACTTACTGAGGGTGCACTTGATCCCCTCGTCCAGATAGATCATGGATAAAGATATTAAATAAATAGTAGTGGTGCCAACACTGAGCCCTGGGGAACATCATCTGTGACTGGCTGCCAGATGGAGTTAACTCCATTCCACCACCACTCTTTGGGCTCGGCCATCCAGCCAGTTTTTTACCCAGCGAAGAAATCTGTCTCCATCATTCAGAGAGCCAGAGAAAGAACACAGTACTGCTCCACATTTGCTACTTCCATATCTGCCTGCCGAAGAAGAGAGAGTTCAGTGCTCCACTGCTACAGGCTGACAAAAGTAAGCAGGACTGAGTTTCAGATTTCCGATACTAGTGACAAGGACTCTTCAAGGCAGTATGTCTGCATTTACTAGAATGCATTGTTTTTTTCCTGAATCCTAAGGATTCAGCTGTTGATTAAGATTTCAAATTAATTCTTTGGGTTTCAGGGCACACAGAATCTGCCTTCTCAGCTGTCTGACAATAGGAATTAGGGAAGTTAAAATTATGACAGAATACTGATATCAGATAGTGTAAATGAGGGGAAATGCAAGATTGACACATCTTCCTAGACCTAAAAAGAAGGAATGAAGAAGGGCAAATCTGTTCTCAGGATACTTCCAGACTCTTTGAGGCTGACTACAGCACCTTCATGATTGAACTCAGTTTTGGATTGAAAGCCTCTAAAACTCTTTAAGACTTCTCTCTTTTACCTAGCCATTTACAAAGGGGATTTCCTACCTAAACAGACTTCATCAAAGCCTTTCTTACCATTCCCATGCGGTAAACCTACAGGAAATTCCTAAAGTTCTCCTTTAAATGAGGGCTTTATTTGTGGAGTACTGCTGTGCTTGCTTTCTGAATTGCTCCAAGGGATTGAACTACAGTTATGTGACTAATTGTTCATCTCCTAACATTCCTGGGAGGGAAACGTTTACTTACTTGGATTATATTTCAGTTGTAATAGAAATGCTTACAAAATGCCATACCTTGGTAATGTTCCAGCTATACTTCTGGTCTCCAAAGAAATATATAAGAATATCTATACTAACCCTTTCTTTCTCTCTCTCTCTCTTTCCATAACATCTTGGATTAATATTACTATGTGCTTCAAGCAAACCTTCCTTGGTCCAAAACTGGATCCAGAAAAAATATGTTAAAAAAAAAAAAAGAAAAAAATTCTTTTATCTTGTAGAATTGCTTAGCAAAAGTATTCTTTTCTCCAGTAGTTTAGTTTTAATGACTGCTTTATCTATTACAAAGATAACCAAAGCTGATTTATGCATAAAACGTAATCTGAATTTGAATCTTGAAATTCGTAATCTTCATTGAAAATGACGTTAAAAGCTCATTAGTGCTTTACTTCTGCTCTCTGCATCAGTTTCTGGTTATAATTGATAAAGGCAAGACATCTTGCAATGTTTTATTACAAAAGCCTTGCTTTCATGTCTTCCTATCAAGCTGACGCACACAGAAATAGAATACCACTAGTTTATCTGTATGGTTTGACCAGAAGCACCAAAATAGATGCATCATTTGAGTAAACTATATCCTATCATTGCAATGAGGAACTGTATGCTTTTTTAATTTAAAATTGTAATTTTCAAAAGCTTACCCATGAAACCCAAAATTGGTACTATCATCATTGTTAGATTCAAAGTTGAAACTATCAAAAATGAAGAAACAGAGCTTATAAACTGTTCCCTGTAAAGGATGGTTACTCAACACTTAAAAAGGAGAAGTTATCTTTTCTTCAAATATTTTATCCATTCAGCAACTGACATTTGTAAGCTTTATACTTGTATTTCTACAAGAACAAGGAATTCTTTTGGTGCAAGAAAAAGGAGGAAGTTTGACAGGAAAATCAAATTAATTCTTTAAAATACATGCAGTAAGAGTAAGCAGTTCAATTCCTTTCCTTTTTAGTCACTTTTCATAATTTTTTCCTCATGAGGAATTTTTAGCGCAGTCATATGGCAGAAGAAAAAGGGATTTTTTTTTATTTTTAACAACCAAAATGAAAATATTCTTTTAGAAATGAAACGACGCTGGTTTTTTTATTTCCAAAGAAAAAGCAGTGACAGAATAAAAATGTACATTAACTTTTAAAAATCAGATTAAGAACTTTTTTTGCTACACAAAATAAACACAAACAATTGATAACAACAGTTGTCTTTAATAGATCTGCAGAGGAAGGAAGTGGGGAGAACGGATTGAATCTTTCTGTTAGGAATGGGGGAATGCTACTTAACCACCCTGATCTGGAGGAGATGAAGGAAAGGGGAGGGAGGAGCTAGCAGTCTCAGAGGTAGCCATGGTTCTGTCAGCAGCAGCCTCTCAATGCCCATCTCTCCTGGCCTGTCTACCGAGACCTTCCTCACAGCTGCCGAGTGAAGACTCAGCTGGAGATGAAGGATGTGCAAGACTGATTCTGCCTCTCCAAAAGCTTCCAGTCCTTTGGAGGGAGTGAAAAAGAGCGGCAGATACACAGGCACCACCAGCTCACATTGAATTCCTGAGTACTTACAGAGCAACGCGTGGACCCAGTGCATCTGCTGAGAGGAGCAGTAAGTGTTGGGACAAGGTAGATACCATGCTGTTGCTGGTGAAATCATGACAGGAATTTTGCTGACACCTCTAAGTAAAGAAGGGACTCTAGAGGAGATGTAAACTGCTGGTTTCTCTTCCACCTCAACTTTGGCTAAAGCCCAGCTGTGGGTTGGAGCCTGAATTAATTTCAAATTGCAACAACTCGGTTGCACATGCATGTTTTGATGAGCTGTGGTCAGACCTTTAAAATTCTGGTGGGATTCATCTCAGGATAATCTGTATATCTAAAATTCATCATCTGACTCTAAACTGGTCAACTTGGGTTCTCTTTCTAATTGACAGAAGTGGCATCCAGGAGGCAACTATACTTATCCTAAAATAGCTGTCTACAATACGAGAGATGCGTTTTTCCTATAAGTCTGTTTTTCTCCACTGTTTATAAGGGTGGTCTAGCATGACCAGCCCAGGCTTAACTAGACCTTTAGACATCTAAAGGTAGGTCAAGTGAATCCTATACCCAATTTACACTCATATAATCACCCGAGTATTTTTATGCCACAAAAATTAATTCAATAAATATAAAACTGTATTCATATATAGCCAAAATTTTTGCGAATTATGGCTGCTCTGTAGGATTTTATCCTATTTTCCCCCTTTTATAACTTAGAAAAGGCTGAGATTTCATTCTGCTTCCTGATAAATAAAAGAGTGAATCCCACATTTGAATGGAGAAAGTCTTGGAAATCTTATTGATAGGTGAAAATATCAGAAAAGTAATTTTCAGGGGTTGCCTTATTATATTATATTAGCATGACACTATGGCAGTGACACCTTTTGAAGTCAAGATCCTGCCTTTGAGTAGGACTTAGTTCCTATTGTTTGCTTCATTTTACTTGCTTGCATTCTTTATTCCCCCTATAGAAGTCACACTGTGTACATTCAAAGAATGTACGCCCACTGATACTTTCAGTCACAATAAAATCAAGCAGCTTCCTCAACAAGCCATTTAATAATAATGAAATACCATTCAGAATTATATTATAAAGGAAAGAAAAAGCATATAAAATGTTTCCTTTAAAACTGAAGAAATGTCTAGGGAAAGCTGAGTCATCTTTGTGAATCCAGCCACTCACTTCTGCATTTGTAGAAGTCTCCCAGAACTGTCACAGGACAGAACTGGAAGAACGTACATGTCCAATATGGGCTGAGGGAGAGGCCGGATAAACGGGGTGCTTGGTCTACATTTTTGTCCTCTCTGGAAACGTAGATTACACTGGAAGAACTTGTGGACAGTCTGTTGTCTTCCGTCAAACTTAAAGCCCTGGCATGTGGAAAGCCTTGATTTAGTAAGTGTGACTAGCACAGACCACCTGGAATTTCATTTTCAGCGAAGGAAGTCAAAGCTTTTCCACAAGGAAGGTAGCATCATATGACTTTTGCTAAATGTCTTTGAGCTTTTCTGCATCTTTTTCCTACAAACAGATGTGGACCTTTTTTCATGGAGATGATCCATATTTAAGACTTTTGGGGTTTTTTTTTGTTTCATTTTTTAAACATAGATCAGTTAACATATAGTCTTGATCTGATCACCAAGTAAAAATAAACCAGAACTAAATTTATTTTTATATATATCTGTGTGTGTATATATCTATATATATGCATGAGCACACAGTTGTCTTATAACAACTCTATCAGAAGCACTTTTGTCTTGATTTTCACACCACCATGGACAAATCACAATAGAACAGTGTGTGTTTGCGTGTGTGTGTTCGTGCTCAGATGCACAAATTGATTCTAGTATTTGTCCTGATGCAACCTCTCATTATAAGTACACAATAAAAAAGAAAAGCAGCAACACAAAATATTTGAATGGTTAGGCCTTTTTAAAAGTTTGAGATACAAGGCTATGCAAGCAAATCAACCAACATTTCTTCTGTCAGAATAATTTGTTAACTTGGTCCACAGATGGGAGCCAACAGTGAGTTTCTAACCAGTCTGATGGGTACTAAGGAAAAGCTTAATAAATCTTTTCCTACTCAAGTGCTAGAGTAGTGTGGATTTAAAATAAGATGCAGGAAATTTTGTAACTCTGAAAAAAAGTTTAATTTCCTCTAAGAAAAATACAACAACAAGAATACCCAATAGTACTATTTTAACTTATTTTTACAAACAGTTACATGGCTTTATATTATTAATGCATTTTAATGGACCTGTAGATCACACCTAATATTTTTGATAAAGCATACTGAGTCCATGTTGCAGCATATAAAAATGAGTGAGTGACTACAGTACCCTATCTGCAGTAGTATTTGATAGGTAAAAAGGAGCTGTAAACTGGATAAACAAGCCTGTAAACGGGATAAGTAAGTCTTGTTTCCAAGACCAAAAGAACACAAGTAGTAAAGGAAAGATGTTTGTCATGTCATGAGGAGAATAAAAAAATATATTTTTATATTTATTTGTTTATTTAATATCAGCAGTGGGAACAGTGAGGAGCTGAAAACCAAACAGGAGATGTCAGTTCTGGGGTGGATTAAAGAAGTCAGGACACCTCTTTGTTCAGAGAAACCAGGAGGCAAATGGGAAAAAGTGAGCTCTTTATTACAGTGATAAGTTCTAAGGAGCTAAGAATTTTGCCTTATAATTAAAATTTCTTGGGTTTATAACAATGGCAATTAAAACTGTGCACAATAGACTAAAGAAATAGAATTCTACATATGAGACTAAATATGTCAACTGATTAAATACTTTTTAGATAAACAAAATTAAAGCTAATGTAGATAATTTCTTGTCTAAGGAAAAGAGACAACTATGCAAAGACTTTTAAAATCCTTTTGTGCTGTCATTTCATGCTAAATACCGTTTCTCACTCCTTTGTCAAAAAGAAAAAAAAAGTGAAAAAGGAAAAAAATAGTGCAAGTTTTTGCTAGAGACAACAGGGAAGAATATCTTCTACATATAGATGAGAAAAACGTTTGATTAATTAAATAAAAGTTCTGATCAGGGATTATGAAATATAGATGAGAAAATAATATTCTACCAGTTCATGTAAATTTACATTAAACGTTGAGGTAAAACAGCTAAATGAATTTGTGTGGAGTATGTGTTTCTCTGTGCCTTTGATATACCTCAGGAAAGTTTATACCCTTCTTTTAAAACAGCGTAGTGCAGAAGATTTCTTCCTCTGTGAAAGGCTCCTGAAAGCATCACTAGAGTGTATTGTATGATAGTAGTATTTGTTATTCTTTTTTATATATGTGCATCTGGGTATATACGGTCAAATCGGTGATACAGTCCCTACCACAGACTTCATTCACACTTATCCTAAATGTGAATAACCTAAGTTCAAGTAATGAAAACTAAACACTGCAAAAAAGACATGCACAGATCCTGAAGACAAAACACAGGGTTTGCATAAGTTGCTAACTGAAAACCTCTATTTTGTTAGTAGTGCCAGTATCTTCGTGTTTCTACTGTTTGACACAATGATGGATTATTTATTTACTGAACAGCACTGGTGGCCAGAAAATCTGATTTTCATGCATGAAATCCATGAAACCTCAGCCACTGAACAGCTTCTTTTACACGTGGCAAAGGTCACCTATCAAGGGATTTTCTCACGTTTTGTGTGATTGGTCATGCCTCATTTCCTTCAAGAAAATATGATTTCCCCAAAGTGTGTGCATTTTAAGAGACTCTCAAAGACTGAGAAAGTTATTTCCTCTTTGTTTGTGATAAGCACAAAATATAGAAACTAACCTACAGGGAATGACAAACAACTGTTTGTAGCTGGAAACCAAATTTAATCCTATCATTAAGGAAAACCTCAGAACACACTAGGAACAAAAAGAGGGCAAAACTAGACACTTAACCTTGTCACTTAACCTTTCAGACTTGCAAGTATTTAATGAAAATATTCAGTATATTTTGTAAGAGATTTCCCTGTACTGGGAAAATATTACCTGTTCATACCAAGAGCTTCTATTCTTTTAAGCAGTGGGAAGTCAAACCAAATGCGATGATATTGGATCTTCACGGAGGTTTCACTGCTCTTTAACACTAGGGTAAACAATTTTATTTCCGTGTTCTAATCTGTTGGAAGAACTGAAAGAAAACTACAGCTCATGTTACCCACTGTTGGTGCAGTACTTTTAGAATGTGGCGTTGCAACACATCCATGTGAGTGTTCTTCAGAACTATGACTGCCTCTTACTGTTGCATGCATGTGTAAAGTGTTTATCACAGCAGAGTTCTGCTAACAGTGGGGTCCTAGGATATCACAGTAACAGATACCTATATGAAAACAGAAAAGTAGATGAATGCCTTGAAGTGTGACTTTGTTTTGTTTTTGTTTTTTTTTTACTCATGTGGGCCGTAGGCCTGTCTTTGGAGAGGCTGAGCTTTAGGATGCTTATGGATGTTGACCGAAAAATGGAGAAGCTTCTGCAAGATCTTTCAGATTTTCTGTAGTTTCTGACAAAGTCTACACATCTTTAAGTGACAATCCATGCCTTTCATCTAAGGAGTGATTCCCCATTTTGTGATTTTTTTCTTCCTTTTTAATTGAAAACCTTTGAAATTAATAACCTCCTGCACTGCCAGTACATTTCATTATATCATAGTAAGTCACCATGAAAAAAAATTTCTTACTACTCTTTCTACAGGGCAGATATCTAACTATACTGCGAGAATGACAACAATGTCTAACATGAAGAATATACAGAAACAGGACATAATGTCATAATGAAAACATCCTCAACTGAAAAAACGTAATCTCTTCAAAGAAAAATCCTGTGGCTTTTAACTTGTGCTATCAAAATACAATGGTCTCCACATCAGAGGCAAAAAAAAAACAAAAACCAAAAAACAAAAAGAAAGAAAAAGTTTATGATTAATGAAGGTTTCAGGTTCTTTTAATAATGTGGGAAAGTTTAAATACTGGCGTAGTGTTATATTTTAATGCATTAATGGTAATATGTACTGCTCATTTGGTTGCATCATTTACAAAGATTTATAATCTTCCCCATATCTTTGGCTTGTAGTGTTGATTAAGTCATTTGGCATCTTTTTGCCAGGAGGGCAGTGAGGAATTGTGACAGTTTGGGCAGGGAAGAAAAAAAAAAAGGTCAAAAATTATCAGGGAATAGAAAAGATTAAAACACAGTGCTAGGAAAAGAAATACTGTACATCAGCAACAATGAAAAGGCAATAGTGTAAGAATGTTTAAAGTAGATGTGATCAAAAATTTATAACAAAATACAAACTGACTCACACACTTAAATGAGAAAGATCATCATAGAAATTCTGTGCTAGCTGAAAAAAGGAAAAAAAAGCAGCTATTAGCATAAGTCTGTAATCAGTACAAAAGGGAAAGGATGAATAATTACTAATGGAATTTAAAAAAAGGAAAGATTTAAGCTGCATGTCTGAAGAGAAAGTGGGAATGAATGAAATCTTATTAACATTTGGTATTGGAATATGGAATATTTTTGCATGGCAGGTCTTGAAAATTACAAAGCTTGAGACATTTAAAACAAGTCTAGAAAATAAATGATTTAAACATACTGAAGAGTGCTTCACAGTCAGGTAGAGAGATGGAGCTGAAAACCTCATACCTGTCTTCTGCATCTGACTGCTATCCCTCTCCAATAATACAAAACCATCTGTAACACTTCATTCCACAGATCATAACAAGCGAAATACAACGCTTACCAAGGAATTTTGTGTCTGCCCCTTTTTCTTCTGGGGCAGAACTCCATATCAATATTAATGACATATCATCTTTTAGGTTGTCTACAGCCATGCCACTCTCATGATAAATGTGATCAGATGCTGTGCACAGTGTTGCCAATACTGATGCTATTGAAGGGGTGTGTGCCTCTCTGTTATGTTAATTTTGCCAGCTCGAACTTGGCTGCTGCTCCAGCTGCCACCGCTATTTATGGAAAGCAAGTCTGTGTTAATAAACCTCTCGCGTAGTTACAAATTGCCTGGAATAAGTAGGACTGTTACCGTTCTGATTTGTCTTGGGGAACTGGAAGGAATTTTACACGTAGATTGTCAGTGTAAAGATTGTTTTCTTTGTTCATTTGTCTCCAGATAATATTATTCCTCTAAGCACGGGGTATAATGGGATAAGGTTTGTATAAAATAACCAGGAAAATCTACCAAGGAGTCTTAGATTTTGTTCAGAAATCCTTCCTGTCCCCGTCCCCCCCCCCCTTCATTGACCTACTGAAAACTGAAGTTAATCGCTGAAACAGGATGGCATGTCTTCATTTTGCAATAACCTTCTGTTAATTTACATCCTATTTTATATTTAACTTCTCTATTTCTAGATTGCAGGCAATTAATTTATGTGCAGATTTGTCCTGCCTTCCTTCCTTCATCCTTAAATACATTAAATACGGGGGAAAAATTCCTGAATTCTTACTTCACTTTATATTAAGGATACCCCGCATTTCAGAATTCCCATAGAAAACTTCAATAAAAATACTTCTCTTTTCTTTTTCTTCCATATAGTACTGCAATACAATGTACAAAGATATGCTCAGTTTTCCTGCAAGATAAAAAACTTTTGGTCAAAATAGATGAGCATTATATAGCCTGCTTTTAGCTTAATTTTTTAGAAATAAGTCCTTTTTCATTTCATGACAACATAATTTTTAATATTTAATGCAACATTTAGTTCTGACATAGATAACAGTTACAACTGTCTACCGATCAAAATAATGAAGATATGATTGCTTTACTTTTACTGGCAAACAGAAATTCACTACAGTTGTAAAGCAGTTTCATTTAAGGACTAGTGAATATTTGTTTTTCAATTTTGTGATCACTACAGCAAAGATTGGAGATTGTTTCAGTGACAAAACTAATTCAGTGCCAGAGAAAGACAGGGAGAGAAAAAAACACAACCCCCACAGAATCAATTCTTTTATGAATTTGGAAAATAACAAGTAATCATTGCTTGTTATAGTTTTTGACAGCTTAAGCATAAAAAAAAAAATCAATTACCATGAAACTACTATCCAGATTAATGTTGAAAATAAACCTGCTTCTTAGGTACCTGATAACATAGCATTGATTTTTATTGTTTGAAGGAGGCTAGCTATATTTAATTTCTTTTATTGATTTTTTTTTTTCTTAAGTCCTATATTCAATGCATGTGAGATACAATGCAATTTCTTATAGCAAAGTGATGCCAGGCACCAAGCTTGTGAATTAATTTTACATGAGTGAAAGCAGTGCTTAATAATTTGCTGAGTATTTGAGAGCAAAACTAGTAATTTTCCCCTTTATTATTTTTAAATATCAAGAGGTCCAAAAGTGGGCATGGTGGTGTGGGCTCAGATGAGAAGACCTTGCAGTAATTTCTAATATCTTAACACTGCAGCACCTCATGTCCTATGCCTCATGTACTTTGAATGCCAGCAGTGATTGAAGGTTTTTGGAAACTGGGGGAAAAAATGTGATCAGCAAGATTTCCAATTGGCTTTTGAGGCTGTGAGTTTCAAATCAGGATGCAATTTTAAACAGAAGTGAATGCATGATTTAAGACCACACACAAATGTGGCAATTAAAAAAAAAAAATGTTGTTTCAAGCTTAAAGTGGTTCTACTCTTTTTTCCAGCTAATGAATAACTAAAAACAAATAACATCCATGAGCCTGTATGAGTAGAATTTTAATGATTCCTGCATCAGCAAAGTGAAAGCAATGTCATTTTGATAAGAGAAATGCAAAAGTTTCCTTCAAATAAATGTAAAATATGCAAATGCAATGATTCAGAAAGGTAGAATGAAAAGTTTGGAGCAGTATTTCAGTTTTGCTGAAATGTTGCTCATTGTGTCATGTGCTATAACTTTATACCAGCAGCTTTCCTTGCTTAAATATGCTAGATAAGGTGGGTGCTCATCGCAGAGATTGCCTGTTACTTGGAGATGGCTCAGAGGATGAGTTTCTCTGCAACAAAGCACTACTCTCTTCAGCTGTACAGGAAGATGGTAACATCTGAAAGTGGGTAAGCAAAACCTGACACATGAAGGTACTGTACTGCTTAGTGCCAAATTACTGCAGCAGGTGAAGATCATACTCCATCTGATTCAAAACAAAGTAAGTAAATCCTGCCCAACTTACCCTGAGGAGCTTTCAAAGCTTAATAAAGATGTCACGACTATACCTGGAAAGACTTCATTACTCCTGAACATTTATCTACCCTCATGACTTTACCTGTGTGAAGCGGGGCAGTGGGTGGCAGTGTTACGCTGCTGCTTCCTGAGCAGAGAAGCTATTCTAGTCAGGGAGAGAAGGGATATATCTAAGTTAAGTCTGAGAAGCCCCTTCTTTGCTGATCATTTGATCAGAGGTACTACAATAAAACCATTCATCTGATTTCTCCTGGACTCTCTGCTTTCATTAATATAATTTGAGTTGCATAATGTGGTCAGCTCCAAGAATTTTACTGAAAAAAATTATTAAAAATATTGATTTGAAGGGAGGCAGATGTGTCTGTGTGTTGTGATATGGTGCACATATCTAATAGTCATGCATAATTATCATCACTTTCTATGGTGATAATATCTACCAAGTTTCCACCAGGGAGTAAGAACAGTTAATGCTAGCTAGGTCCTATTCAGTTGTAACTACTGATCATCTCTATACAGTGTCTTGATATTGACATTTCTGTTGAACAATTGTTCTAGAACAGTTTTTTGATAGATTGGTCAAACTCAGCATCATTAAAAAATAACATGTTTATAAGAAATTATCCCTCTATGGAAAAAAGATTGAGATGAAAGATGGTATCTGGGCTGTTTAAGCATCTGGGTGGCTAAGTTATGAGGCTGAATTCTTTGCATTTCACTAAAAATGAATTAATTCCTGCAGAAGACAGAGATGGAGCTTTTATCTTTTACTTGATCCCACAAGGTGCGTAGGGAGATTGGCTTCCTAACATCAGGACCAAAATTTGGAGGGCTAAAAAAGAGGATGTAAATACTCTTTAACAGTCCTATTATGCAATATTTTGTGCAGCAAACCTATAAAGGAGATAATATTTTTGAGGTGTTGATAAAACTGCTGCAGATACGTGGCTGAGTGCATTAAGTCTGACCTGCAGAGTCAGGTATTGCTAGAGATCATAAAACTGTCTGGCATCCACAGAAAGCTGGCGAGTCTGACAGTTTAACTTTGTACTTTGGAAAGTTGATCTGGATATCACAAAAAAACAATAAATCTGGTCCAAAAATGCATCACTTTACTGTCTTTTTTTCACATTCAGCTCTGTTCTGGAGCCTAACATAATCTGCTTTCTACTGTAGATAGGTGGGAGTGTGTAAAACTTAGCAAACTTACGTGTACTCTGAGTAAAAACCCACTCCACCTTCATTTATTCAACACCTCTCAAGATTTTGAAAAGGTGAAATATTTTTGACTTTAACATATAATATTGTTACCGTTATGGTGTTTCAACAAAGACTGCATGAGTCTATCAAAACAATATGCTTTCAAAGTCTCCTTAAGGAGCATTAGTAAGCTTTTTAGTCCTTTGTGTGGTGTCCAAGTGCTAATCTACTTTGTAAGAAAGATTAGTTTTAGAGGAGCCGAACTGAGTCTTTTTTTTTTTTCTTCCCTCCTTCTCCCATCTAAATAGCTGTTTGTCAAGAGAAAATGTAAAACAAACTGGTGAGTTCAGACAAAGTGTCATTGTACAGGTATCTCGCAATAAATATTTGTTCATGTTAAAGGTGTTTTATTTCCTTTCAATACAGTGCCTGTACTAAATTAAAACTGCAAAGCGTGGGTGTGCTTCCACTCTCTGGCATCCAGGTAGAACCCCAGGCTCTGTAGGAATAGACATAAGCATATCTTTTACTCCGTCTTCTGGTCTTTATGCAGGGAAAAAGTGCACACGTACAAATAGGCTATAAAGGCAATCACAGCATCAGATCTGGACATCTCGGTATTCAGGACCTGCAGCACACATTGTGCAGCAGAGAAATGCTAATCTACTTAATGCTCATGAGAATAAATTTTAGGTGCATTGCTATGAGCCACTGCAAGATGCTTGCACAGCAGATGTTGCTATATTGTGGGTATCTAGAGAGTTTCACAACTAGTAAAATTACTGAACTATAAGAATACACAAAAAACGGGATCTGAAAGCCTTGGTTAATGTAGGCCGAGCATGGCTGAAGCCAGATTTGATGGACCTAAAGAGTTTGAGGCAACCCATAGGTGTTCTCAATTAACTTCTGGGCAAAATTACAAGGGAGGCATCTCCTGAGGCTTAATAAATACTTAAAGAACTGTTTCTGAAAGAGCATCTCTCTCGAGTACAAATGATGGGAGCCTGGGTTGGAACTCTTTTGTTTACTGAATAACTGCTCTTCTCAGCACTTCATGAATGAGGAAGAGCAGACATTAGAAAGAACCCCTAGAAATAAGTTCAAAGCATGCAACTCTTTAACATGGTCATTAGTATCTGGAAGCTGAAGCGCATTCAAATATGCTTATCCCAGATCCTGGTATTTCTGTTTCTACTTAAAGCTAGTGAAGGAGTAAGAATTCACATAGTGTTTCTCTTCCATTCTAGAAGTACCATACATGCTTGTAGTGTTCTTACATTCTTTTTCACATGCCCAATTTGAGCCATGGTTGGAGGTATGTTTGGTCTAGATAAGTAGAGATGCTCATAAACTCCTAAATTATAATCTAAATAATGGATTTTGTCATTTTTTTAAATGCAACATTCTGACAAGTAATATGACTTCTTGTTTACTGGTTGTCTCTTCTGTGATACAATTTTGTGCATCAGTTTATCATTATTATTCTTTAGGTAGTCTTCAAAAGACCCTAATCAAAACCTGGAGCTCCACTATTTTATACAGTCTTTACCCACGCAGTGAAAAAAATAACTTCCATGCTAAAGCTCTGACTAGCCCTGTCCACAATAAGACAGAAAACATTAGTACTACCAACAGACAAAGAAAGAAAAAATGAACACAAAACAGCTATATTTGTGATAAATAAGGATCAAACAAATACTATTGCTAAAATAAACTTTTAAAATCATATTCTAGATAAAAGAAAATGGGCAATCATATGAGAAATGTCTTTAAATCTGCCATTGTTACAAATACCTTGCTTACAGATTGCTTTACAAGAAACCAGCCTTTCAGTCATTTTCATATAGTCTTAGAAAGCAATAAAAGAAGTGATCTACCTAGGGAAATGTTCACTGAAAATCCACAAAAGGATTTTCAGGGAAATGACCTACTTTAAACTGCAGTCTGTGATTTCTGTGTGTGCAGTACTGTTTCTGGTACTGGGAGCAGATATTAATAAAGGATTTGCAAGAACTGACATTGGTGGATCTTGTGTTTCTGGCAAATTATTGGAATTGTTAATCAGAATTATTTTATATTAAGACTTCCTGCTTTTGTCCAAGGGAAATGCAGATTGGCAGGTGTGATGTGGAAGGTTCTCTAGCTTAGTTACAACTTAACACAGAAAAATGGGAAGAATTCCAGCCCCACAGTAGTTATCCACTAAACACTCACTGGAGTTAAATCACTGTTTCATTTATAATGATAAAAATAATATAAAAATAAATGTTACCCACTGAAGTGTAAGAAAGGCTTTCTCAGTAGGACACTTCACAAGAAAACATGCTAGGTTACACAGAGGCAAACATGTTCTTCTTCACGCTAAACATACAAAACTGACCTCAGTTAGATTTGACATGGTTATAAAATAGAGCTTATTTACCCAGTTACTCACCTGCTAGAATCCCCATGGCCCCTGAAGATCCATCCCATTTTTCACACCTTTCTCCTAAAGCCTCATCATCCATACCCTTTCCCACACAAGTAGCCCCTACAGTCATGAAGCAGGAGCAGCCAGGGTCACAAGCAAAACAAATGTCGGACCCTAAATACATCCAGGGAAAGCTTCGCCACCCTGTTGATGATCAGGGCTATACACCTGAGGAGCACTCCTGGAAACCAAGCAATGCAGAGGTGCTATGTGCTCCCAGAGTGCACCAACAGCCCTTAGTCACTCTCACTAGCTTCACCTGGGGCTTCTACTCATGAACGCTCTGCTCCTGGTTCATTTTACTTTGTGGAGCAGCCCAGGCTTTTTTCCTGTGTCCCGACAGTGTTTTTTTCAATAATTTTGAGCCAAATTCTTAGAACTACTTGTCAAGTACTTTGGAGAGAATATTTAGAGGATAACAGCTCTAATATTACTCCTGAGGGACAGCAACCACAGTTATTATTTTGGTTTTGCAATGTTGCTTATACATAACTTTTAAAATAAAAATGCATATAAGACATAACTATTCAGCTTATTTATCAGGAATTAGATGCAAGTGTTCCAACACATAGCATAGAAAATGTAGTTGTCACTTATAAGACTTAATTCTTTCACAGGTTTATTAAGGAACAAAGAAATCTTTCACACACCTTTATTTTCTGACTTAGACATTTTTGGCCGAGAAAGAAAGTTGATTGGGAAGCTCCACACATTCTGAATATATTGGCATAATTTCTCAGTAAAACATTCCTTCAGACTTTTACTTACATAAGATCTAGTGTGTATGTGTGGGTGGTTAGTGTATTATTTTTTTTAATAATTAATTAAAAATATATTTTCTGGAAAATGCTAGCTCCTAGTTCTTTCTTGAATGGCCTGTCCTCCAAAATTTCTGGTGCTATCTTCACTCATCAAGGAGCCTGGGCTTTTTAGCCTTTAAAACTGAGCTGGCAAGCCTAGCTGTCATACATAGCTCTGGAGACAAGTGACCGAGACCTGATATCCTGTCACAGGAAGCATTAGACCACATTCTAACCTGAAATAAATTAGCATGGTCACATAGAATTGAAGGAACAGATCCATAATAATGTTTTCAATTGAAAGTATCATTAAAACACAGAGCTGAAGGATTCTTTGCTAACAGGGCTGATTCTTGAATGAGGGGAAAAAGATGAGGTCCTTACCTAGGAACATTAATCAGAATTGCTTTATTTAGTTCTGTAAAGCAATGCTGATTTTAAACAGCTGAAGTTCTCACCCAGAGTTATCTCAAATTCAGTAAGTACAAAGTGTTTACATAATCAATATGGTTTTATGTATTGATTATTTTGTTGGCTTACTTATTTAACTGTTCAAAAATATTTGGACAGCATCTTCTTTGGAAAAATTTGGGATAATACTGGTTACTACCTAAATCAGAATGGAAAGTCATTTTATTTCTCTGCTACAGGTTTTCTGTGTGATCTCAGGTAAATCGCTCCATTTATGCCACAGTGCAGGCAAAGGTAATTTCATATCACAGAAAAAGGTGATTTTTATAAAATGAGGGGAAGGAAAGTTCATCAATATCAGAATAGAAAGATGAGTTTCTCTGTGAAAGGGAATGGAGCCCAGTCTGTAGGAAAAATTTGCAATGTATTTTAAGAAATATTGGCATGGATTTTGTAGAGCTAATACAGCTTTCACCCCATTCTCCCCACCCCAACCCACCCCCCAACTCCTCAAACCAGCTCATATTATTACTCTAGGACTTAATTTCAGTTTTGTACTTTGTGCAGCTCAATGGCTTATAAAAAATAAAGTGGACTATAAATCACCAGTTCTGCACTGATTATTGAGGGGGCAGGGAAGAAGGTGGGTATATGGAGTGGAATAGAATGGAAGGGGAAATGAAAAGGTTAAATGGAAATACTTGCGCTTCCTTCATCCTAATAGTAATGAGTAACTTTCACACACAGTAGAAATATGGTGTGATTGTTTCCAAACCTCTTTATACTACAGTGCAAAAGAGGAAAATTCCCCCTGCAATGTATTTTGGCATAGCTTCAGATTAATAAGTCTTACTTGAGTTAAAGTTTCCTTTTTCTTGGGTTGCATAAAAAAAAAACCACAAACAAAAAAACCCCAAACAACTGCTTCCCAAAACCCCTCACACCTTTACAAGGTGTACCATTTATTACTCTGATACAAAGAAACAAATTATTGCTAAATTCTCAAGACAAACTGGTTTTGGGTTTTTTCTAATCTGAAGAATGATTAAATAAAATTATTTTGGTTATCCAATCAGGAGCTACCAGTAAATCCTATCAGGCATAAACATATTAAAACAACCTAATAAAAACACCGTCTTTTCAGAGTGTTACAATTCTTAGATGTAAAATACATATAATGTCTTCTTTAATTACCGTCTAGCGTGATATGTTAAAAAAATTTAAAAAAACACACACACGCACACAAAACACCAGAAAAAAACTTCCAACCCAACCTTATTCTCTCCTGCCTCCTGGGTTTATAGTCTAATTCAACATTACAGTTATTGATAAAGTTGTGTCTCTGTTGTTTTTTGTTTATTTTAATTGAACATGATTAGGAACACCTGTCTCCTGGCACACTTTTTATATCAATTGCTTTTGGCAGTTAAGTGCATTTTGGCAGGATGGATGATGAAGCTAACTTCTGTTAGGCTCAATGGATTCTTTTTTTCTAGATATTGCAGTTGTTGCATTTTCTTGGTAGTCCTGGTGAAAATGGACCCATGACTCTAATTGCTTTGCTCAAGCATTTCATGGAAGAGAGATGGGCAGTAGGTTTCAGCTATTTATATAATTATTAACTTTAGGTGCCCCTTTTTGAGCCAACAACTTATCTGAAAGAATTTGCAGTAGATTTCTATCACATCAGTAAAGGTTAGAAACAAAATTGTACTAATTCTGTCCTTGGATATGAAATTGTAATATCTGTGGAATTCTGTAGGCTGTGAACCTCTATAAATTGGATGGATGTCATTGAACAAGACCTTCAGTTATTATTAAGACAGATATGGAAGACTGTTGCCATTAAAACTTTTTTTTTTTCTCCCCCTTCTTATGTCCCCAAGACTGTGGAGGCAAGGAGCGCTTACAGGAGGCACAGAGCATGCACTAGGATCTCCCATCTTTTCTCCTGAAGGCTTTGATCAGCGTAGAAATGGTTCTTGACACTAAAAATTAGACTGCATTAGTATTAATATTCAGTAGTGTGAGAAATGAAAAACATTTACATTCATTTTATGCTTCAGACCAAATAAGACATTGCTGATAAAAATAAATACATTCACTTCACAGTTTGAAGATTATCTTTGCAACTAGAAAGGTTAGAGGTTGTGTTTGTTTAATGGAAGATCAGGTACTGCTGCATCAGATGACAGACATACTAGGAAAACCCTGTGACTCAGCATAGGGGCAAAACCCAATAAACATAGCCTGTCATGGGGGTGGGGGGGGTGGGGGGGGGGTAAGAAGGAAAAAAGGCAAAAAGAAAGGCAAAAAAAGCAAGAAAGCGTATATTTTCCTGATTTCTTGGAAAATGTTTATAATTTGACAATACTTGCCAAGTGGGACTATAATGAGAACTTTCAAAACTGAATTAATTGACTGAATAACTAATAGTAAGGGAATCACATTCCAATTTTAGACTATGAGGTTTACAGCTTTGCATCTTATGGGCCATTATAGACACAAATTTAGGTCTTTTACGTCGAGTTCCCTAACTATGAGACAACTAGTTACTGAAGGACTCCTTTCTCTCCTATTTTTGACCAAAAGCTTTAATGAAATCTTAAGAAAACTTTCCAAGGAAAAATAAAAACTGAAATCTATGTATTTCTATGCAAGGTTTATTTTTAACAAATCAACATTTTTCATTAATCTCTCTTTTGTCTGAATAGTCCTGAATAGCATTAAGTCTGATGTTCCTTGCCCCTAGTCACACAGAGGGATGAAGGATGCTGTTCAGCCATCTGTGCTACCCTTTTTCACCTGAAACACAATGTTTCTGCTGCATGTTGTGCCTTGCATTTGATGGGGAGAGGGAATTGCCCCTTTTGAACTCCGACAGGCAAAAACTGTTGCAATTCAAGAAATGATGTTATCTCTTAATGACAAAATTATTAAAAAAGAAAAACAAAAAATAAGAGCTTCTAGCTGTGTGAATGAGCAGAAGGTCATGTCTGTT